>CM024473.2:11054683-11636860 GCA_014182885.2 Eucalyptus caleyi | reverse complement strand
TCCTCCTCTGTCTCTCCTTCGAAGCTCCCCCCTGCGGCGCCGTGTTTTCTTCTCAATTCGGATTCGCGAGCTAGAAATCATGGTGAGGGAGCAGCGGGTGGAGTCCTTCTACACTCGGCTGCGCGAGTCCGCCCTGTCCTCGGTCGATTCTCCCCTCCTCATCTTCCCGTCGACCTCCGACGTCGACTCGCTGTGCGCTCTCAAGGTCATCTTCCATGTGCTCGAGTCGGATTCGGTGCAGTACGCTTGCTACCCGGTGTCGTCGTTTCGAGATCCACAAGTACGCCGGGTCCAGCATGAGCGCCGAGGGCGGCGCCGCCGTCACGATCCTTTTGATTAATTGGGGGTGCCACCGCGACCTGCGCCGGGTCTTGGATCTGGGTCCCGGAGCTAGGGTTTTCGTCGTGGATAGCCACCGGCCGATTCATTTGCATAATTTGAGCGAGGGGAATGATCAGGTGGTCGTGCTTTATACTCAGGATGAGCAGCAGGCCGATTTGGCCTATGATTTCGATGTGTCGGCTCTGGCTAATGCTAGCGATTTGATGAGCGATGAAGAGGGCGATGATGAGGCCTCGGAAAGTGAAGAGGAAAACGACAGTGATAGCGAGGAAGAGAGAAGTAGAGCTGGCCCTAGGAAGCGAAGGAGGGTCTCTGAAGAAATGCGGATGACCCGGTTTCAGCTTTCAGAAAGCTGAAGAAGGAGTACTACCGTATGGGGACCTTTCATGGGAAGCCTTCTGGATGTTTGATGCATGATTTGTCGCATTCTTTGAGGGAAGAACACGAATGAATTGCTCTGGTTAGCTTGCGTTTCCTTGACAGATCAGTTTGTTCACGAGCGGTTAACAGATGAGAGGTACCTAGCTGGGGTTATGGAGGCTTGACAGCACATTAACAGCTCAGGGAACTTGGACGCTGTTACTTCTGTAACTCTCAAGGATGGTACTAGATTCGTGCTCCAGATTCCTCTCGCATTGCATACGAAGACGAGCCAAGGCTGATGTTATTGCAGGAATGGAACTTATTTGATTCCATGCTGTGTTCTTCGTACATAGCGACTAAATTAAAGACATGGAGCGACAATGGGATGAAAAAGCTCAAACTTCTCCTTGCCCGTATGGGTTTTGCACTCGTGGATTGCCAACAGAAGTTTCAGTACATGAACCTGGAAGTGAAAAGAAAGATGAAAGATGAGTTTGAACGATTTCTACCTGAGTACGGGCTAAGCGACTTCTACTATAGAAGTTTTTCTGAGACTCCATGGTTATAGCTCAAGGGTGTCTGCAGCAGACGTGGTATGGAGTCACCGCACTGCTTGAGTCCTTTGTGAAATCTGATGGTTCTTGTGCTTCCAAGCAGTTTGGTGGCCTATGACGCCTTGTCCTTGAGCAACTTGGACAAGCTGAAAGACGGTATGCAACATGCTATCAAGATTCAGCGAGCTATTCTAAGACAGATGGTCAGTGCAGCCATTACCAAGAGTGGTTCAATAAGAAGTGGCAGGAAATTTAGATGGGTGAAGCTTGAAGATTCTGTTGACACAAAGTTGTTAGGGTATCCACAGGCTCTGACTAAGTTCTGTTACTTTCCTGATGGATGCACTAAAAGAAAAGGGAGCAAGAATGAAGCCTCTACTTTGTGCTTGCTTATCACAGGAGCCTAATAAGGTTTTAATTGTTGGGGTTTGCGAAGCCTCGGCTCGGGGCGGTGCAGGGTAATGCTTTTTGGTAGTGCATTCAAAACGCAGCTGAGGAAATTGGAGCTGAATTCTTTTCATGAGCTCTTTGAATCTTCGTGGATAGTTTTGGATTCAAGTGCAGTGAACTCTTTCATGATCAGGTTGACGGAGAAGCTGTAGAACTGTAATTTGTCCCTGATTTGTCTGATTGTAACATGGAAATGTTGAGTAGGCATGTTTCACCAACATCTTTGGCTTGCTGAAACGAAAATAAAAGGTTACACTCTAGCCAATTGTATAACTTGGAAGTTGGAACAGTTTTCCTGTCACTGATTTGTAGAATAATGTTTAACTTTTCTTTTTCTTCTTTTTTGTACCCTAGAATTTTTCCTCTGAAACTCCAGTCCTTCTTGGAGTATTTTTAGGGCTAATATCATTTGTGTGTTTAATATACGAATGCTGCAGAAACATGCCATCCAGAAAGAAAAGATACCTGTTTTTCCATTTGTGGTGCATTGCTGTTGTGTACTTTAAGTTCTTCTCCACCTGTGAGATTTCCTTTGCTTGCACACTCTATTTTGCAATGTTGGAGAGTAGGAGCGTATTGTTTTAGCAAAGTCGGGGGTCCTATGTAAAGATGCAGCTAATTGCTTGAGTACCCAAAAAATGGGTTCCATGTGTCTTTGTTGGCTGCAGATATTGAGTGTTATTATCGATTTTTGGATCTTTTGAGCTTCATGTGATTACTTTATCCATTGTATATCGCGGCAAGAAGTGCTTATGAACTCTTTTGCCATCTGATGCTATGCCAGTTCATTGCTGAAATTTTCACTAGCTGTTTGCTGAGTTTGCCCTTGTCATGATCTAAGCAATGTAATGGACAGCTTATTCAGAATAATCAGGCAGAGAAAGTTCTCTTGGATCTTGGGCCACAATTCCTGCCATCGTCTATCATGTCTCACTGGGTCTACTCTCGATTCTTCTCCTGTTGGTTTTGTGGAGTGCAGAGAATTTCTCGGTTATTTGGCGCTAGGATTTCTTGATCAGTCAGGTATCTGTTAGTCTTACTGTTCTACAGACGCATGGTAGTGTATTTTTCCTGAGTTTGCCCCATCTTAAACGGATATTCCTAGTAAAGATAGATTTGCATCCCAGCAGATTTCAGGAGCAATAAAAGCTGGCTGTTCTTTTTTTTGGTGGATAATTGTTAGTTTCTCCTTCACGTGTGTGGGAGCTGCAGTCTTGAAGAGATACGGTTGAGAATCTGGAGATTATGAAAATTCTTGCTGATAGGAGTACAACAACAATGTTGCTGGTAAAAGTCAGTCCATTAGTTTGTAAGGACTTGTCAATGAGTCTAATAGCTGCTTTTGCAGCTTAAAAGCTTATCAGGTCGTCGTTGCAAAAGAGCACTAGTCTTCACATCTTTAAATTCTTCCAACATGAAAAGTCGCCACAAAAGATGCAATATCCCTAACTATCAATTGTTGTTCATTCAATGTAAAGTGCTATTGGAATGAGCAGATTTTCTTGCCAGGATGACATAGCTCTTCCTTTAATTTCATGAGTATTTCACTGCTTTGAAAGTTATCTTTGTTCTTTAAAGAAGGAGTTGGCTTATCACTTCAGCTCAGCGCAGGACAGAGTCCAGCGGATGTTCTAGTGCGAGAAAGGCAGTATGAGGAGGGCAATGAATCAGAATAGATCACAGCACTTAGTTCTCAACCAGGAGGAGGAACCCTTGTATTCACCTTCAGTCACGTCAGTTATCGTGTGATCACTCACTCCTGCAGTCTGATTTTGCTTGTTTTACTTGTTTGTCCGAGACTAGTACTGATTTTAAGGAAGCTGTGTCGATGGTTATTGTCAAGGGCGACCAGTCTTGATGATCAGAAGAAAAACATGGCAACTATTTGGCAATTTGAATCCTATAATTATGTATCTTCTCCTTTCACGTAATAATGCATTCCTCGGTTATGATGTCCAACATAGGACACTTTCCATTCTCAGGATGTTGTAGGATGTTGTAAAACTAACAATGTAGTTTTGTCAAGAATTCGTCATCACGATAGCCAAAACTGAGAAGAATAATCTTCACGGGCAGTGTTCGACTGGTATGGTGGTAAATTGGAAAACGGCCCAGATTTAGTTGCAATTTTACAGCCCATGGTGCTTCTAATAAAGATCTGTTATGTTAATAGTCCCGGAAGTTTGCATCTTGAAGATGCTTTTCTTTTCCCTCCAGTTCTTAGGATTTGACTAGAACCGATTCAACACGTCTTGAAAGCCACCAGGCCCAACCCTCCATTGTAACTCCCTCCATAAGTCACCCGAAATAAGACTGCACATATTTTGGAGATAAAAGGGTTACTCAAGAGTTGGGTAGGTTTCATCTTTCTATATGTAACATATTACCCAAGGGTTGGGTAGGTTTCATCTTTTTATATGTAACATTTTTTTGGATATTAATGCTGACTGGTAGAGATGAGGATGACTTCACCTTGGCTTTATTGCCCCGAACGATGGGACGAAGAGGAGGAGGACCATGCTGGCATTAAGCGTTCATGAAATTTGTAGCAGTTATCTCGAGTCTAACTAGTCCAATTTTGCAGGAAATAAAGAAAAAGATGACTATCACATCACAATCATGAGGTTACACATTATGGAATCGTGCATGATCGAAAAAGACCTTCCAAGATCGCCTAGGGTTTTTCTAGAATGATCCCAAAGATGGGCGAGACGGTAATTCCTTGCTCGTGCGGCCTTAGGAATTTTTCCCAAGTCAACCTTTCTCTCAGCCTTTCTCACACTCACTCACAAGGATCCTAAGGATCCTAGAGAGAGAAACCCAGAATCCTAGAGAGAGAAACCCTTTTCCTTGCCCGTGCGGCCTTAGGCCGTGCGGCCTTAGGAATTTCTCCCAAGTTAGCCTCCTTACTCACAAGGATCGTAGAGAGAGAAACCCAAGAGAGAGAAGCTCTGAATTATATTCACTTGTGAAAATGAGATGATACAAATGAGGGGGAGAAGACCCCTATTTATACAAATATAAGGCAAACCATATCCGTAGATCTCTTATCGATCTAACGGTGGAGATTACATCTCCCTAACTACCAACTACTCGCATTTATTACATACGAATACAATTATCGTATCGCCCGCCCCATGAGTATTCTAGAAGACTTGAGAAAACTCTAAGTGTCGGAGATACAAGCTGAGGGTCGTTAGGTCTATAAATGTGTCACGGTTGTCACATAGAACCTCTTGGGATTGTCATTCTTTCGGAATTCGTGACATGCATACATGTGTGAGGTTCTTGAAATTTGTGGGTCTTTATGCATATGTTGCTTCTTGTTTCTTAGTTGTTTGTGTGACATCTTGAAAATTGACCCGTTTCGATAATATGATCTGGGCTTTTTTCGACGCTCTATGGTCATTTTTCTCTTCAGTTGATCACTCACGGTAGATAATTGATCTATCGTAGAAGTCGTTAAGATATATAAACATGGCGTAGTTGAGAATTTGATCAGAAATCGATTACTCGACCGTGATAATTAACAAGGGTTAATATGACATCGTTATAATCGATTAGTGATCAGATATAGGTCGATTCGATGGAATGGTGTAATTAAATCGGATTGCATAATTCGCGTTGAATGATACTAACCCAATTTTCTATTGATTATGTATCCAGTACCCATAATTGAAAACTTGAAATTTTTATGACAACCGACTGTCGCTGATGAGTTGGAGATGCACAAACGTGGATTGAAAATTATCAACCATGGGTCAAATGCGATAAAATCCATAAAAGCTCTCTTAGTAGGTTGATCACGCTAAAATGTCGCGTTGATTGATTTTTAACCATGAAATTGAATTTGGTTTCGAAAATCAAACATTCGAGCTTGTCAAGATTTATTTTTAGGACAACGTCTTATCTTTTAGGAAATTTCCATTGAGCCCGGAAATTTGTGGAAAAAATCAAATCCGACAAATTCAAATGGAAGAAATTCGGATGTGCTGAATTAGAGGATTTTTGGGTTAAATTGGTTTAAATTGTGGAGAATAAAATGGAAATTCGTATGACAGCTTCAAAGGGATAAATTGACCACCAATTTGAATTGATTTTATGAGGAATTGAAAGAAAATATATGAAAATTCGTATGGGCAGCCTTGGAGGCATATTTGGTCACCAAATTGGATTGTTTTGTGAAGAAATGGTGGAAATTCAGCAATTGGGTGGTGCCTTGACTTCTTTAGACTGAAGACTTGTGTGACAAAGCACTCAAGTGCTTGATAATTTACTTGCAAGGTGATTGGTTGCATGCAAGACTTCAGGCTGCGTTTGATTCAGCATTTCCATTGAAACCCCATTGGGGAAATGCTGGACCATTTGGTTCAATTTTTTTGCTAGCTTTCAACTTTCAACTTGCTTTTAAAATGCTAAAAGCCCAAAGCTAGTAGGGACTAGTTTTAACATTCCGCCGAACGTCAAATTATTTTTTCTTCCAAAACTATCCTCACTAATTTTTCATATTTCGATTTTGCCCCGTTTATTTATTTATTTTTAAATTAAAAGGAGGCAGCCCTTTGCGATCCGCGAAGGGTTTAGTTAACTTTCAAAAAAAGAGAAAAGAGAAAAAAAGAAAAAGAAAAAAAGAAAAAAAAAAGAAAAAAAAAAAAAAAAAATATATATATCCATCAAAGCCCATTACGAAAGTTTTTTTTTCACCAAATGTACATTTAACTCAAAGTCCATTTGCAAATAATTTTTACCAAACACAATTGCATTTCCTCAAGTAGTTTTGAGCTTTTAGCATTTGTATTGACCTCAAAGCCCATTGCAAATGCTGGAACCAAATGCAACCCCTCTCTCACGCTCATCCCCTTTCCCTTGTTTAGTTGACCGCTCCATTTTCCTCTCTCCTCTCCTCTTGTTTTTAGCTTATGCTCTTCCATTGTTGCTGTTGCCAGCTTTTCTTTCCCTCAAGTCAACAGTCAACTTTGATCACCCTCCAGCAGCACGCCCACACCACCAGTAGCTTCATCTACACCATCCCTCATCATCTTTAGCTCCACACCACCTCACAGCCACCAACATCACCGTTCAAGACCTCACCCTCATCGGCTAGCACCACCAAATCGTCACCATCGCTTGTTCGCCCAACTCCTCCACCGAACAGTGCCACCGCTGACCAGCGTGAGCCTCGCACACCTCTAGCTCACCTGGGACCAAAGCAACCACGAAGTAGAATCAACCTCCCGGCTAAGCCGTGAGCTCTATCTAGCCTTTTCAGCCTCGTCTAGCCCTCCTGTCGGAGATGTCATAGTCATGGGATCTCACCGCCGATCGTGCCGCTCGCCATGAACCTGTTACCTCGCTAATCCAGTGAGTTAACTTCCTAATCCTAGATTAAGTTGTTAATTACACTTAGGGGTTAGATTAATGCTAATTAGCTTATTTAAATTAGTATTAATTGAGATTAACCTTAATATAGATTAATGTTAGTCTATTTTGATTATATTAGCCTTAATATGGGTTAGTGTTAATCTAATTGGTTGGATTAGCACTAATGAGGGTGGTTTAGTCTAATTTAGTGGATTTCCCTCGGATCTGGTTATTGGACGCTTGCCATTTGCTATTTTTGTGGGGAAAATGTACTACGATTTTGAGGTTACTTCCTTCTTGAAAATGTTCTAAAAATCTTCAGTTATGACATATATTTTACTCAAGATTTTAGAAATTTAAAAGAATAATGTTTTAGTTTCATTATTGGCAAAACAGAATCTCGGATTGTGCTGAAACCAGTGACCTTTTGGTGTTTAATGGATTTTTATCAACTCTTAGGGTTTGATTTTCGAAATAGTTTCTTCACAAAAGTTGTTCATCACATCTTATAGTTTAACGTTGTCAAATTTTAGATCAAATGAACAAGTTTAGAATCTCGGAACCAAGCTGGTTTTGGAAAACATGATTTTGGAAACGGACACAGTTTTGGTAACGGATTGAGCAATTTATTGCTCTTAATCTAGAAAGATCTAGGCTAATATATCTTCATAAAAGTGTTCGTTTATGTGTCATTTACAACATATTCAAATTTGAGAATTTTCCAAACTTGTTTGATTATATTCTTGGAATTAAACTTGGAGACATGTAAGTGGTCCCGGTTTCTGTCGGTTAGGGCCGATTGTAGTTTTGTGGTTGTTCTTGATATCTAGCTTGATAGATAATGTATATTTGGTGATGTGATTGACTTTTGACATGCTTAGAGCTTATGCTTGATAATATGTGAGATTGATTGCTTAATTGTGCAATTGGGTGCTTGGTTGTTGTTATGGACTATTATTGCAAAAATTAGTTATGGTATTTAAATAGAAAAATACCGAGTGTTGGTTTTTGATACAAAATTTTTTATGCATTATATAAAATCGTGGAATTTTGAAATGGCTGAGCATCACGTTTTATGGTTCAATTTAAAAGTGTGACCACGCATAATTATTTTACCGAGAATTTTTAATACGAAGAAAATTGACTAAGTCCATTATTTGAAATGGAAGTATTTGAGTACAAAGCATGATGTTTTTGGCCAAGTATGGATGTGCATGTGGTTACTATTGAAACCCGTCATCCGTCTGAATCGGGGAGGTGATGCCCGATTGAGTTCGGATGCCCTTAACAAATGTATGCCGGCCGCAGTGGGAAGATGGACCGATACTCCCCCGTGTGGAATGTCGTCTAGATGTAGATGTTCTCATGCCCGACGAAGCGAGACGACGCCCGGTTATGCTAGATGACCGCCAACCGATGAGTTGGCCGCGTCGTTGGGCCGCTTATCATGTGATCACTCACCCCCGCAGTTTGATTTGCTTGTTTTACTTGTTTGTCTCGAGACTAGTACCGATTTTAAGGAAGCCGCGTCGATGGTTATTGTCAAGGGCGACCACTATCTTGATGATCAAAAGAAAAACATGGCAACTATTTGGCAATTTGAATCCTTTACCCGAGTATAATTATGTATCTTCACCTTTCACATAATAATGCATTCCTCGGTTATGATGTCCAACATAGGACACTTTCTATTCTAGGATGTTGTAAAACTAACAAAGTAGTTTTGTCAAGAATTCGGCATCACGACAGCCAAAACGAGAAGAATAATCTTCACGGGCCTTCGGACCGGTATGGTGGTAAATTGGAAAACGGCCTAGATTTAGTTGCAATTTTACAGTCGATGGTGTTTCTAATAAAGATCCATTATGTTAATAGTCCTGGGAAGTTTGCATCTTGAAGATGCTTTTTTTCCTCCAATTCTTAGGATTTGACTAGAACCGATTCAACACGTCCTGAAAGCCACCAAGCCCAACCCCTCCATTGTAACTCCCTCCATAAGTCACCGAAATAAGGCTGCACATATTTTGGAGATAAAAGGGTTACTCATGAGTTGGGTAGGTTTCATCTTTCTATATGTAACATATTACCCAAGAGTTGGGTAGGTTTCATCTTTTTATATGTAACATTTTTTGGATATTAATACTGATTGATAGAGATGAGGATGACTTCACCTTGGCTTTATTGCCCCCGAACGATGGGACGAAGAGGAGGGGGACCCATGCTGGCATTAAGCGTTCATGAAATTTGTAATAGTTATCTTGAGTCTAACTAGTCCAATTTTGCAGGAAATAAAGAAAAAGATGACTTATCACATCACAATCATGAGGTTACCGCGATTATGGAATCGTGCATGATTGAAAAAGACCTTCCAAGATTGCCTAGGGTTTTTCTAGAATGATCCCAAAGATGGGCGAGACGGTAATTACACTGATGATCTAGAACTCTCTCGGCATAAATGCTAGTAATTGATAGGAGACACAATTTTGTCCATTGGATCGAAGGACGATCAATGGTTATAATTCGAGAGCCTCAAGTATAAAAATGTGTCATTTCCCTTACTCTAACCATCCAACCATTTCATAATTAAAGTTTTATTCTCTCGTCGAGAAGGGTGTAAAGTTTCATTCTCTCGTTGAGAGCTTCTTTCTAGAAATTTTCTTTCCTTGTTGGTTGGGTAATTATGAGTTTGCTTCCGCATGTGCATAAAATGAAAATGGTCGGTGACGAGTCTTGAGAATGTCGCAATTTAGTCGACCGCCGAGGGATGTGTGTGTAACCGGGGTTTGGGGCGTGACAATTTGGGCACTTAATCAAAAATTGAGTTATATTTATTTCTTTGATGTGCGAAGGCCAATCATTTGGAATCGCTAAAGATGTTCATTAAATCCTCTGTTGTTGATCTAGAGACCTCGGATTTGAAAGAACTACATAGACACACGCAACGTCTCATCAACGAGAGGGCTACAACGGAGTGGTTTGGGGCGTGACAGTTTGGGCACTTAATAAAAAAAATTGAGTTGTATTTATTTCTTTGATGTGCGAAGGCCAATCATTTTGAATCGCTAAAGATGTTCATTAAATCCTCTGTTGCCGATCTAGAGACTTTGGATTTGAAAGAACTACATATACACACGCAGCGTCTCATCAATGAGAGGGCTACAACGAAGCGGTATCGCATTCCTTAATGAGGCCTACCTAGACTTTTTCCGTCTGAAACTCCGGACTCTTTTTGGAGTATTTTTAGGGCTAACACCATTACCGTTCTAGGATGCATGGGGTGTATTTCTCCTGAGTTTGCCCCATTTTGAACGGATTTTTCCTTGTAAAGATAGATTTGATACCACAGCCAATCCCAGGATCTCCATAAGCTGGTCTTTCTTTTTTGACGGATGATCCTTGTTTGAGAGCTGCGGTCTTGAGAGACATCGGTGAAGAATCAGGATATTATGAAAATTCTTGCTGATAGGAGTATGCCAACAATTTTGCCGGTAAAAGTCAGTCTATTAGTTTTGTAGAGACTTGTCTGATGAGTCTAATAGTTGTTTTGCAGTTTAGAGGCCTATTAGGTCGTCCCTCTTGTGAGCAAAAGAGCACTAGTCTTCACATCTTTGAATTGTTCCAACGTGACAGAAGTCGCCACAAGATCCCAGGATCTCCATAAGCTGGTCTTTCTTTTTTGACGGATGATCCTTGTTTGAGAGCTGCGGTCTTGAGGGACATCGGTGAAGAATCAGGATATTATGAAAATTCTTGCTGATAGGAGTATGCCAACAATTTTGCCGGTAAAAGTCAGTCTATTAGTTTTTGTAGAGACTTGTCCGATGAGTCTAATAGTTGTTTTGCAGTTTAGAAGGCCTATTAGGTCGTCCCTCTTGTGAGCAAAAGAGCACTAGTCTTCACATCTTTGAATTGTTCCAACGTGACAAGTCGCCACAAAAGATACAATTTCCCTAACAATCAACTGTCACGCAATGCATGCAATGCACAGTAATATGTCGGAATGAGCAGACTTTCTTGCCAGGACGACATAGCTCTTCCTTTAGTTCCACGAGTTATTTCACTCGTTTCGACTTATCCACTGTTTTTTTAAAGAAGCACTAGTTTGCTTCACTTCAGCAGGCAGACTCCAACGGATGCCTCCAGTGCAAGAAAGGCGGTATCGAGGGCAGTGTCAGTCACGTCATTATAGTGAGATCATTCCCGCGGTCTGATTACACTTGTTTTACTTGTTTGTTCATGACCAGTACTGATTTTAAGGAAGCTGCGTTAGATGGTCTTTTTTCCAGGGTAACCGCTGTCTTGATGGTTGGAAGAAAAACATGGCAACCATATTGCAATTTGAATCCTTCATTATGTATTTTCTCCTTTCACGTAATAATGCATTCTCGTTTGTGAAGTCCTACATAGGACTTCGTTAAACCAACAATGTGGTTTTGCCAAGAATTCGGCATTTAATTTTCGTGAGTTAAAACTGAGAAGTATTGTCTCCACGGACACCGTTCGACTGGCACGGTGGTGAAATGGAAAACGGCCCAGATTTTTTTGCAAAGGTCCCTTGGTCACCAACCAAACAATCCCTGTGAAACTAATTTTTTCTAAAGCCGATGGCATTTCTAATAAAGATCCGTTATCTTAATAGTCCCAGAAGTTTGTGTCTTGAAGCCGCTTTTCTTTTCCTCCGACCCCTCGGATTTGGCTGGGACCGATTCATTGCATCCTGAAAGCCATCAGGCCCAACGCCTCCATTGTAACTCCACAAGTCAGCCCAAACAAGACCCCAAGATTTATAAGAGATGAACATGAACAATGAACATGATTGAGATGCATTAGATTATCTTAAGATGACCATGTCCTCAATTCACTTCCTAAGTGAAGATCCCCAACTCTTCAACGTGTCACTCGAATGCTTTCCCCAAGCAGTGACGTCTCAAATGAAAAACTCAATATTTCAGCATGCATTCCCTTAAACGTGTGAAAACAGAACACCAAGAACTACCTCTAATAATTCTCCTCTTAAATAATGAACTACAAAGCTTATGCTAACAGCATGATAGGTTACAAACTCAAGTCTCGGGAGTACAAGGTGGCCTTGTGGTACCTCGGATAAGCATACCGAGTACACATATCTTTCTCTCGTTTTTTTTTTTCCTGACATGAGAGTCACAGTTCTCTATGCAGAAGGAAAACTACAAGCAAGCAATGGCGAGATTCGGTGGCGCAGAAATCCTTGTGAAGAATGACAAATACAAAATACAAACGGTCTTTTTACGTGCAGTCAAAAACTAGTTACCTCATAGGCTTCTTTCTCCACTGGGTGGGGCCACGGTCTATTTCTAGGCCGTCAACAGACAACCTGAGTAAGTGGAGAAACTGGCGATAATCTTCTGTTGCCGGAGAGGTGGCTGATCGGTTGGTTCCATTGAGCTGCGAGATGGCCCCCAAGTTCTCGTCTGGTTTCATGACTGCTGAGCGAATCGACAACATTATCGTGCTGACACTCACGCCTGTAATCCAGTGCGATCGTTTGCGGTTGGTAGGAGTTGATAATTTCTTGAGGCATGCTCTGTCATGATGACAACATAGAGAGCAGTTCAGAGGAAGGTTGATTACAGGATTTCCAGAATATGAGAGACAGATTGAGGAACATTTCATCAAAAACTGCTGATGCCTTCATCTCTACAAGTCAGTGGGACAAGAAAAACTCCAGAAGACAGAGTCAGTAACAGTTCTTGCCATGTGAGGCCGAACATGAAGTACAGCCCAAATACATGCTCGACCTAGATGGGCCAAAGCCTCTATCCTTATTCTTCTTCCATGACACCTTTTGGCAAATTAGAGGACAGCAGCACAAAACCAGAATGTTTCTGACAAAATTTTGTGGTCCACTTGGTGACACCGGGAACAAAGAAAAAGCTCTTCCCACGGGAAAGGCAAGCCTTGGTAAAACTGTGAGCATATCACTTCAACTTCCTAATGCTGATTGAAAGGACATAATTCTCAACACAACTTCTCTTGAAAGCCAGATTGGTACAGAAAAACAGAGGCAATTAGAAGAAGAAACTTGATTCAGCCATATTAGAAGTATGAGCCATAGACAGTGTAAGGGATATGAAGTGCAATCCTTACCTCTAGAACCCATCCAATGTAGGTGACGTTGTTAACATGTTGGTTCATGTCCAGATCAGCTCGTCTAGGCTGTGGTCGTGGGGAGCACAATAATTAATGAAAAGACATGAACAAATTCAGGCAACTCACATTGGTTAATCAACTTACAATAAGCCCCAGCCTCGAATACTGAGCAGTGTCTTCCAGCTTAGCTATTTTTTTCAAGCTTCCATTGTTCTCCTCCGGGAATGCTAATCTGCAAATCAAATAAACAGGAGCGTTAATTTGTACGTCAAAGAATATTCAGTAAAAATGAGATATTTATGGTCAGTAAATGTGCTTAGGTGCTTTAAACAAGGTAACCAGGGGTTAGGGCATTAAAAAGGTTATCTCTCTATAGTATTTAAGCTATGTAATCTGAGTGAGTGAAAATATAGCGCTTTGTGTTTGTGTCTCCCTCTCTCCATTAGCAATCCACCCCAAAATATGAACAGTACAAAAGGGAAATCTTCCACAATTGACATTGTAGAAGAATTAGGTTTTAAGAACTTTCCACGGCATCCATCCACCATTGCTGTGCATTAGATACAAATAACAAAATCTCAATCAAAGTAGCAATGACTTGGGCACAATCTACATCGGCCAATGACATGGCTTACATTTTGTTATGCAGAGTCATTTCATTTTCTATTGTATTCATTCCCAGATTTTGGGAGGAAAAGAAAGGCCAAGTGGCTTTGGAATCTGGTCAATCATTGGAAATTCTGTCTAAAAGTATGTCTCCAGATATGTGGAATCTACAACATATAATTATATTTTGCACAACATGCACAATATCCCAATGAATTATTACTTTTAGAATTAAGAAGAGTTCTATGGCTAGGTATTGCATTGTCACTATTATAGTTTCAGGCATCCAAAAGGGGCAATGCCATACTTCTGCAAATTTGTAATAATACCACTTTTTGAGATTGGTCCATAGTCCACAGAACTAGCACAGTAGATGACTTACTGGCATGTTCACAGAATATGGAGAAAGTTCTGACCGATGAGACGAGTTGAAACACCAACCAACTAGCAAATTTTTTCTCACACGTTCATGCACATATTTAAATTGTTTTTGTCATTTCTGCACCAACGTTATCACCTAATCTGGGAATCACTTTAGCAAGGCAAAAGGCCCCTTTCTGATATAAGCTCCTTTGTCAAATATACTGATATTGAATTGCATGCTGCAGTTTCTAGTGTGAACATACTCAAATTCAAGAAATGCACGAAAGATTATACTTGACAAAGATGACGTTTATGCCTAAAATATGAACAAAAATGCACCTTGATTCTCGTGGACAGAAAATCAGATACTCATCACGAACATCATCGTCGACCTTCTGAAGTCTTCTAGTTTCTTGATTCATCATGACCCACTTGCTGAAAAATCAGATAGTTGAACTGGTAAGCATTGTGCAGCTTATATAATCAAAACAAAAAAAGTATCAACAGTATGTGGTTTCAACTTTCGTTGCAAAGGAAATTTTCTTTCATAAGGAGCTCATATAAGATACAGCTCCAATATCTAATATAGGAATATATGCCTATATACATTATCTCTTCTGCTTGAAGTTTTAGAGAAGAATTTATAAACCTATGGCTCAACCAGGAAAACCCCAAGATAGCATCAGACAGAGAGGAATGCCACTACTTCTGTCAGAGATAAAGTTCCTTTGTGCTAATCTCAAAAGTATTCTGAATATGAATGTCTTAAACACATAGATATAGAACACCGCAGAACTGATGCAATGTTTCTTCTGCAACCCCAAGGTAATTGACAACAAGCTAATTAGTCAGTAACAAAAGCCTTTGCCAAGCAGGAGAAATAATATTATCTCCACCATCTGATGGTATTCATCCTATTCATATAAAGAAACGAAATATGGAAAACCAGTTTAACTTTTCCTGGACGTGGAAGTTAACTTAGGGCAACAGACATGAGAGAGCAGCATCCCTAACACCAGCTCGCACTTCAAAGAAATGAATCGTTTACCTAGTAGCTCTTCCAATAACTTGACCATTTGCATAGTCCTTGAGTATCCAGTCTCGTCTAGTTCCGATCCTGCCTTCTCCTTGACACCACGTCTCTATTTCCACCACATCACTCCTGACTCAAATGACATACTACCATCAGGGTATGAATGATCCTAAACTCAATGAGGAAGTTGTCGTTCGATGTCTGATGTGACATATAAAAGTAGCCAAACTCACCAAGCTGGGTATTTGTATATTTCAATATGCATGCGGGCAGTTACCCATATGAGATTCATTTTCCGCATTGTAGTGGTTGTCGCAAATCCATCAGTCGAAAATCCAACACTCTGAGCATGATTACACCCAACCTCCTGCAATGCAGATATCGTTCAGTTTGGCCAGGAATCCCTGCTGCAAAATGCAACTTGAGACAACTCTTTCCAAATAGAGAAAAACAAAATTTTCCTACTGCCATAAATGAGCTTATCGATCTATCCAGATATTGGATCAACACATTTCATTGAAAGAAGTTACGAAGATCAAAATGAGGATTAGTGAAACCATGAGGGGAGTCAATATCATTCAACCAAATCCTAAACCCAACGACAAGCAATTGTGTGAAAACTCTGAACCAAGAGTAGGTAGAGAAGAGACTTAAACAAAGACCACCTGCTCTATCACTATATTTCTCAAAATCCAGATGTTATAAGCAATTCGCAGCAGTAATTAAAGATTTGCTACAGCAAAAACCAGGATGCATGCTTGTTTGCATGTAGGACATAGACCCAATCCCCCTCTCCAACACAAAAGACACTTTTCTTCACAGGCTTTTATAAGTTTGGTTTCAAATTACTCAAACACTCAATATCCACAACCCTCACAAGGACCTCAAGAGCTAGAAAGTCCCTCAAATTCTCCCCATTCACACTCAAAATCTCATCTTGCCCAAAACCCATCAAAAGAAAATCAATTCGAGGCACGAGCACAGAAACCTGCAACAGATTGGCGATGGTCTCGACGGTGGCCGTCTTGTTGATCCCCACCTCGTAGCACCTCACTATGAACCTCTCTTGTACGACAGCCCGTCCTCGGTCAAGCTGCCCAACCTGAGCCGGTCGGCCAAGCTGCCCGACCCGGGCTCGACCCAGGCCAACCCGTCGGAGACGACCGCCAAGCTCGGAACTTTGCTCGCCGGGTAGCAAGAGACGACGGCTCTCCGCCTCGAAGGGAGGAGCCCGGGCCTCGGCGCGTCCAGGAATCTGCATTGGGCCAGGGCTTTGACATGGTCGGTGGTGGCATTCCACGAGAGCTTCAACATCTCGAGAATGGGGGGCGGTGGGGAGCGCGCGCGGGGGATGCGGAGAGAGGCTTTCGTGGCTTCCGGAGCGGCAAATTTTCCTTTGAGATGGAGGTGGTGGATGGGAGGCGTCGGTGGGATCGGCGGAGGCTTTTACGGGCCTGGACGTCTGGACGTCGATGTTATCGATGCGATCGAGGACGGGGAGGGGACCCAGCATCTATTGCAGCGACATCCGATAAAATTCTGGGCGGTCGGGTCTCCAGAATGGTTGGCCCAAACCATGTGATCGCACGAAATGCTCGATGTTCATCTTCGATCAGTTATTTGGTTTTCAATTACTAGGGCTGACTTCGTGTCCAAAAGATAGAGTCCCGAATGGACTTTGTAGATGATTCCTACGAATGTATTGATGTTTGGTAATCATTCTATTTTTGTGGATAATTTTTATTTAATTATTTTTTTTTCTGATTTTATTCCCTAAATGGGAAATGTGCATTCAAAGATTTTTGGTATAATTTTCAAATATTTTTTTTATGACTCAGAATTTATTTTAATATTTATATAATTTTATTATAATTTTTTTCCCATTTTCTTTCTCTTCTTCTTTTTATAGCCAAGGGCAGTCAACTAACTAGACGAGAAGTGGCGAGGTTGAGTCTCGCTATGATTAGGTGAGGCTCAGTCTTGTCAAATCTGATGAGGTGAGCCTCACTTAACCTCATTTGGCAAGTCACCAGCTATCACCTTGGTCAATGGCTTAGGGAAGAAGAACAAGAAGATAAAAAGAGAAAAATGTTTGAACATGATTTTGGAGTTATTTGTGGATGTGATAATTTTAATAATATTTTAGTATTTTTTGAATTTATCAATTTTGTAGATAATTTTTCCTTTTTTTTTGTCAGTGGCTGGCCTCGCTTGTTCAAAGTTGCCCTTGCTAGTCATAGGTGAGGATTGACCTTGTTGGGCTGCGCTTAGGTGAAGGCGGGCATCGATCATTTAGGCACGGCCAGGTGATGCTCACCTCACTAGATCTAGGGAGGCTAACCCTCGCCTAGGCTAGGTGATCTTGCGGGGCCTCACTTGGGCGAGGGCGAGGGCGTGAGGGCGAGGCCCAACGAGCCCGTTTGGGTGATAGTGAGGCTTGGCAAGCCTCACCCAAGTGTGGGCAAGGAAAGTAATTGCATGCCAACCAAAAAGTTTACATGGTTATTTGAATTTGCAAATGAATATACGATAGCAATAAAGTATGAGGACAGAAGCCAAAATGCAAATGCACAAGAAATTTTAGGGGATGTAATTTGTTTGCAACTAGTCACGGTATGGATAATATATTTAATCAGACTATCTCAAAAGCAGTTAGAATTGGCTTAAGTATATCACATTTCCTTTACTAATGCAAAAGTAATGCCGACCTAAATAGGTAGATGACCGGGGATTGTACATAAAGAAAGGACATGGTTAATGTTAAAGATAATTAGAAATTTCTTTAACATAATTTCTTATGTTAGAGATATTTTGATAATTTTGTTAGTTATCCATATCTCTTAAAATTGCACATATAGGTACATATATATATATATATATATATATATATATATATATATATATATAAAGTGAAGAATATGAAAATTAACATGACAGAAAGGACTGTATGGACTCCACTACTAATCAACAGATTTTTTTTCAAGCCATTTGAACTTGAGAATGCTAGCAAGCTAGTAGGAATTAAGCAACAGAGCTGCACCTTATGAATTGATGAGAAGATGAACACTAATGGGTCAATAAAGACGGCCACCAACCACGAAATGATGAACAATAGTTCCGCCATCGGGCTGCTTGAGCTTGAGGATTCATGATAACGCTAGGAAGAACCTCCTCATCCAAATGCGAAGAAGATAGAAGAAATATGAATGGAAAGATAGAGCTGAGGCATCTAGATGGTAATGAGACTTGTAGCAGGGTTCAACATACTATCCTGATTCTTCTAGGGTTGTGACATAAAAGAACAAATCAGGCAGAGAAACACGAGTGATGCTACCCACTTGTAGCCCAAGAAGGTACTAGTATATCCCATGACATGGCCAGCTAATACAAACATGAGAAGGTCGATGACAAAATTTGCCCACGCCGACTCAAAAATGAAGCATGTAGGAGACTGACCCCATGAGTAATGGCAAAACTCGATACAATCTTGGAATGTATTGGACAAGAAGGCTCGTGTGTAGAAGATTCTCTGCATCATATGATGCGGACAAGATCTTGAATTTTGGTAGAACTAGCAATATCAATATCTGCAACTAGTTGAGCAAGTAGTTGATGATCGGAAGTCATATCAGTAACAAATCAGGGGTGATGCATAAGAGAAATAAGGACTTACTTGTGGAAGTGGAATCACAACCAAACGGATTTATAAAGAAGTATCCTTGTAGAAAACGGAAAGCAATACTTTTGGATCAACCAAGTCTCCAGCAGCATCGACAACTATAGTATTAGGAGCTACTTACCTAAACTGTAAAAATTTGACAAAGGAAGCAGTCGTCAAGGACTGAAAGGCAGCGGTAAAAGCTCCTAATATGACAACATCGCACCTTTGTTTTGTTTTTTCCTGAAGAAGTAAGACACTATGGAAGTCAAGCATAAAGTGAAATACCAACCCACTTTTTCACACACAAGAAAAACGAGGATGGATAAGTGAGGAATATTTGAAATAAGTTGGTGAAAAGCGGCCTACCTAAAGAATTATGTGCAGGAGGTGTATTTAGTTGATCGCGCTTCTTAAAAGAAGGATTGTCGTTATTATAGGCTAGTTTAACACTACACACATATCTTTCTACATTCAAGGATGGATAAGTAAGTAATATCTGAATTAATATGACAATAAGAACTGTATGGACTCTAATACCAATCAATAATTTTTTTAAGCCATTTGAACTTGAGAATACTAGCAAGTCAGCAGAAGTGTAAGAAACAGAGCCGCACCTTGTGAACAGAGGAGAAGAAGAACACCAGCGATTCTATAAATGTAATATATGGGCTGTAAAAAAATAAAATAAAATAAAAAGGAAAAGAAAGAGTTTGAAAAGTCAAAAGGAAGCTGAAGGAGAACTGTGGAACCTTCAGTTGTGTTTTAAAAGAGAGAGAGAGAGAGAGAGAGAGAGAGAAGAGCACGGGCAGAAGCAGGGGAACGAAAGAAACAGGGGAGAAGAAACAGGGGAGAAGAGAGAAATAGGAGAAAGGAAAAAGGGAAAAAGGGAAAAAATTGGCACGCTCATGATTTGGACGCCTCATCAAGCCGACTCAAGTGTGTTTTGCAATGCTAGTAAGAATTCAAGCCTTTAATCACTTACTTGAAGCAATCGCCGCAATTAGGGCTCGAAATTCGTTTCTTGGTATTTGTGTGGCGAAGCCTGATTTTTGAGTCGTTGAGCTGTATATTTTATAGAAATGGTACTTTGGGATGTTGTAAAGCTATAGCATCTTACAGATCGTGATTTGAGCTTGCGGTTTGTCCAAACGGAATTTTGAAGTTGGGGGCACATTTTGGTATTATAGCAAACAATAGCTTCGAGCCTTTTTTTTTTAATATTGTTTTGGGGCAGCTGAGTTGGGGTTGTTGTTGTACGTTAAAAGAGCTTTCTAAAGACTATAAGATGTCTTGAAACGGAATTTTGTAGAGGAAGTTATGGCGTGATGAAGTTGGCACATGGGTTGCACCTAGCAGGAAATGATAGGTTTCCGTTAAATGTGAGCTTTTGTGGTGCATAGATGTCATTTTATCGACAAATAGGCCAAGTATAGACAAGTCGTTATGCGAATATCCTTTTTACTCGGCCTTTTGATATTGTTTTTCCGTTAATTGTTAGGGATTCGAGTGCGTTGGTTCGAGTAAGCGTCGTAATTGATTTTTGGTTTTTCCCAGGTGAGTGACACTATTTCTTCTTTATATTTTAAACTCATGTTTTGAGAAACGTGATGGATTATATATTCTATGAGTTGATAAAAATCATATTTTGTTACATAAAACATGATCAAGTTATTACTGTCATTTCGTTATTCAAAAGACCGAGTTATATTTTGAATTCGATTTGAATGGTTGTTTGAAAAATGATTTGTGAAATCCTTTATGAAAGAATGTTGAAATGTTTTGGAGAATGCTTTGATATTTATATATCAAATTTTGAGTTGTGATATGACTTTCTTTCTGATATTGGATTACTAACATTGTGATTGGTGGTTGGTGCTCAATGTCTTTGTGAACCCTGAGGGGTGTGTGGGTATGTGCATACTAATTTAAGATATTCTTGTGGGCCGAGCCACTGGCTAATAATAAGTGGAGACCTTGCCAAGAGGGGAATCTTGGTCGTCTTGTCATGAGCGTTACGCGTGACCATGGTTAGACATTTGAGCATGAAATGAGTCAATGGAATGGACCATTGACGTGTGATTTGAGTTTGGTCGATGGAATGGACCATCAACGTGATTTGATGAGATTAATAAATGTAATAGATCATTGATACATGTTTTATGAGATTGATTAATGGACTGGCCATTGATATCTTTGGTATTTGAGTTATGATTATATATTATGTTAAAATGAGTTACGATTGTGTTTTAAATATGCATAGTGATTTCTTGATCTGCTTAGAAGAAATGTGTTACTTACTAAGCCGTGGTAGCTCACTCTTCTCTTATACTTGTTTTTCGGTCCTTCGAGTGAGTTGCGAGTAGGCGTGAGCGTTCGTTCAGGGAGGACTTTTTGTGGTGGAAACTTTTGATATGACTTGTGCATAGTTAATAGGTTTATAAGTTAGTCTTTGTAGAAGGTTTATGTTTTGGTTTAGTGGATTGTAGATGTAACCAAATACCCTTTTTGTTATATATATATATATATGTTGATATCGAGTTGAATTTTGATTATGTTGAGGCTGCGTCCTTTGGTTCGGTGGTAAAATGACGGCTGTGTCATGCCCTTTTTCTTGTGAATCGGGGTGTGACAATAAAGGTGGCCACCAAGCACAAAATGATGAACACCTTGTTCCACCACTGGAGGTTGGAGGAAGGTTGAGGATTCTTGATTAAGCTGGGAAGAACCTCCTTGCCCAAATGCAATATGAATGAAGAGAGAGCCGGGAAGAACCTCCTTGCCCAAATGCAATATGAATGAGGAGACAGAGCTGAGGGCTGTGTCTCTTGGTTTCAAATTCTTTTCTTGCATAACTACGTCTCCCCTTATGTCGAGTCATCACATTGTTCCACCGCTGGACCGCTCGAGCTTGAGTATTCATAATAACGCCTGGAAGAACCTCCTTCCCCAAATGCGAAGAAGATAGAAGAAATATGGGGAGACAGAACTGAGGAATCTAGATGGTGATTAGGCTTGTAGCAAGGATTCAACATGCTATCCTGACTCGTTTGGGATTTTAACATACAAGAACAAATCAGGCAAAGAAAAACAAGTGAGGCCACCCCTTAGCCCAAGAAGGTACCAATATATTTCAACGACATGGCCAGCCAATACAAACATGAGAAGGTCGATGACAAAATTTGCCCACGCCGACTCAAAAATGAAGCATGTAGGAGACTGACCCATGAGTAATGGCAAAACTCGATATAATCTTGGAATGTATTGGACAACAAGACTTGTGCGTAAAAGATTCTCTGCATCATATGACGTAGACGAACTCTCGAATTTTGGTAGAACTATCAATATCGATATCCACAACTAGTTCAGCAAGAAATTGATGATTGGAAGTCTCATCAGTAATAATCAAGGGTGAATAATCAAGGGTGATGCATAAGAGCAATAAGGACTTGTGAAAGCGGAACCACAACAAAAAGATTTATAAAGAAGTATCCTTGCAAATAACGGAAAGCGATACTCTTTGGATCAACCAAGTCTCTAGCAGCACCAACAACTATAATATTAGAAGCTACGTAAGACAACCTAAACTGTAAAAATTTGACAAAGAAAGCAGTTGTCAAGGGCTGAAAGGCAGCAAAAAAGCTCCTAATATGACAACATTGCACATTTTTCTTTATCTCCCTTGAGAGTAAGGCACAATAGAAGTCAAGCATAAAGTGAAATAACGATTCACTTTTTCACACATAAGAAAAACGAGGATGAATAAGTAAGGAATATTTAAAATAAGTTGGTGAAGAGCGCCTTATCTAAAGAAGTACGTGCAGGAGATGTATGAAGTCAGTCACGCTTCTTAAAATAAGGGTTGTCGTTGTCATGGGCCAGTTTAGCACAATGCAAATATCTTCCTGCATTCAAGGATGGAGAAGTATGTAATATCTGACTTAATATGACAATAAGAACTGTATGGACTCCAATACTAATCAACAATTTTTTTTCAAGCCATTTGAACTTGAGAATACTAGCAAGTCAGCAGAAAGGGAGGAGAAGACCGCTCGTGGGTCCATAAAGACAGCCACCAAGTACGAGATGACGAACACTTTGTTCCACCGCTAGACCGTTGGGGGTGGGGATTCATGATTATGTCGAGACACAGCTGATTTCTTGGGACAGAGACAGTGCTGAGTCATCATGTCCTATAATAATAACGGAGAATGAGTCGAAATTATTTGCAACTTATTATTATTATTATTATTTTGTCTTTTCAATAATAACACTTTATTCCACCGCTGGACAACACGCCGGGAATGTGGGCGTTGCCATAAGAGAAAACCTCCTTGGCGTCCCTATTACCCTGACTCAAACTTATGATATAATAAAGCAGAAGAAATAATTGTGGAGTTTTTAAAGAATTTCAATATATATTAATAAAAAAACATTGGTTTATTTACAGGCTTTATTAAATAATTATTTTAAGATATTATCTCAATGAAGATATGCACAATCAAAGGGGATATACTTGTAATATGCATGTCATATATGTGCAATATATGTGCTATGTATGTGCAATATATATGCAATCTTGAAAAATACGGATAATCAATGTAAATATCAATCATTATTTCTAATATAGGAAAATCCTATAGAAATTCCTAATTTTCTCTAACAAAAATCACAAACAAGTAGTTATTATCATGAGCACCTCTAACATAACTGTGTCACAATGTCATGGTTGAATGTTGGCCACAAGGCTAGAGGTGGATCCCACAATTATTTCTATTTTTGTTTTGCTATTCATAACACTAATGGTCAGCATTCAACCGTGACATCGTTGCACGGTTATATAATCATTTCTCTATTATTATTCTTTGTACTTGTTATTCACTCTCTCGATAATTATAAAGAGAAAATTATGTAGCAATGTTCTTCTTTCCTCATCATTTGACATGCTATTCTCATTAGTGGGAGCAATGATCTCTTCCTTCTAGTGTTTGTAGGCAAACTTCTCGAAATATCTCCATGAAACTCCTGTTAGAGAAAGATTTGCATTAGGGGTGAGCATGATTACTAGAACCAAAGAACCAGACTGATGAGAACCTACCCGATTCCTAATTCTAAGGTATGCAAGTGATCCCTTCCATCTGGTGTTTGTAGGCAAACTTTCGAGTGGTATCTCCACGCAACTCCCTTTGGAGAAAGATTTGCATTAGGGGTGAGCATGATTACTGGAACCAAAGAACCAGACTAGTGGGAACTTGTCTGATTCCCAATTCCAAGGTATGTAAGGTTGGTTTTAGGTTCCAAAAATTGAGGAACTTATTTCAATAGATAGGTTCAAAGTTCTAAGTAAATAGAACTTGAAACTTGAAATCCGAACCTGCTTTTGTATTTGTCTTGGTCATTGTCTTCGTGCAATTATGTGCTATTTCATGATATCTAATGATGAGTGTATAATTTAAAATCACTAATTTGAGTTTCCATTTTAAAATTGAAATTTTATGTTTCATAAATTTCGTGTGTCTAAATATAAGTTGAGTTTAGTGGCTTGAAGTAGCAAACGGTGGTTGTTAAAGGTGATAACTTATTGCAATTATTCAATTAATAAAACGGGTTGACTTTGAGTAGAAACTGAAATTGATTTTGAAACTCATAACATAGTAGATTCCAACTTTCAAGGTATGCATGATAGATTCTACGTTTTAGGTTTCAATAAATAATGAATCTATTTTAACGGGTAGATTCTAAGTTTCAAGTGAAATCTACACGGCCTTCAAATTTGGCTCATGCCTTTGCATGGCTTAAGGGTTCAAGAAAGAGCAAACCAAAAGGGATGAAAAGGTCCACTGAGATGTTTTGACAAGTTCGAGACACAAGGAATGAATTACGACAACTGTCATTTCTCTTCCGCCATTACTGTAAAACCGCACGGATGGTGAAGAGAGTTCGTTGACATAAATTTGCAATATATATGGTATTTCCATTTCAAACGGATTTTTCCTAGTAAACACAGATTTGCTACCCAGCCAAACTCAGGATCTCCATAAGCTGGTCTTTCTTTTTTGACGGATAATTGTTACTTTCTTATTCACGTGTTTGTGAGCTACGGTCTGGAATACATATTTGTGGGAATCTGGAGATTATATAAGTTTTTGCCGATGAAAGGAGTACGCCGATGATGCTGCTCGTAAAAGTCAGTCTATTAGTTTGTAGGGACTTGTCCAATGAGTCTAATAGCTGTTTTTGCAGCGTAAAAGGCTTATCAGGTCCTCGTTCTTGTGAGCAAAAGAGCGTTGGTCTTGACATCGTTGAATTCTTCCAACGTGACAAGTCGCCACAAAAGAAGCAATTTCTCTAACGATCAACCGTCATGCATGCAATGCAAAGCGATATGTCGGAATGAGCAGATTTTCTTGCCAGGATGACAAAGCTCTTCCTTTAGCTCCATGAGTTATTTCACTCAGTTTCGACTTGTCCACCGTTCTTTAAAGAAGCAAGAGTTGGCTTCACTTCGAGCCAAGCACAGGGCAGACTCCAATGGACGCTCAAGTGAAGGGAAGGTGGTATCGAGAGGGCAATGAATCAGAATAGATCACAGGACAAGCGGAGTCAGAGCAGCGTGTATCCATATCTGGTGTTTAAAATCAGTGAAAGGTAATTTGTCAACCAAGAGGAGGTACCGTTTGTATTCACCTTCAGCCAAGTCATTACTGTGCGATGGCTCCTGCGGTCTGGTTTCACTTGTTTTACTTGTTTGTCCATAAATGGTACTGATTTTAAGAAAGCTGCTTCTATGGTTTTTCGTCCAGGATGACCACTGTCTTGATGATCAGAAGAAATACAAGGCAACTATTTTGCAGTTTGAATAATCTTTACCCAACTATAATTATGTATCTTCTCCATTCACGTAATAACGCATTCCTCGTTTGTGAAGTCCAACATATGATGCTTTCTGTTCTCAGGATATTGTAAAACCAACAACATGGTTTTGTCCAGAATTTGGCATTTTATTTTCACGAGGAGTTAAAACTGAGAAGTATTATCTCCACAGGCAGTGTTCGACTGGTATGGCATTTCTAATAAAGATCCCTTATGCTAATAGTCCCGGAAGCTTGCATCTTGAAGACAGCTCTTCTTTTCCTTTGATTCCTCGGATTCGGCTGGGACCCTGAAAGCCACCACACAAGATTCTAAGAGATGAACATGAACATGATTAAGATACATTATGTTTATCATCAGAATGACCATGTCCTCAATTCACTCCCCAAGTCAAGATCCCCAACTCTTCAACATGTCACCCGCATTCTTTCCCCAGGCAGTAACACTTCGAATGAGAAACTCAATATTTCAGCATGCATTCATTTACCGTGTGAAAACAGAACACCAAGAGCCAGCTCTAATGATTCTCCTCTTAAAAGTGAAATACAAATCTTATGCTCACAGCATGATATGTTACAAATCTCGGGAGTACGAGGTCGCCTTGAGGTACCTGTGATAAGCATAGCAGAGTACACCTATCTTTCTCTCGTTTTTCTCTTGGCACAACGATCGCAGTTCCATATACAGAAGGAAAACCACAAGCAAGCAACAGCGAGATTCGGCGGCGCAGTACATCCTCGTGAAGAATGACGAACGTGCAATCAAAAACGACTTACCTCATAGGCTTCTTTCTCCAATGGGTGCGGCCACGGTTTATTTCTAGGCCATCACCAGACAACCTGAGTAAGTGGAGAAAGTGGCAATAATCTTCTGTGGACGGAGACGCAGCCGATCCTTTGGTTCCATTGAGCTGCTAGATGGCCTCCAAGTTCTCGTCTGGTTCATGACTGCTGAGGGAATCAACAACATCACTGTGCTGACACTCACGCCTGTAATCCAGCGTGATTGTTTGCAATTCATAGGAGTCAATAATTTCTTGAGGCATGCTCTGTCATAATGACAACGTAGAAAGCATTTCAATGGATGGTTGACTGCAGGATTTACAGAATATGAGAGACGGATTGAGGAACATGTCAACAAAAACTGCTGATTTCTTCATCTCTACAAGTTAGTGGGACAAGAAAACTTCTGAAGACAGAGTCAGTAACAGTTCTTGCTATGTGACATGCTCGGACCTAGATAAGCCAAAGCCTCTGTCCTTTTCTTCTTCCATTACACCTTTTGCCAAATTAAAAAAGGCGGCACAAAAACAGAATATTTCTGACAAAATTTTGTGGCCCACATGGTGAGACCAGGAACAAAGAAAAAGCTGTTCCCACAGGAGAGGCAAGCGTTAGTAAAACTGTGAGCCTACCACTTCAACTTCTCAATGCGGCAGATATGACGATGAGGAACCCGACCCAGATGCAGATCGAAACGATTCAATTCTCAACACAACTTCTCTTGAAAGCCAGATTGGTACAACAAAACAAAAGCAATTAGAAGAAGAAACTTGACTCAGACGAGGTATAAGCCATGTCCAGCGTAATGGATATGAAGGAAGGCCTGCAACCCTTACCTCTAGAACCCATCCAATGTAGGTGACGTTGTTGACATGTTGGTTCATGTCCAGATCAGCTCGTCTAGGCTGCGGTTGTGGGGAGCACAATTATTAATGAAAATACATTTATAAATCCGGGCAACTCAGATGGGTTAATCAACTTACAACAAGCCCCAGCCTCGAATATTGAGCAGGGTCTTCCAACTTAGCTATTTTTTTTAAGCTGTCATTGTCTTCCTCTGGGAACGCTAATCTGCAAATCAAATAAACAGGAGCCTTAATGTGTACGTCAAAGAATATTCAGTAAAAATGAGATATTTACAGTTAGTAGATGTGCATTAGGTACTTTAAACAAGGTAACCAAGGTTAATGTATTATGAGTTAGCTCTCTGAGCTATTTAAGCTATGTAATCTGAGTGAAAATATAGCACTTTCTGTTTGTGTCTCCCTCTCTTCATTAGCGAGCGATCCACCCCAAAATTGAAGGAAAGCATCCACCATTGCTGTATATTAGATACAATAACAAAATCTCCATCAAACAAAGTTGCAGTGACTCAGGGGCATAATTACATGGCCAAACATGTGGCTTACAATTTATTATGCAGAGTCATTTTGTTTTCATATTGTATTTATTCCCAGATTTTAAGAGGAAAGAAAGGCCAAGTGGTTTTGGAATCTGGTCAATCATTGGTAATTCTGTCTGATCGTATGTCTCCAGACATGCGAGAATCTCGAGCATATATTATATATTACACAACCCCAATGAATTATTACTTTTAGAATTAAGAAAAATTCTGAAGATCCTTGGCTAGGTATCGCAATGCCACTATTATAGTCCCAGGCATCCATAAGGCGCGATGCCGTGCTTCTGCAAATTCGTAATAATACCACTCTTTGAGATTGGTCCACAGTCCACAGAACTAGCACAGTAGACGACTTCTGGCATGTTCATTGAATTTGGAGAAACTTTTGACTAATGAGGTGAGTCAAAACACCAACCAACTAGCAAAGTTTCACACATCCATGCACATACTTATATTGTTTTTATCACTCCTGCACCTACATTATCACCTAATCTGGGTATCACTTTAGCAAGGCAAAAGGCCCCTTTCTGATATAAGCTCCTTCGTCAAATATACTGATGTTGAATTGCATGCTGCATTTTCAAGTGTGATCATACTCAAATTCAAGAAATGCATGATAGATTATACTCAACAAAGATGATGTTTATGCCTATATATGAACACAAATGCACCTTGATTCTCGTGGACTAAAAATTAGATACTCATCACGAACATCATCGTTGATCTTCTGAAGTCTTCTAGTTTCTTGATTCATCATGATCCACTTGCTGAGAAATCAGATGGTTGAACCGGTCAACAATGTACAGTTCATATAATCAAAACCAAAAAAGTACCAACAGTAAGCATTTTTAACTTTCGTTGCAGGGGAAGTTTATTTCATAAGGAGCTTATATAAGGTAGAGCTTCAACATCTAATAAAGGGAAAATATGCCTATAAACAAATATTCTCGCACTTACATATCCCATAGACATGTCTGCAAATTATCTCTTCTGCTTGAAGTTTTAGAGAAGAATTTATAAACCTAAGGCTCACCCAAGAAACCCCAAGATAGCATCAGACAGAGAGGAACGCCAATACTTCTGTAAAAGATACAGTTCCTTCATGCTAATCTCAAAAGTATCCTGAATATGATGTCCTAAAAACATAGATATAGAACAATGCAGAACTGATGCAATGTTGCCCTGCGGCCCCAAGGTAATTGACAAAAGCTAATTGATCACTCCAAAAGCCTTTGCCAAGCAGGGGAAATATTATTTTCTCCACCATCTGATGGCATTCACTCCATTGGTAAAAAGAAACGAAATATGAAAAACCAGTTCAACTCTTCCTGGACTTGGTAGGTAACTTAGGGCAAACAGACAAGAGAAAGCAGCATCCCCAATACAAACTCGCACTTCAAAGAAATGAACAAGTTTACCTAGTAGCTCTTCCAAAAACTTGACCATTTGCATAGTCCTTGAGTATCCAGTCTCGTCTAGTTCCGATCCTGCCTTCTCCATGAAACCATGTCTCTATTTCCACCACATCACTCCCGACACAAATGACGTACTACTATCAGGGCATGAATGACAATCCTAAACCCATGTGCAAGTCATTCAATGTCGGATGTGAAATATAAAAGTAGCCAAACTCACCAAGCTGGGTATTTGTATATTTCAATGTGCATGCGGGCAGTCACCCATATGAGATTCATTTTCCGCATTGTAGAGGTCGCTGCAAATCCATCAGTCGAAAATCCAAGACTCTGAATATGATTACACGCAGCCTCCTGCAATGCAGATATCATTCTGTTTGACCAGAAATCCTTACTGCAATTGCAACTTGAGACAACTCTTTGCAAATTGAGAAAAACAAAATTTTCCTACTGCCATAAATGAGCCTATCGATCTAACCAAATATTGGATCAACACGTTTCGTCAAAAGAAGAAACGAAGATTAAAATGAGAATTAGCAAATCCATTGTTGATATTGTCTTGAATTCCACAAATTCAATTGGGAAATCAAGGAAGGCTTGAAGATTTTGAACTATTTGTTTCATAATATATTTCCTAGATTTGGGTTTTAAATTTGATAGTATCTTTATGGTGGAATTCCTTTCCTACTAGGTTTAGGAAAGTGGGGATCTAAAGATCTATTTATTTCAGCATTGTACCTTGTACTCTTGACATAAGCTCAAATAAGAAATCGTCTCTCTCTCCCGTGGACGTAGGGGGATCTTTCGTCGAACCATGTAAATCTCCGTGTTCTTAATTATTCTTGTTTACTTTTCTCATCTAGTTAGGGTGTTCTTCCGCACAAATCCATGAGGGGTAGTCAATATCATTCAACCAAATCCTAAACCCAAGTGACAAGCAATCATTTAGAAACTCGATCCAGGAGATGGCAGACAAGAGACATAAACAAAGACCAACTGCTCTATTACTATATTTCTCAAAATCCAAGAGTTATAAGCAATTCACAGCAGTAATTAATAATTTGCTACATTTAAACCAAGATACATGCTTGCTTGTTTGGGGAGAAGAATACTAGGAGTGTCAAAACTTTCATACCATGGTTACTTTAGTGTAAAAACAAATTTTTTTTTTTTTTGCTCATTTGCCATATTGGAATAAAATTGCTCATTTAAGTGTCACTTCCTGCCAAAAGTCTTACGTGGAAATTTTTTTATTTTTTTTTTTATTTGCCTTTTTTTTTTGGCTTTTTTTATAGGGCTTGGCGAGGGTCGCCGGCGAAACCCTTGCCTAGATTAGGCAAGGGCCGCCTTGCCCTCAGCCACGAAGGCCTTGAGTGAGGCCGTTGAGGCCTCACCTGTAGTTGGCAAGGTCACGATGCCCTCGCTAGCTTTAGGCAACATTGTCTACAGTCGATGGGCCCCAATAGCACTCCTTAGGGCCTTCGTGGCTAAGTGCAAGGTGGCCCTTGCCTAGTTTGGGCAAGGGTTTCACCTCTTGCAAGGGTCGCCGGTGACCCTTGTCGGCCATAAAGAAAAAAACCAAAGAAATAAAAAAATATATAATATTAAAATAATATTAAAAAATTGTCAACATTACGACAATAAAATCATGTTAGATGACCAGCATTCACATTGGATTTTTTGATTAGGCAAATCGGAATTGGTACTCAAGTGAGCGATTTTTCAAATTTGTGACACTTAAGTGAGCGAAATTTTTTTTGACATTCAAGTGAATGCCTTATGAAAATTTTGGCACTCTTACTATTATTCTTCCGCTCCCCCACTCCCACATAAAAGAGTATTGGATTCATAGGGTTTGAAAAGTTCAGTTTCAAATTATGCAAATGTTCAAGTCCTATTTGGTAATTGGTTAAATAGTGCTTAATTCTATTCTTTAATTCCCTGGAATGAAAAAAAAAAAAGAGTAGAAATTTGTTTGGTAACTTTTTTATTTTCGAGAATAAAGAAGTAAAAATGATTTTTTTTTATCTTCGAGAATAACTCTAAAATCAAGCTTTTTTTTTTTTTTTTAAATATTTTAATCTTTTCTTTTATCTTTTCCTTTTCTTTTTATTCTTCTAGCTGGTCAATAGCCTTAGCGATGGTCAGCGATTGACTAGACAAGAGCCTATGACCTTGTTGGCTTTTTTTTGATCAAGCCTTGTGGGCAGCCGAGTGAGGCTTGTTAGCCGACAAGACTCCCGTGAAGCCACATGCTCTCGTTTGGTTGGTCATCGATCATCACCGAGGTCAACAACCGGGTAAGAGAAGAAGGAAAAAAAAAGAAAAAAAGAATAAAATTATTTAAATATTAAAAAGAATTAAGTCACGAAAGAATTTAAGGATCATACTAAATGCACTTTTATTTCAAGAATAGAATTTTATGTAATTATGAAAGTTCAAAAATTGGCCTAGACATTTCCAAAAATAGAATGATTGTCCAAGGGACTATGGGTACGCATGACAAAATTTCTGGAATAAAAATTGAGAAATTAAAAATTTTAGTTTATGATTTATCCTTAAAATCTATTTCTAGAATAGAAATCTGTTCCAGAAATAGAAAAATCAAATTGCGTTACCAAACGGATTTCTATTCCAAACTTGTTCCGAGGAATAGAGAAATAGAGAAGTATAAATTTTATAATGCGCCCTTAGGACACGCATGATTTCTCTATCTCTTTGTTTTCCTATTTCCCATAATAGGTTTAAAATAAAAATTCGTTTGGTAATACAATTTCATTTTTCTATTTTCGAACAAATTTATATTTCAGAAATAGATTTGGAGTATAAATTTGAAGCTAAAATTTTTAACTTTATTATTTATGGAATAGCAATGAGAAATTAAAACTTTCCTCATTGTTCACTCTCATCATTAGTCATCGCTCACTCGCCACCCTTAGGACATTGGACGCCTGCCGTCGGCCATCGGCCTCGGCTATCGGCCACTGAACTTTGGCTGCTAGTCGCCGACCGCCAGCCGTCGGATGCCCATTAATTGTTGGCCGCTCATTGCCAATCGCTAGACGCCAGAGGCCCACTGTTGACTAATAGACGTCCGTTGTCGACTGCCTGCACACCACCGACCGTTGGATGTTGGTTGCTTGCTGTCGGCCATTGGACTCCGTATGTTGGACGTGGGACATCGGAGTTTGTATGTCGGATGTCGGCCATCGGCCGCCGAACGTCGAATTACAGATGTCGGATGCTGGATGCCGGCCACTAGACATTGGACTTCAGACTCTGGCCGCTAGGCACTGGTTGCCGGCTTTCGGCCTCTCGGCCTCCTCACCACCGGATGTCGGATGCCGGACGTCGGACTCGCTAACGAACGCGGTTGTTGCTGCTCCTAGAAATAGAAATTTTATTTTTTTATTAAACGAATTTTTATTTCAGAAATAGAAATTTTGAATCGTTATTAAATGCGTTTATTTACTTGGAAACTTGTTCTTGAATCTGTTTCAGAAATTTTGTTATGCATGCTCTATTAATATTCAGAACCCTTACATAGACCAATCACACTGAAAATCTCATCTTTGCCCAAAACCCATTAAAAGAAAATCAATTCGAGACCCGATCACAAAACCTGCAACAGATTGGCCATGGTCTCGACGGTGGCCGTCTTGTTGATCCCCACCTCATAGCACCTCACCATGAAACTCTCCTTGTATGACAGCCCGTCCTCTGTCAAGCTGCCCAACCTGAGCCGGTCGGCCAAGCTGCCCGACCCGGGCTCGACCCGGGCTGACCCGTCGCAGACAACCGCCAAGGTCGGGGCTTTGCTCGCTGGATAGCAAGAGATGACGGCCGTGGCCGCGGCCCTCCGCCCGGAAGGGAGGAGCCCGGGCTTCAGCGTGTCGAGAATCTTCATGGGGCCAGGGCTTTGACATGGTCCGTGGCGTTCCAGGAGAACTTCAACATGTCGTGAGCGTGCGCGGGTGATGCAGAGAGGCTTCTGTTGGTTTCCGAAGCGGCAAGTTTTATGGAGATGGAGATGGTGGATGCGAGGCGACGGTGGGATCGGCGGAGCCTTACGGGCCAGGACGTCGATGTGTCGATGCGACCAAGGACGTGGAGTGGAAATAGAATCCATCGCGGAGAAGCCCAGCATTCTGACCTTGGATTCCGACGTGTTTCGCGACGCGACAGCTGAACTGCCGAAGCTTTCGTGTCCGACGCCGATGACTTGATGCTTCGATGGGACGGAGGATGCGGACTAGAAATAGCACTTTCTAGACAGATTTCCTGTCGTGCCGCTAGATTTGGACATTTGACTTTTTAGCATTTCGCGTCCCATTACCAAATGCCGTCAAAGTGCTTGGCAAATCTATTTTACTTGAAACAATTCAATTTTCTAGGGAGCCATTGTACATTACTTCAAGATAATCGATATATTATGACTATAAAAATTTATAACCTATTACTTCATCAAAATTCTTGATTACTCATTAGCATCATTATTTTTTTTTTTTCTAACCCGTACGTCCATCTCTGGTAACTAATTTTTTTATTTAAATTAATGAGCAAAGCAATTTTTTATTTTTATTTTTCCCCTTCTCCCATTCAATTGTGGCACAAAAGATGGACACCTCATATGTAGGAAGAGGGTAAGGCCTTGACCGCTCAATGCAGCCGGGACGAGACGACGTGACATACTATGATCACGTACGAAGTGCTGCCCCGGCTCGACAATATGAAACCTATCAACTGCTCCTGTTCTTTTATGAGGTCCTATTGGGATCGGTAGGCCCGAGCCTTTCCCCTCTCCTTGACCGAGCAGTAATTCCCCACGGCTAACAAATAGGAGTTGAGGTTGTAAAAGAAAGGCACCGACCCCATCCCCCACTGGGATTTTTCTTTCCTTATCTACGTGTGCACTGTGTCAGCACTAGCTAAAAAAAAGGGTTGGCTTTACTGAAGAAGAAGGAGGGCCGGGTGCTTGTGGGCCCCTTTGCAGCAAGAGCTTGTTTGACCCCCACTCCCCTTTCCTGAGAGGGGGCCGCGTTGTCTTTCCACAGCGGCCGACCAGTGGTGGTAGAAAACGAACTCGAGTGGGATCCGTGCGGTTCGTGTTTTCTTGTGTTGAGAGCCTTTCATTCTCTTATAGAAGCTTGCGTCCACACCAAGGACAGGTAAAGCAGCAGGGAGCACTAAGCAATGGGGGAGATGAGGGTGACTCCATGGACCACACCACAGGCTGAAGTCCTTCCACGGCAAGAGAAGGGCAAGGCAGCGTCCTTGTTGTCGGACCAGAACAAGAAAGGGAAGCTAGTCGTTGGAGATAAGACGAGGCTCGTGGGCTATGACTCCACAGAAGAGCCTTACTCTATAGAGGCGCTAGCGCGCTACATCTAGCACTTTGAAGCCAGCTGAAGGATGCGTGCTAGTAGCGCACAACGGCTTTCAAGCTTGACTAATAGGGCTTGAAAGGCTATATACAGGGCCAATAAATGAGCCGCAATTGCTGATAATTTAGTAAAGACTTATCTCGTATCGAGTCTTAAGTATTAGTATCATATTGGTTTGTTCAATCACATAGTATGATTCTTCAAATTTATCAATATTTATTATCTAATTAGTATCGACACGCGACACGACACACGACACGTTGACACGTTATTTCTAAAAAATAAAAAATTCTAACACATTGAGATACATTGTATATTAAATAAATATTTTTATTTTAATTAATTTAATTCAAATTTATAATTAATTAATTAATTAAAAAAGAGCCTATAATGAATTTTACACTAATAATATTAATAAATTGAAAAAGTTATTGATGAAACTTAGAAATTAGAATCAACTTATTTAAATAAATCCATGATCTTCGATAATGATCAAAATTTATTACCATTCAACATCTAATATTTTTATTTTTTGAAATTACTTTTTAATCTTGTTTAAAAAATAATTTTTAATCTTATTTATTTATTTTTTTTCGATTAAAAAAAGTCCCATCATGGGGTCCACCCCCAAACCCCCCCCACCTACCTTTCTTCTTTCCCTCGTCTTCCCCCACAGGTTGTCACTTCCCCTCTTCAAATTTATAAATAAATAAATAATTAAAAAAAACTACAATGAATTTACACTAATAATATTAATAAATTAACAAAATTTATTGATGAAACTCAAAAATTAGAATCAACTTATTTAAATAAATCCATGATCTTCGATAATGATCAAAATTTATTACCATTTAACATCTAATATTTTTATTTTTTGAATTTACTTTTTAATTTTATTTAAAAATTTAATTTTTTATTTAAAAAAAAAAAGTATCATCATGGGGTCCACCTCCAACCCCACCCCCCACCCACCCACTTTTCTTCTTTCCTTGTCTCCCCCAACCCCCAAATTTAGGGTTAATACCTTAAAAACCTCAAACTGGTACACTTGTGACAAATTTACTCCAAACTATTTTTTTGACCACCAAAAACCCAAAACTGATATACCTTTGATAAATTTACCAAAAACTGATACACTTGTGACAATTTTACCCTCTATTAGTTTTCGTTAAATTTTACTGTCAAATTATTAAGTTAAATGACATGTGATAATTGACTATTATACTAATTTGGGATTTTACGATTCATTTGTCGAGTTTACAATTTTTATAACTTTTTCATGGTATTAATCCAATTTAGCTTAAGGGTATATTTGTCACAAATTTATTAGTTTAGGGCTTTTTGCGGTCGAATAAATTAGTTTGGGGTAAATTTGTTATAAATGTACCAATTTAGGGTTTTTTATGGTCAATGGGGTAAATTTGTCACATATGTATTAGTTTGGGGTTTTTATGGTCAAAAAATAGTTTGGGGTAAATTTATCACAAGTGTACCGGTTTAGGGTTTTTCAGGGTATTAACCCCTAAATTTATTTCTCTTTGTTTCCATCCCCCACCACCCGACAGGCTGTCGCTTCCCCTCTTCAAATTTATAAATAATTAATTAATTAAAAAAGAACCATAATGAATTTACACTAATAATATTAATAAATTGACAAAAGTTATTGATGAAACTAAGAAATTAGAATGAACTTATTTAAATAAATCTATGACTTTCTATATTGATCAAAATTTATCACCATGCAACATCCAGTATTTTTATCTTTTGAAATTACTTTTTTTCATCTTATTTATTTATTTTTTTGAATTAAAAAAATCCTATCATGCAGTACACCCCTAACCCCCACCCACCTCCCTTCTTTCCATCGTCTCTCCCCTCCCTGGGGAACACCCAACCCCAACCCCCAACCCCAAATTTATTTCGCTTTTCTTTCCCTCCCCACCACCTGACCAGCTATCACCTATGTAGCACGGACACACACGGACACTCTCCGGGGGATACTCCGACACGTCCCGACACGCTCCAACACGCGGGGTCAACGAGTGTCGAAAATCCGACACGTGGTCAACTATTTCGACACGTTCCGACACGTGAGTCTAGAATTCCGACACGCAATTCCGACACGCACGGGGTCAATTTTAAAAATTTCTAATACTTGTGGGGTCAAAATATAAATATACACAAAAGAAAAATAAAAGAAGTAATAAAAATGCTTTAAATTTACACGCATGGGGTCATTTTTTTTCAGTTTTATTTTTTTAGAATTGTTTTAGTTTTTTAAAAGTCTTTTACTATGAAAGAAGCAATAAAAAAATGCTATATATGATAAATAAATAAATTTAAAAATATCATTTCAGCATTTTTCTTTAAACAATGTTTCTTTCCTCTCTTAAAATAATGAATGACATTATTTATTTTTTCGTGTAAATTAATAATTTTTATTATTTATTTATTTATTTAATTTAAAAAAAATATATTTAATATATAACGAGCCTTCTCTATTTTTAAGAAATGATGAATTTACGCCTAATAATTTACACCTAATAAGATTAATAAATTGACAAAAGTTATTGATGAAACTAAGAAATTAGAATCAACTTACTTAAATAAATCCATGATCTTCTATAATGATCAAAATTTATTACCATTCAATATTCAGTATTTTTATTTTTTGAAATTAATTTTTAATCTTATTTATTTATATTTTTGATTAAAAAAGTCCCTGGGTCTACCCCTACCCCCACCCCAAATTTATTTCCCTTTTCTTTTCCTCCCCACCACCTAACAAGCTGTCGCTTCTCCCTCTCTCCAAAATTAAAAAAATCACCCCCAACCCCAACTCCCTTCATTCCCTCATCTCTTAACCCCACCCCCAAATTTATTTCTCTTTTCCTTTCCCTCCCTCACCACCTTTTTTTTTTTTTTTTTTTTTGGTCGGTCCTAAACTATTCCTATTATAACTCTCACTTTCAGATGTTTTCCTCCCCCACCATCCGATAGGCTGTCATTTCCCTCTCTCTCCAAAATTAAAAATCACGCCAAGTCCATTGAATCCCCACCCCTTTTTTTTTTATTCTTTTGAGTGTCCTTCTCAAAAACGCTAGCCAGCGCACTCCTCCTCCTCCTCCTCCTCCTTCTCGCCACATGACCCCCTTCCTCTCCTCTTCCTCTCGATCTCTGCTTGCTCTCAGTTCTCATCACAATCATTCATCGCCTTGCCTCCAGCCCTTCCTCGCAAGTGCAGCCTTGTTGTTGATCCATCACAGCATTTCAGTGACAACCCTTGCCTCAGTCTTTGCTCTTTCTCTCGCTGTCGCTCGCGGCCTCATCTCTGCTCCCTCGCCCTCGCTCTCGCCTCCACCTTCCATCATCTTTCAGACACGTGTGTTGAAACGTGTCGAGAAAAGTTATCACGTGTCGGAAAATCGGACACGCTCCGACACGTGTCGGACATGACACGGAAGCACGTGCAACGTGTCCATGCTTCATAGTTTATTACCTCGAGTCGAGATAAAATTACAATTGTATTGTTAGATATGCGTCAAACTCGTGTGTGTTTCTTAATTGGACTTGATACATTCCTTATTATTCTTGACACGTGATTAACTTAGAAACGACTTCTATATGTACAATCGAGAATTCTAGGAATATCTTTTTTTTCTCTTTATATTGTGGGCATTCATAAAATTTTTCCCACACAATGATTCTATTGCTAATAAAGTTCATATCTTTTGTAGTTTTTGTTGTTTCAACTATATGTTTGAGGGTGGCAAAAAATAATGTTACATTTTAAGGTTACTTTTCACTATCGAGACTATCAAATCTTAGTCATGTGACAAAATCATTTTTATTTAAAAGGAAATTAGGCTTGAATTATCAATAAACAAATATTTTATTGATCTCTACGTTATGACACATCCTAACACAGTAAAGTAAAAAAAAGAGAGTATAAAATTGGGAGACAAGGGTAGATTTCAACAAACAGTTCAAAGAGAGTGAACAAGCATAGGAAGACAAGCCAGACAACGTTGTAACTGGTTCTCTCACTCTCAGCTTCCGTTGTCGCGCTTCTAGAAAGAAAGCATTGTCAAGGGTTTGCTGTGTCATCACACCGAATCCCTGAGCACCCAGGAGAGTTACTAGCGTCACCGTCTTCAGGAAGAGAAAGAAGACATTCTCATGGTCGTGGCAGAGAAAGCTGAATGTCTCTTGAACTCGGAGTGACGTGCTATTTCGAGAGGCATGCTGCACAGGCAAGCTCAATATGCCGAAAGGCTGAAAAAGCGAGGCTTTCTGTTTTTCTTTTGATCCAACAAATCACAAGAGAGCTAAGAAAACATCAGTGGTGAGAGGACACCTCTAGCCAGAAACGATGTTGTTAGTTCACGGTCGCGTCATCTTGAAAAACAATCAATCCACAAGAATCAATGCGATCATTGTGAAATTGTTGCAAGGAATTCAGTGCCAAGAAATGTATAACGATAGAATTTTGCTATCAGACGGGATAATGTAGCGAGATTATTTCAATATCCCATCAAAGTGGAATTCAAAGCCCATGCGCAATATCCCAATCATCATCTAGCAGCTCGCTCAAAGAGGAATCAGGCGCTTCTTACTTGTACACAATCTGCTGGGCATAGTTTATAACCTAAGTCTGAGGGTAAAAAGATTGCAACTATGTGGCGCTTAGAAAGCCTAAATGGGAAATTAAAACTCACATGATCAGAAACTTAAGCAAGGGACATCAAAGTTGTCACGATCTGAGCCACACGATGCCCTCATAGATCTCATCCTCCTCAGTCCTCACAGTCTATTCTCAGCACCAATGAAGTTAACAGTAAAACTAGTTTTCGATCACCAACCTTAATTGTTGACCATGGATATCGCAAAACTGATTTTGAAGGAGGAAAACTAGCAACCACACTGGTTGCGAAAAAGCTTTAGTAAACCAAGCGCTGTACGTGTTATCCATAGTATGAGATAATTCTAAATCAGAAGGCATCTTAACTTGATAAAAAAAATCAAGGAACTCCTAAAATCCTAATTCATATACACCGGGCTGTTGCTAATGCAGAGATAAATTAGCGCACTTCATGTAAATGAAAAAACGATGGCATGTACCAATTGAAGGACAAGCACATTTCCCCTCCGTCATGATTAAGGAAAATGCAAGCTGGTCACTATGAGTGTCGAGGACATATATTGGGAGAGCAGGTAAATATGTTTTTGATATTCTCTGACCAATCCGATCAGGGAGCCATTCTGTACAAGACCAAAAAACAGTATTATGGGAAGAGAGACCCAGAAACAAAAGAATGAAGTATGGACTAACTAAAAATAGATGAATTTATTCACGAAAGGAGAAACTCATACATGTAACTTTGACAAAACAAATTTTCCGTGCAAAAAAATCATCCATCAGAAACAATGAGATATTTCAAAAGTTGCTACCGGGGAGATACTGTGAGAAGATTGACGGTTTTTTGCCATTGGCAGGGACAAGTTATGAGGATATTTCATTAATCAATCCTTATGGAACTCAAAACCCATGCACCGTATATCCCAATCATCATCTGGCGGTGTGCTGAAAGAGAGAACCGCTTTTGTTGTTTTTTTTTTTTTTTTTTTTTTTTTTTTTCTGAATTATTTAGTTAAGTACGCTGTACTGACTCACAATCATCACTGAATAGCAAAACAAACCCCAATCAACAACAAATTAAGCACATGATCCATAAATTTTGAGCAACAAGTGTCCAACTTCGAATACGTTTCACCCAAAAAACTTGGGTTGTCCTTGTGATTCTATTTCATTTGACAATACACTCTCGAGCAGCATTAGCAGCATCGAATCAATATAGCTAGAGGCAACTAAGAGAATGAACTAGAAATGAGTTCAATGCCGCACAAATTTGAATGAGCACACCAAACATCCCTTTTCTACAGACCAAGTACTAGCCCCTACGCGGAACTTCAAGTATTTCCTACTTCAGTAGTGTCATTCACGAATTTTCCAGGGTATATTAAGTCAACAAATGGAACAAGACATCATCCCCGTGAAACCGTTCACAGCAGAAGGAGGACAGAAATACAGAAGACGGATCAATATATTCAAGAAAATGTCCATCAAACTCTTTGAAAACCTCTGAATGCAAAGAATAAGACATCAAAAGCATTGACTGCATACAAAGATGGATGATTTCGTGTTGCACGGATATGAGCTCCTCATGCTCCAATCAAATCGCCTGGGAAGCCTCCGATACGTGCGTTTCCCCTTCAACTAGCGAGATCACAAGAATTCACCGCCATCAGCATCAGAAAGACCACACAAAGCTCGTGAACTTCAACTAGCGAGATCACAAGAAGCAGAACGGGAGAACCCATCGCAGGAATCGGAAAGAGACCACCTACATTTGATTGACACTTCGCTAGGAGTTATCAATCAAACAGGCACGTAGTCAACCAAACGATTCTGTCCCGCAAGAAAAAAGAAAATTGAAGTGGTCAAATGCCTGAACATTCACAAGATCCCCCTGACCGTTCCGACCCGAACCCACAAATGAAGACCCAATCAATGTGGAATAGCGACTTCAGACATTGTTCACCGGTCGCGGCGGCACACTACGAGGCGACGCGCGACGGCGGCCGTCGGAGAGAGCTCTTCGCGGACGGGCGGCGCCCGAGAGCCCGAGCCGAAACTCGCTTCTTTCTTTCATTTCGGGTCGGAATAGAAAACGTCGGGTTTGGTATGGTGTTGCATCCATCATCCATGGGCCGTAATCGACAATCCCTTGGCCCGATCCAATTTTCTTTTTGGGTCGAATTATTGAAATTACTTCATATGCACAAATTACTCTCACGGTCTCACCTAAGCATCATTGTTAAAATCAGTGGATTTATCATGGCTGGAAAAATTATTTAATTTTTTTAAAATAGTCAATTTGTTCACGACATTTTATTTTCGTGGGACTAATAGCGGTGCCAAATTCAAGGGGCAATATATAGACGAATAACTCTATCATGACATTGTATTCGATATTCATGCATGAGGAAGTAGATCATTGTCTCTTGTAATTTCCTGAGTTCTTTAACAAGGAACGAGGCCCAGATTTGGATTGAGATACTTATACATGTGGATCACCATACGGCCATATGAATATGCTTTTTGACTATGTTTAGTCGCCCGGATTTGGATTGAAATAGGAAATAATAAAGGTGGGATTAAAAATCCTTCAAATATCATCCGAATTAAAAAAAAAAAAAAAATCCTTCAATATTTTTGAATCTCGCTTGCTCATAGAGGTGATACTTTCCAAATTTAGGGCAGCATCTTGTTGACGTAATCTCGCAAGTCCGAGACTAGCAACATTTTGAGCGATCGCAAGTTTCATTGGAGCTCCTCTGCCTCCTTTTCCCTTGGAAATCTTTCGAATATCAACACAAAATTTCAAATTTTAGTAGAGGACAAGATCGGACGTCAGAGCATCACAGCAAAATCAGGTGATCACCGTGATAACATGTCGTTCTAAAATCAAGCAACTTGATATCTTGCGCCTCTCTCAAAATTTTAATTTCAAATTCAAATTTTGAATTTTGAATTTTTTCCTAAATTTGAGAATTCTTTCCTTGATTTAAGGAATCAATTGTGATATCTAGGTATCTATTAAAACTCATTATGTACATCAATAAAAGCATTGAGGAGAATAAAAAATTAAAAGCTTCTTTTACAATCTTTATGGTATAAGAGCGCTTTGCATAGTAGCATTATCTGTGATCTTACTTCTTCTTCCTCATAACCACCTTCACCGATTTTGAAGCTAGTCTCGCTATCAATACCCTAGTTCAATCCCCACCCATTGTGATTCTGAACATCTCCAACCTCATCCCAATCAAACTGAATGCCTCAAACTCTCTCCTCTAAAAATCATTGCTCATGCCTATTTTGCGTTGTCATCACCTAATGTAAAACGTTAAAGGCTCTATTCCTCCACCATCATATGATGATCCCACATATGCAACTTGGTTTGAAAAAGACCAGTTGTTGTTATCCTGGATCAATGCCACATTAAGCGATTCCGCTTTTCCTTATATCATCAGACTTACTTTTGCTAAGCAAGCATGGGATATGTTCAATAGTAGATATGCCTTTATAGCACTTGCCCATGTGATCTCCCTAAATGGCTACTTACTCGACTCAAGAAGGGCACTCAATTTATGGCCGATTATCTCCAGCAATTTAAGGTTATTGTTGACTAGCTGGCAGCCTGTGGCTCTCCCCTAAGTGAGGATGATCTATTCATTCACATACTCGATGGGCTGCCACCATCATATCGACAATTCTGTTCCTTGGTTCGTATTCGCATGAGGACATCAACGGTATCTATTGAAGAACCCCATTTATTATTAATCTATGAGGATCTCTCTTTGACTGAAGGTACGCTGCTCGTGATTAGCTCAATCTACTGCATTGGTAGCCTCTAAACCTTTCAAGCCCGACAACCCACGTTAATTATCTCAAGGTTGCGGCCATGCTCAATCTTGTGGTACATTTCCTCCAAGCCAACAGTCCACCTCTTTTGGATCGGTGAAACAACAACCATCACCCCAAGATCAACATAAATCTCAAAATTTGAGTGTTCGTTCACAATGTCAGATTTGCAATCATATGGGTCATATTGCCATTGATTGTTATCATCGAATGAACTACACCTATCAAGGTCGCCATCCACTAAAAAAACTTGCAGTGATGGCATTCGCTCTATCCCACCCAACACTTGGTACACCAACACCAGAGCCACTCACCATCTCACCCCAGAGCTCGAAAATCTCCAAATTTCAAACATCTATGATGGTAATGACACTGTTGAAATAGGTAATGGCCATGGTATGCCCATTGCACATGTTGATTCCACCACCGTCTCATTCTCTTCTTCATAGCTTCACCTCAAATCTATATTTTATTGTCCCATAGCCTCATACAATTTATTGGTTTTCCAAAGACAACAATTATCTCTTTAACTTCGATGCCTCTGATTTTTGTATTAAGGACAAGGCCGCGGGGAGGATTTTATATCAAGGGTTAGTTGAGAATGGCTTGTACCCACTTCGTACTCCACAATCATCCACCGCTCCAAAGGCTTATTACAATTCCTCCATCACCACGAACCGATGGCATGCTCGTTTTGGTCACTCCTCTTATGACATTCAACGAGCCATTTCCTCAGTCGTTTCCGTTTCCAATCAATCGGGCTCTCGCATTTGCTCTTCATGTTAGCAAGTGAAGAGTCACAAGCTACCTTTTTCCAAGCCTAATTCTACCTCTAGTCATTCTCTAGAATTATTACATTGTGATGTATGGGGACTTACTCTCACATTATCTTATTCTAATTATTTCTATTATGTTCTCTTTGTTGATGATTTTTCCAAATATTCATGGTTCCTATTAGATTAAAATACGACTTTAATGACATCTTTGTTAGTTTTAAAAAGCAAGTTGAAAATTTTTGCGGCACACCATCGCTGCATTTCACTTGGATGGTGGTGGCAAATTTACAAATAATACCTTCAACAATTTTCTTTAATCACATGGTATTACATATGAATATTCTTGCCCCCACACACTAGAACAAAATGGTATGGTGAAGCGCAAGGACTGCCACTTTATCGAAACTGGTTTAGCTATGATGACCGATGCTAATATACCTTCTAAATTTTGGCTAGAAGCCTTCATTATAGCCGTTTACTTGATTAACTGTATGCCAATACCTCAATGTCATACTTGTTCTCCATATCAATCTTTATTTCACATTTCTCCTACTTATTTACATTTGCGAACCTTTGTTTCTCTTTACTTCCCATAGCTCTGACCTTACAATGCTAATAAATTGTAACTTTGATATGCTCCCTATTGTTTTATAGGCTATAGCTCTAGTCATAAAGAGTATCGTTGTATGGATCCTCATTTGATCGAGTATCTATTTCTCACCATATCGTCTTTGATGAAACTAAGTTTCCTCACTCCTACATCACTCCCACTCATTCTTCACATCTTCTGCCGCATAGCCTTGATTTCTTTGGAGTAATTCAAACCGAGTATGTTTATGTGGTCCTTCCACTAATTCACAGGTTGTTCTCACATCCAACAACACCTCCCCGGTGCATTATTCATCAATTACCGAACCTACCTTCCAAACCTTTGGCCAAGCACTTCCTCCACCTATTGATGATCAACTTGTCCCTCATTCCTCCACCTATTGATGATCAACTTGTCCCTCATTCCTCCACTCACCTAATGCAAACAAGGTCGAAATCTAGTATTACTAAACAAAAAGGCCTTTTCCCATACCCTTCACCCATTTTCATTTGCACTCACCACCAATTATATCTCTGAACCAACATGTTACTCCTAAGCTATTAAGGATCCTTGATGGTGTCATGCTATGGATAAGGAGTTTACCTCTCTTCAACGACAACAGGTATGGTGTTTGGTCTCTTATGATCCTACTATGAACATAGTGGGTTGTAAATGGGTATTTTGAGTTAAACAAAATTTGGATGGCTCTATTAATCGCTACAAGTAGGGGTGTGCAATGGGAATTGCTTGAATCGAGAACCACCCGGACTGGATCGGACCGGTCAATTTTGGGCAATTCCCGAAGAGGATAGTCCGATTCCTGGCTAGTCGGTTCGGTTCCTGGTTCTAAGGTAGGAATTGGACCTATTGAATTGACCAGACCGAACCGGCTAATATAAAAAAAAAATTGAGAAAAAACCCTTTGCCCATTTTACTTTTTAGGTTTTGCTTTCCCCTCTTTCTGCTTTACCTTCCCTTTTTAGTTTTCACTTTATGATTTACCTTCCTTTTCAGATGAACACAAGTTGAGAAGAAGTGAAGAACCCTTTTTTGAGTCCTCAAACAACATATTACCGGTTCCACTGGACCAGACCGGTTGATCGGTTCGGTTCCCTGTTCTAGGATCAGTTGTTCCGGTTCCCAGTCCTAGAATTTGGGAATTGGTCCTCCCAATCTAGTTCCCGGTTCCACCTTGGAATCGGATTGGATCGGGAACTGATCAGTCCTGGCAACAAGACAAGCCTTGTTACTAAGGGTTTCCATTAGCAACCGGGAGTGGATTTTATTGAGACCTTCAATCCTATGGTGAAAACTACCACCATTCGAATTATTTTATCTTTTGCGGTCTCTCATCGTTGGCCACTTCAAAAATTGGATGTCAAATTTGCATTTTTACATGATGATTTGCAGGAAATGGTGTTCATTTCTCAACCACTAGGCTATGTTGATCCAAGCAAAACTAGCCATGTGTCACTAGTCGATCGATTCCGAACGATCACACACCCGTGCGGCTTTAGGATTGCGATCCCAAGTTAGCCTCGCACGTACTTAGCTCACAAGAATGAAGTATGGAGTGAAGCACGGATGTATTTTTTGTGAACTAGTGTGTGTACAATTGAAGAGTGAGGGTCCCTTATCTATACATGGATGAGTCTAATCTCAGCCATTGATCCCATCTCTGATCCAATGGTGGTATTTGAATTTATACCATTATTACAAGTCCGTACATTAGGCAACTCATTGGCTTTAGGCTTGGGGAAGGCCCAAGGGGCATGTGTCAAAAGAAATGGCAGGGCCGCCTGACACGAGGGAGCTGGATTGTCACAGGCTTGTTTTGTGTTGTGCATGGGCCTTACTCGTATTACTCATGGGTCAATTCATGCATTGATTGTGGGTCATTCATGGGCAGCTCGGGGGCTGGCCCTTGTACGGGACTCGGCTCTACTTTGGACGATCTTGGATCATGCTCGCCCGTGGGTCGTGTCACATGTTTGTCACATGAAGAAATCTATTTATGGTATTCGTCAAGCCCCTTGAACTTGGTGCAAAAAGTTTAATTCAAAATTCCACAATTTTGGATTCACTATCTTCAACTCCGATCCATCACTATTCATCTTCCACCAAGGGCATATAACCATATATCTCCTCTTGTACGTTGATAATATTATATTCATTGGCAATGATACTTCAGCATCATATCATTTAATCTCATATCTTGGGCATCATTTTCGCATGAAGGACCTCGGAAGTCGGAACTCATTCTTATTTTATTGGCGTTCAAATAACATGTAATTCTAAAGGCAATTATGGATATTTTGAAGTGCGCAAATATGGATGAATGTAAACCAGTCCCAACACCTGCTATATGTCAAAAGCTTGGCCAAGGTGATGGCCCTCCATTGTCAGATCCCACTATGTATAGGAGTCTTGTTGGAGTGTTGCAATACGTTATTTTGATGTGTCTTGACATTTCTTTTGCCGTCAATTAAGTTTGCCAGTTTCTAAAGTCTCCCACCGAGGATCATCTTGTGGTGGTCAAACGCATTTTGCGTTATTTGAAAGGCACAATCACTCATAATCTTCATTTTCATCCAGGCCAACACCAACTCACTGCTTACTTCGATGCTGACTGGGCAAGCTGCCCCATTCATCGACGCTCTATTGGTGAGTTCTGTGTTTTCTTTGATTTTAACCCCATTTCTTGGAGTGCTAAGAAACAAGCCACCGTGGCACATTCTTCATTCTTCATCTAAAGCTGAGTACCGTTGTCTAGCTCACACTGCAACTAAATGAATTTGGCTCTTGTTACGTGAATTGCATTGCCCACTCTTTGCATCACCCACCATTTGTAACATTTCTGCAATCTCTCTTGCCTACAATCTTGTTTTCCATTCAAGAACGAAGCATGTTGCTGTTGATTTTCATTCTATTTAGGAACTAGTTGGGCATAAGATTCTCACTATTCAGTTCATCTCAAGCAAAGATCAAATTGCAGATATATTCACAAAAGTTTGAGTTCTAATCGCATCCAATTTTTGTAGAACAAGGTTCAATTTCAGCCGACCGTGCTTAGCTTGCGGGGGGATGATAACATATCATCATAAAATCAAGCAACTTGATATCTTTTACCTCTCTCAAAATTTTAAATTCAAGTTCAAATTTTGAATTTAAAATTTTTTCCTTAATTTGAGGATTCTCTCCTTGATATAAGAAATCAATTTTGATCTCATCATATAACTATGTATCTATTTAAACTCATTATGTACATCAACAGAAGCATCAAGGAAAATAAAAAATTCAAAGCTTTACAATATTTACACCGTTCGGGACCAACATACGAAATGCCCAAAACTTCAAGCTTTTTGATTTTTTATTCTTCTTATTTTCCAAAGACGACTCTTTGGGTCAATCCATTGATTTCGGTCATTCATCAGTGATGGCCGATTCAATTCGACAATCATCGTAGGATAATTGGCAAGACAGCGATGGCGATCGGCGTTGGTTGGAGACAATGACAACTGCACGATAGTCGGGAGTGATAGGCTGTTGCAGGGGTGGCCCTACATGGTGGTCAGGAGTAATAGGCTATTGTGGCGGTGGTCCTTGCATGGTGGCTGGCGAAGCCGAATCGTTGAAAGTAAATTATTGTTATTTTTAAAACTTTTTTATGCAATCCGAATCCATCCTACTCCCTAGCCCGCATTTATCTAACGTTTTATCCTTATATATCCGGTCCAAAAGATGCCGTCAAACACTGGACATGATATTTTGTTATCTTATCTGGTCTCAAATATGGACTCTCATATGCAACCTTTGTGTACGTGTCCTCTCCCTCTGCCTATAAGCTTCTCATTTTGTTTGGACATTCTAACAACCACCGCACTTGCTTCTGTGAACATTGCAACGCCGGAGCTCCCCCACCAAACTATGCCGCCCCAGCGCAAGCAGCAATGTTCTCGAACAATGATGAATATGAAGGTATCTTTATCTCGCCACATAATATCGACCAAGTACGTCATTCTTGTACATAGGGTTATGTGCAAGGTTTTTCTATATCGAGAGATGGGAATTTTTATTTTTTCTAGAGAAACGATGTATTATTATATACATTCATCTTACAATCAGAAGAAAAACATGGTAACTATTTCGCAATTTGAATCATTCTTTACCTAAGTATAGTTATGTATCTTCTCCTTTTGCATAATAATACATTCCTCATCTGTGAAGTCGAAAATAGGACGCTTTCTATCCTCAAAATGTCGTACAACCAACAACATAGTTTCGTCTAGAATTCGGCATTTTATTTTCACTAGTTAAAACCGAGAAGCATTATCTACTTAGGCACTGTTCGACTGGTACCAGGCCCAACACCTCTATTGTAACTCTGTAAGTCATCCAAAACAAGACCACACAAGATACGAACATGAACATGATTAAGATACATTATTTTTATCTTTAAGACGACCATGTCCTCAATTCAGTTGAACGCTTTCCACAAGCAGTGACATTTCAAATAAAAAAACTCAATATTTGAGCATGCGTTACTTTACCGTGTGAAAACAGAACACCAAGAGCTACCTCTAATAATTCTCCTCTTAAATAAAAAAGAACAAACCTTATGCTCACAGCAAGATAGGTTACAAACTCGGATAAGCATAGCAGAGTACACTAGCAGAGTAAACATCTTTCTCTCGTTTTTTTCTTGGCACAACAATCACAGTTCTCTATGCAGAAGGAAAACTACAAGCAAGCAATAGCGAGATTTGGCGGTGCAGTAAATCCTCATGAGGAATGACAAATACAAAATACAAATGGTCTTTTTACGTGCAATCAAAAACGAGTTACCTCATAGGCTTCTTTCTCCACTGGGTGCGGCCACGGTTTATTTCTAGGCCGTCACCAGAGAACCTGAGTAAGTGGAGAAACTGGCGATAATCTACTGTGGCCGGAGACGCAGCCGATCGGTTGGTTCCATTGAGCTGCGAGATGGCCTCCAAGTTCTCATCTGGCTCATGACTGCTGAGCGAATCGACAACATTGTCATGCTGACACTCACGCCTGTAATCCAGCGTGATTGTTTGCAGTTCGTAGGAGTCAATAATTTCTTGAGGCATGCTCTGTCATAATGAGAACATAGAAATCATTTCAAAGGAAGGCTGATTGCAGGATTTACAGAACACGAGAGATGGATTGAGGAAGATTTCAACAAAAACTGCTGATTTCTTCATCTCTACAAGTTAGTGGGACAAGAAAAACTTCTGAAGACAGTCAGTAACGGTTTTTGCTATGTGAGACTGAACACGAAGTACGACCCAAATACACGCTCGGACCTAGATAAGCCAAATGCCTCTATCCTTGTTCTTCTTCCATGACACCTTTTGGCAAATTAAAGGAAAGCAGCACAAAAACAGAATGTTCCTGACAAAAATTTTGTGGCCCACATGGTGACACCAGGAACAAAGAAACAGCTATTCTCACAGGAAAGGCAAGCCTTAGTAAAACTGTGAGCCTATCACTTCAACTTCCCAAAGCGACAGATATGACGATGAGGAACCTGACCAAGATGCAGATCAAAACGATTTAATTCTCAACACAACTCCTCTTGAAAGCCAGATCGGTACAGCAAAACAAATGCAATTAGAAGACGAAACTTGACTGAGACATATTAGAAGTATAAGCCATGTCCAGCGTAATGGATATGAAGGAAGGCCTGCAAGCCTTACCTCTAGAACCCATCCAATGTAGGTGACATTGTTGACATGTTGGTTCATGTCCAGATCAGCTCGTCTAGGCTGCGGTTGTGGGGAGCACAATAATTAATGAAAAGACATCTATAAATCCGGGCAACTCAGATGGGTTAATCAACTTACTAAAAGCCCCAGCCTCGAATATTGAGCAGGGTCTTCCAACTTATCTATTTTTTTTAAGCTGCCATTGTTCTCCTCTGGGAACGCTACTCTGCAAATCAAATAAACAGGAGCCTTAATGTGCACGTCAAAGAATATACAGTAAAAATGAGATATTTACAGTTAGTAAATGTGCATTAGGCACTTTAAACAAGGTAACCAGGGTTAGGATGTCAAGTAAGTTCGCTCTCTATGCTATTTAAGCTATGTAATCTGAGTGAGTGAAAATATAGCACTCTGTGTTTGTGTCTCCCTCTCTTCATTAGCGATCCAACCAAAAATTGAAGGAAAGCATCCACTATTGCTGTATATTAGATAGAATAACAAAATCTCCATCAAACGAAGTTGCAGTGACTCAGGGGCATAATTACATAGGCCAAACATGTGGCTTACATTTTATTATGCATGGTATTTTGTTTTCATATTGTATTTATTCCTAGATTTTGGGAGGAAAGAAAGGTCAAGTGGTTTTGGAATCTGGTCAATCATTGGTCATTCTGTCTGAGGTATGTCTCCAGACATGCGAGAATCTCGAGCATATAATTATATTTTACACAACCCCAATGAATTATTACTTTTAGAATTAAGAAAAGTTCTGAAGATCCTTGGCTAGGTATCGCGATGCCACTATTATAGTCCCAGGCATCCATAAGACAAAATGCCGTGCTTCTGCAAATTTGTAATAACACCACTTTTCGAGATTGGTCCACCGTCCACAGAACCAGCACAGTAGACGACTTCTGGTATGTTCATTGAATTCGGAGAAACTTCTGACTAATGAGGTGAGTCAAAACACCAACCAACTAGCAAAGTCTTCACACATCCATGCACATACTTACATTGTTTTTATCACTCCTGCACCTACATTATCACCTAATCTGGGTATCACTTTAGCAAAGCAAAATGCCCCTTTCTGATATAAGCTCCTTCGTCAAATATACTGAGATTGAATTGCAAGCTGCAGTTTCTAGTGTGATCATACTCAAATTCAAGAAATGCATGATATATTATACTCAACAAAGATGATGTTTATGCCTATGATATGAACACAAATGTACCTATATTCTCGCTGACAGAAAATCAGATACTCATCACAAATATCATTGTCGACCTTCTGAAGTCTTCTAGTTTCCTGATGCATCATGACCCGCTTGCTGAGAAATCAGATGGTTGAACTGGTCAGCACTGTACAGTTCATGTAATCAAAACCAAAAAAGTACCAACAGTATGCATTTTTAACTTTCGTTGTTGGGGAAATTTATTTCATAAAAAGCTTATATAAGGTAGAGCTTCAACATCTAATAAAGGGAAAATATGCCTATAAACAAATATTCTTGCACTTACATATCCCATATATATGTCTGTAAATTATCTCTTCTGCTTGAAGTTTTAGAGAAGAATTTATAAACCTATGGCTCACCCACGAAAACCCCAAGATAGCATCAGACAGAGAGGAACGCCACTACTTCTGTCAAAGATACAGTTCCTCTCATGCTAATCTCAAAAGTATCCTGAATATGAATGTCTTAAACACATAGATATAGAACAATGCAGAACTGATGCAATGTTGCTTCTGCAGCCCCAAGGTAATTGACAACAAGCTAATTGATCACTACAAAAAAACCTTTGCCAAGCAGGAGAAATAATATTATCTCCACCATCTGATGGCATTCACTCCATTGGTAAAAAGAAACAAAATATGAAAAACCAGTTCAACTCATCCTGGACGTGGAAGGTAACTTAGGGCAACAGACATGAGAGAGCAGCATCCCTAATACTAGCTCACGCTTCAAAGAAATGAACAAGTTTACCTAGTAGCTCTTCCAATAACTTGACCATTTGCATAGTCCTTGAGTATCCAGTCTTGTCTAGATCCAATCCGGTCTTTACGAAACCACGTTTCTATTTCCACCACATCATTCCTGACACAAATGGCATACTACTATCAGGGCATGAAGAACAATCCTAAACCCACTGTGCAAGTCATTCAATGTCGGATGTGAAATAGAAAAGTAGCCAAACTCACCAGGCTGGGTATTTGTATATTTCAATATGCATGCGGGCAGTTACCCATACGAGATTCATTTTCCGCATCGTAGAGCTCGTCGCAAATCCATCAGTCAAAAATCCAAGACTCTGAACATGATTACACGCAACCTCCTGCAATGCAGATATCATTCAGTTTGACCAGAAATCCTTGCTGCAATTGCAACTTGAGACAACTCTTTCCATATAGAGAAAAACAAAATTTTCCTACTGCCATAAATGAGCCTATCGATCTATCCAAATATTGGATCAACACATTTCGTCGAAAGAAGAAATGAAGATTAAAATGAGAATTAGCAAATCCACGAGGAGTAGTCAATATCATTCAACCAAATCCTAAATCCAGTGACAGGCAATCATGTAGACACTCTGATCCAGGAGATGGCAGACAAGAGACATAAACAAAGACCAATTGCTCTATCACTGTATTTCTCAAAATCCAAAATTTATAAGCAATTCGCAGCAGTAATTAAAGATTTGATGCAGTTAAACCAAGATACATGCTTGTTTGTGTGGGGAGAAGAATATTAGGAGCGTCAAAACTTATGTACCGTGGTTACTTTAGTGCAAAAACTTATTTTTTCACTCATTTGCCATATTGAAATAAAATTGCTCATTTAAATGCCACTTCCGGCCAAAAGTCCTAAGTGGAAAGTTTTAATTTTTTTTTTGAATTTTTTTTGTTTTTATTTTTGATTTGCTTTTTGATTTTGGCTTTTTTTCTTTAAGGCCGACGAAGGTCATTGGCAACCTTCGCCGGTTGTGAAACCCTCGCCTAGATTGGGCCCGGGCTGCCTTGCCCTCGGCCGCGAAGGCCCCGAGTGAGGCCGTTGAGGCATTGCCTATAGTCGGCAATGTCGTGATGCCATTGCCAACTCTAGGCGGCATCGTCCGCGGTTGATGAGACCTTGACGGCTTTGCTTAGGGCCTTCGTGGCTGAGGTCGAGGCGGCCCTTGCCCAATCTAGGTGAGGGTTTTGCGTCCAACAAGGGTCGCCTGTGACCCTCATCTGCCTTAAAGAAAAAAAGTCAAAGAAATAAAATTAAAAAATTAAAAAATATAGTAATAAAATATATAATATTAAAAAATTGTCAACGTTTACGTCGGTAAAGCCATGTCGAATGACTAGCGTTCACGTTGGATTTTTCAATGAGGTAAATTGGAATTGGTACTCAAGTGAGCGATTTTTCAAATTCTTGACATTAAAGTAAGCAAAAAAAAAAAAAAAAGTTTTAGCATTCAAATGAACGCCTTATGAAAATTTTGGTACTCTTAATATTACTCTCCTGCTCCCCCACTCCCACACAAAAGACCATTGGATTCACAGGTTTCAAAAAGTTTAGTTTCAAATTATACAAATATTTAGGTCCTATTTGGTAATTAGTTAAATAGTACTCAATTCTATTATTTAATTTTTCCGAAATTAAAAAAAAATCATAAATCCATTTGATAAATTTTTATTCTCGAGAATAAAAAAGTAAAAATGAAATTATTTTTTTATTCTCGAGAATAACTCTAAAATCTAGCATTTCTTCTTCTTTTTTTTTTTTTTTTTAATCTTTTCTTTTTCTTTTCATTTTCGTTTTCTTCTTTTAGTTGGTCAACGCTCGGCAATGGTTGGTGACCGACTAGATGAGAGCCTACGACCTTGCCAGCTTATTGATCAAGCCTTGTCGATGGCTGGGCGAGGCTTGTTAGCTAACAAGACTCTAGTGAGGCCACATGCTCTCATTTGTCTAGTTGTTTGCGTAGTTGTAAGCCATCGCCAACGTCGGTGGCTGCCTAAAAGAAGAAGAAAAATCTGACAAAAAAAAAGAAGAAAAAATATTTTTTTATTCTTTAAAAATTATAAAGGACTAAGTTACGAAAGAATTTGAGAATTGAGGTTCATACTAAATGCAATTTTATTTCAAAAATAAAATTTTATACAGTTGTGCAAGTTCACACACTAGTTTAGATATTTTTCAAAAATAGAATGATTATCCAAGTGAATATCCACAACCCTTACATAGACCAATTACACTCAAAATCTCATCTTTGCCCAAAACCCATTGAAAGAAAATCAATTCGAGACCCGATCGTAAAAACCTGCAACAGATTGGCCATGGTCTGGACGGTGGCCGTCTTGTTGATCCCCACCTCATAGCACCTCACCATGAACCTCTCCTTGTACGACAGCCCGTCTTCCGTCAAGCGGCCCAACCTGAGCCGGTCGACCAAGCTGCCCGACCCGGGCTCGACCCGGTCCGACCCGTCGGAGACGACCGCCAAGGTCGGGGCTTTGCTCGCTGGATAGCAAGAGATGACGGCGGCGGCCGCGGCCCTCCGCCCGGAAGGGAGGAGCCCGGGCTTCCGCGTGTCGAGAATCTGCAGGGGGCCAGGGCTTTGACATGGTCCGTGGCGTTCCAGGAGAACTTCAACATGTCGTGAGCGTGCGCGGGTGATGCGGAGAGGCTTCTGTTGGTTTGCGAAGCGGCAAGTTTTATGGAGATGGAGATGGTGGATGCGTGGCGACGGTGGGATCGGCGGAGCCTTACGGGCCTGGACGTCGATGTGTCGATGTGACCGAGGACGTGGAGTGGGAATGGACTCCATGGCGGAGAAACCCGGCATTCTGACCTTGGACTCCGACGTGTTTTCGCGACGCGACAGCACAGCGACACCTGAACTACCGAAGCTTTCGTGTTTGAACGCCGATGACTTGATTCTTCGATGAGACCGAGGATGCGGAGTAGAAATAGCACTTTCTAGACAGATTTCCTGTCGTGCCGCTAGATTTGGACACTTGACTTTTTATCATTTTGCGTCCCATTACCAAATGCCGTCAAAGAGCTTGGTAAATCTATTTTACTTGAAACAATTCAATTTTCAAGGGATCCATGGTACATTACTTCAAGACAATATTACGACTATAAAATTTTCTAACCTATTCATCAAAATTCTTGATTACTCATTAACATTATTATTTTTTTTTCTAACGCGTACGTCCATCTTTGGTAACAAATTTTTTATTTAAATTAATGAGCGAAGCAATTTTTTTCCCCTTCTCCCATTCACAATGTTCAGTTTATGTGGCTTAGGGTTTGTTTACGCATCCCTAGGATTGTGGCACAGAAGATGGACACCTCATATGCTTGAAAGGCTATCGACAGGGCCAATAAATGAGCTGCAATTGTTGATAATGTAGTAAAGACTTATCTCATATCGAGTCATATCAGTGTCATATTGATTTGTTAAATCACGCAATATAGTTCTTCAAATTTATCGATATCTATCATCTCGAGTCGAGATAAAATTACAATTGTACCGTTAGATTTGCGTCAAACTTGTGTGTGTTTCTTCATTGGACTTGATACATTCCTTACTATTCTTGACACGTGATTGACTTAGTAACAGCTTTTGAGACCATATGCACAATCGATAATTCTAGGAATATCTTCTTTTTTCTTTATATCGTGGGCATTCATAAAAATTTCCCCACACGTGTGATGATTAAGGAAAATGCAAGCCGGTCACTACGTGTCGAGGACATATATTGGGAGAGCAGGTAAATATGTTTTTGATATTCTCTGACCAATCCGATCAGGCAGCCATTCTATACAAGACCAAAAAACAGTATTATGGGAAGAGAGACCCAAAAACAAAAGAATGAAGTATGGACTAACCAAAAATCGATGAATTTATTCACGAAAGGAGAAACTCATACATGTAACTTTGACAAAACAAATTTTCCGTGCAAAAAAATCATCCATCACAAAGTTGCTACCGGGGAGATTCTTGGAGAAGATTGACGGATTTTTGCCATCAGCAGGGACAAATTATGAGGATATTTCATTAATCCATCCTTATGGACTCAAAGCCCATGCGCATTATATTCCACTCATCATCTGGCGGTGTGCTGAAAGGGAGAACCGCTTTTGTTGTTTCTTCTGAATTATCTAGTTAAGTACACTGTACTAAATCAAAATCATCACTGAATAGCAAAACAAACCCCGAGCAACAACAAATTAAGGACACGATCCATAAAATTTGAGCAACAAGTGTCCAACTTTGACTACGTTTCACCCAAAAAACTTGGGTTCTCCTTGCGATTCTATTTCATTTGACAATACATTCTCAAGGAGCATTAGCAGCATTGAATCAATATAGCTAGAGGCAAGTAAGAGAATGAACTAGAAATGAGTTCAATGCCGCAAAAATTTGAATGAGCACACCAAACATCCCATTTCTACAGACCAAGTACAAGGCCCTACGTGGAACTTCAAGTATTTCCTACTTCAGTAGTGTCTGTTAGGAATAATGGATCCCTGAAAAACCGGATTCGACACTAAATCAAACCCTTAAATCGAATGCGGAAGACAAGCCTGGGAAAACAACACGTATCAACGATCCTAAAGCACACCACGGATTCGAGCGTACCTTGTTAGCCACAGATTAAACACCAACGCCGATAAGAGGAAGAAAATTCGGTCCTATTTGATCCGATGACGACAATTCGCTTGGAAGGGAAGAAAAAAGTTGCCTTGTGCTTACTGTTTTTCTTTTTGGAAGAGAGAGGGAGAGGGAAAAAGACGTACGTATGTTATGCGCCAAAATGTGTGTTCTCCCTCTCTCTCATCCCTTTTATACCTCCCTCCATCCACGGGCCCTATTCCCGTGAGCCAGGCTTTTAGGCCCAACATGGGCGGACGGGCCGCCCATCACTAATAAAACCATCATCTCCCACTCGTACATGGTGGGCCGAACATGATTTTCTTTATCTCTCTTCAATATTCATACCGGTGAATAATCCGTGCGACTAGCATACTTTGAGAGCTCGTTGCTATACATCTGTTAGGAATATATAGCAGCTCATAATGGGCGTCACACTCTGAGTAGATTTAGTATGCAGTACCCTAGATCGATCGATCACATTTATATCTCTCTTGATCTCTTTTAAACAATAATATATATATATATTGTATTCACAATTATAATTATCACAAAGACAGTCATAATTGGTCGACCAGTAAATACAAATATACAATGTGATTCTCCAAAATCAATCTTCCTCTTTTTTTCAAACTCTCAATTTCAGTTCAGCTTGCTTTTCTAGAAATGTCCCATTAGATCGAATCAACTCATGACCATTGGCAATATCCTAAGATAGCAAACACTAAATAGAAATCTTGAGAATAAGTAAAAGTCATGAGGGGACTTAAAATTGAGGAACTCTTTTCCTCAAGAGTCTCACACGGCATAAAAGTTGAGATCAAACTTTTGCCACTCTTATTGGTCGTCTCATGCCATGGAGTATATGTCTACACCTTTCAATACCGTACAGATGATAGTTCAGACATACCTAATGTCTAACTTGAGTTCACGTATCTACTCATTTACAAAATTCATCAGAACTCACATCTGGTATCTTAGACAAATAAAGTAAAATATGTGGGGTATTTTACTTTCGGACATAGTAAGTATTATGTCCTCATCTTAACACTCAGTTAAGGCGACATACGTATTTTAAGCTTGAGCTCTCGATTATCACCTAAATAATAAGCTTAAAATAGTCTCATCTCTATTTATCACACAGTAAATAGAGGCGATTATCTGTGTGAATGGGCTAATCTTTTATCTGTCCGATATACTTCCTCAACTTAAAATAATGCACTGAGCATTAAGATGTATAAAGATCATACATAGATTCATAGGCATTAATTAATGAAAAACAAAATTTCATAAATGTGAACAACTCAGGAAAATTACAATTCAGTACATCAGACTCTACGCAATCCTAGAGATTTTACATGACCACAAAACACATCTCTAGGTATTGGCTTTGTCATAGGATCTGCTACCATTATATGCGTAGATATGTACTGTAAGTTCACATCCTTTCGTGCAACCATATCTTTTACAAAGTTATACTTGGTATCTATATGTTTGGTCTTGCCATGATATTTTGGATCTTTGGTGTACGCTATAGTTGCTTGGCTATCACAGTTAACCAATAATGGATTTGCAGCCAACTCCATAACACCTAAATGATCCAAAAATCTCTTAAGCCAAACTCCTTCTTGTACTACTACTGATAATGCCACGAACTCAATTTCCATCGTGGATAAGGCTATACACGTTTGCTTCTTACTACTCCATGATATGGCGCCATTGTTCAATAAGAAAGCAAATCCTGAGGTAGATTTTCTTTCATCTAAATCTCCTCCCCAATCAGCATCTGAGTAGCCTTCAAGTCGCAGATCCTTTCCTTGGTAATTCAACTTGTAATCAGCAGTTCCCTTTAGATACCTCAGTATTCTCTTAACGGCTTTCCAATGTACTGGACCTGGATTGGATTGGTATCTACTCACCATTCCAACTGCAAAACATATGTCGGGTCTTGTACACATCATAGCGTACATCAAGCTCCAAACAGCATTAGCATAAGGAACATGTTTCATTTGTTCCTTCTCTTGTGGAGTCCCTAGACACAGTCTATGGCTCAATCCTTCACCTTTTGCAATAGGAGTGTCTATAGGTTTACAATCTTGCATACGAAATCGTTCAAGAACTTTATTTATATATGTTTCTTGCGAAAGAGACAACGATCTCTTCGAATGATCTCTCGAAATCTTAACTCCAAGAATGTATGCAGCCTCACCCATATCTTTCATCTCAAAGTTGGAAGACAACCAACTCTTGACAGTATTAACAAACTCCATATTGCTTCCGGCAATCAGTATATCATCAACATATAATGATATGATCACAAATTGATCCTTGGTTCTTTTGATATATACACAATGATCCTCATCAATCATTGTAAAGTCATATGCCATTATGGCATTATGAAAACGTATATACCATTGTCTCGATGACTGCTTGAGGCCATATATCGATCTCAAAAGTCGACATATATTTTCTTCTTGGCTTTTCACTATGAAACCAGTAGGTTGTTCCATATATATTTCTTCCTCTAATTCTCCATTGAGGAAAGCAGTCTTTACATCCATCTGATGTAACTCAAGATCCATACTAGCTACTATTGCCAGAATAATGCGAATCGAGGTAAATCTCACTACAGGAGAACATGTATCTTCATAATCAATTCCTTCCTGTTGATTATACCCCTTCGCCACAAGGCGAGCCTTATGCCTTTCTATCGAGCCATCAGCATTTTGCTTTATTTTGAGAACCCACTTGTTCCCAATAGCTCTGCGTCCTTTTGGAAGATCAACCAGTTCCCGAACTTGGTTTGATTTCATTGACTCCATTTCATCTTCCATTGCATGAATCCATTTTTTCTTACTAGGGCAATTCAGAGCCTCATTAATATTTCTTGGCTCATCCTCATCTTGTGGAGCAACCATAAAAGTTTCCCTTTCAATGTCAAAACGTCGACGGGGAATACTTTGGCGACTTGTTTGCCGTATGGGAGATTATACACTTTGCACATCATTCCCCATTATGCTCCCACTTGGATTAGATAATGATGATGTCGTCTCATCATGTGGTTGCAATTGAGAATGAGTTGAATTCAATTCATCACTTCTCACATTACTCCAATTTGGATGAACTCCACTAATATCATTATCTTGATCCAAGGTCTCAAATAGGGAGTAATCTTCACCTATTTCGCCCTTCTTAGGAAATTCATCCTCTAAGAATGTGATATCCCGTGATTCAAATTCAGTTATACTCCCACTTTCCCGCTCACTTATGAACAAAGACCCTTTCGAGTGTTCGGAGTATCTTATGAAAATACTCTTCTTTCCACTGGGACCCAATTTCCCAAACTTGTGAGAGGACTCATGTGTATAGGCAGCACAACCCCATGGCTTAAGAAAACTTAAGTCCGGTTTTCTACCTGTCCATAACTCATATGGAGTGAAAGTAACTGATTTGGAAGGCACTCGGTTAAGTATATAGGCAGCAGTTAATAACGCATCACTCCAAAAAGTAATAGGTAAGTTAGCATGCACTATCATGGACTTAACCATTTCCAGTAGGGTTCAGTTTCTTCTCTCCGCAACACCATTTTGTTGAGGAGTATACGGAATAGACAACTGCCTTTCTATTCCTTTTTCATCACATAATTTTCTGAACTCATCAGATAAATATTCTCGACCTCGATCGGATCTCAATGTTTTGATTTTCTTGTCTAATTGATTTTCTACCAGGTTCATAAACCTTTTGAAACAACTTATTGCTTCAGATTTATGAGAAATCAAATAGACATATCCAAATCGAGTATAATCATCTATAAAAGTGATGAAATAAACAGCCCCATGCCTTCCTCTCACATTCATTGGACCACAAACATCAGAATGGATTAAATGTAGAGGAAATTCAGCTCTTTTACCTTTTCCAAATGGTTTCCTTGTCGTTTTCCCTTCTAGGCAATGCTTACATATGGGCAAATCGACTTTTTCAATGTTGCCCAACAAGCCCTCTTTGGCTAGTCTATTCATACGTTGTTGGCCAATGTGACCAAGTTTAGCATGCCACACATTCACATCATTATCATATTTATTAGGAGACGTGAGAAGGGAATAACAAACATTTGCATTAACATAGTTAATATCTAATACAATGAAACCATCCAGAAAATAACCACAACCATAGTAGTTTGTATCTAAATACAAATCCACACCTCTATTATCGAAGTTCATATTAAAACCTAGTTTAATCAACACTAAAATAGACACTAAATTCCGACGAATCTCCGGAGCATACAATACATAATGTAGGAATAAAGTGCATCCACCACGCATGTTCAGTTGGCATGTGCCAATTCTTTTTACTTCAGCTCTGGAGTTGTTTCCCACATAGACCCACTTAGTTCCAGTTGGTACCTGTCGAAATTCCACGAAGGACCTCTATCCTTCGCTACATGGTCTGTCGCCCCTGAATCTACAGTTCACAAAGGATTAGACTCAGTCAAGAATATAGAACTCGACACAAAAGTAAAGTTCTGAAAAGTACAAGGGGTGTTTACCTTATTTGGCTCACGATAGTCGCGAGCATAGTGACTATTCTTGTCACAATTGAAACACTTTACCCTTGTAAGCTTCTTCATTCGAGGACGCTTTCCTCTTTCATGTTGGTTAAGCTTGGGTTTCTTCCTTGAAGGACCTGTTTCCTTGCTTTTCCATTTATCAAATCAGTTAGGACGTTTGCGCTTGGAGCTCGAAGTTCCTGTGAGCTAGAACTAGCACAATAGAGTTCAGCTTCTAGCTTAGCTGCCAAGAGGCGGTCCTCTTCCAACTCAAGATGACGCATAACATCCTCAAAAGTTTTGATATTATCATTATGGGTTAGGTGCACCTTCATATGCTCCCAACTCTGAGGCAAGGAATGAATCACTGCTTGCAATTGTTGCTCATCTGTTAGGACATGGCCAGCATCTTTAAGCTCATTTATCATGTTTGACATCTTTCTAAGATGTTGCTTCATAGTCTGACCATAAGGCTTCTTATAGGAGTCAAACCTAATAGTGAGCCGCCTCGGTCTGGTCACCGAAGTATGACCAAATCTTGCTGCCAATGCTTCCCACATTTCCTTGGCATTGTCAAAATGCATAAACTCTCGCATGATGTCATTGTCCATGCTGCTCAGCAACGTAATGCGAGCAAGAGAGTTCTTTCTTTTCCATGCAGCAAAAGCTTCCTTATCTCTTTTGTGCTGTGCAGTATTTCCTTCTTCAGGTTCTACCATGGTCAGGTTAAGAGCTTCTAGTGCCTCTTGCTCTTCCAGCACATATTGGATTTTCATATGCCATATTTCATAGTTGTCACCATTGAGCTTTTCACATTTATTCAGCTCGGCAACTATGCTCTTTGTGGCTGAAGCCATTGATCTGAACACATCAGACATATATGCACGAATTATTAATACCTATCATTTATGCATCCCTTTTGCACAGACCCATCATATTAATGAACAATTTCAAGTAAGGTTTTGGAATCAAAAGGTCACTATGTTTCCAATCATCCTTAAAAAATCCTAACTTAAAACTATCATTAATATGATTATCATATGTAAAATCAATTCTATGAAGGTACAAAAACTTCTAAACTACCAACAGCAACCAGCAATAATAGAAAACAAATAATATTTGACATACAATAATAGTGCTCTCACATAATACAAATAACATATCAGTTGCTACATCAACAACAATCATGTAGTAAACATTTCATAAGATGTCCACATAGCACACTTAACAAAGATCAGCCAATACATCTAACACCAAGTCAGCACACGAACTGGGAAAGATCCTCTTTTGTTCAATTTCTTGATCTTTTCCGTTATAACAATCCAGTAATATTCATTTACAAAATTCATCATAATTTTCTTATAGGAAGCAGCTTCGTTGACATCCCATATGCGATTCAACACATCTTGCCATTCAGGTGGAAGAGTGTTCATGAAAAATCGCACCATCTCTGACTGTGGCATATGACGACCATTCCATATGACCTTTTGAATTTTCCTATTGACTTCAAGGACGTGATCAATTAAGTCACCACTCTCCCATCGATGATCAGTCAGCTCAGCTATCAACTTAGACAGCATTTCCTTTTGTTCATCGGTAATTGCGCGAATAGGTGTGCGCAACCTCAGGGAAGGCGTTGTTCCTGCAACAAATACAGAACAAATAAGGGATTACATATAATCCACATAGACTTAATTGAAAAAGAAACAAATTCTTTTCCTCTTTTTTTTTTTTGGGTCAACGGTCAACGGTCAGGTTGTCGGTCGTCGGACCGGTCGGACCGGACGGACCGGTCGGGCTGGGTCGGACGAACCGACCGCACGTGCCGCGCGCGTGCGCGGGCTGACATCACGCAGACGTCAGCCGGTGTGCCTGGCTTCTGAGCGGGTCGGGTCGAGTCGGGTTGCCGGTCGGTCACCGGCCGGCCAACAGTCGTTGGCGATGACGTCATCCCAGTGGTTACCGACCGTTGGGTGAAGTCACGGTGACGTCAGCGCGTGACGTCAGCACGCGTTGGTTCGCCGACCGGCACGTGCCGGTTTGCCGCCGGCGGCGCGCACGTGCCGGTTCGCCGATCGGTGCGTGTGGCGCACGCGCTGGCCGATGCCAGCGCTTCGGGCGCGTCGCGTCCACGTGCAGCGGCTTCTGGCCGCGCGTGTGGGCACGTGCGGCGTCTCCCGACGGCGTTCGACATATCGCCAGACTCGTCTCGACGAGCGCTTTCACCCTATGCCTTCAGAAATCAATTTCGACTTATAGAAAGTCGAAAAAATGGACGAACAGCGCTCGGGTGTCGGGATTTCTTGGCCCGATCCGTATCGGTCGATTACTTTCGCGAAAAATCAATCACAAAACATGAAAATGGTTGGGAAAACGTGAACCTGGCTCTGATACCAATGTTGGGAATAACGGATCCCCGAAAAACCGGATTTGACATTAAATCGAACCCCTAAATCGAATGCGGAAGACAAGCCCGGAAAAACAACACGTATCACCGATTCTAAAGCACACAACAGATTCGAGCGTACCTTGTTAGCCACAGATTAAACACCAACGCCGATGAGAGGAAGAGAATTCGGTCCTGTTCGATCCGATGACGACAATTCGCTTGGAAGGAAAGAAAAAAGTTGCCTTGTGCTTACTGTTTTTCTTTTTGGAAGAGAGAGGGAGAGGGAAAAAGACGCACGTACGTTATGCGCCAAAAGGTGCGTTCTCCCTCTCTCTCATCTCTTTTATACCTTCATCCACGGGCCCTATTCCCGTGGGCCGGGCTTTTACGCCTAACATGGGCGGACGGGCCTTAAGCCCATCACTAATAAAACCATCAGTGTCATTCACGGATTTTCCAAGGTATATTAAGTCAACAAGTGGAACAAGACATCATCCCCGTGAAACCGTTCACTGCAGAAAGAGGACAGAACTATAGAAGACGGATCAATATATTCAAGAAAATGTCCAACCTCTTTGAAATCCTTTGAATGCAAAGAATAAGACATCAAAAGGATTGACTGCATACATAGATGGATGATTTCGTGTTGCACGGATATGAGCTCCTTAGGCTTTGATCAGATCGCCTGGGAAGCCTTTGATACGTGCGCTTCCCCTTCAACTAGCGAGATCACAAGAATTCACCACCATCAGCATCAGAAAGACCACACAAGGCTCGTGAACTTCAACTAGCGAGATCACAAGAAGCAGAACGAGAGAACCCATTGCAGGAATTGGAAAGAGACCACCTACATTTGATTGACACTTCGCTAGGAGTTATCAATCAAAGAGGCACGTAGTCAACCAAACGATTCCGTCCCACAAGAAAAAGGAAAATTGAAACTTCGAGAGAGATGGTCAAATGCCTGAACATTCACAAGATCCCCCTGACCGTTCCGACTCGAACCCACAAATGAAGACCCAAACAATGTGGAATACCGACTTCAGACCATTGTTCACTGGTTGTGGCGGCACACTGCGAGGCGACGGCGCGACGGTGCCGTCGGAGCGAGCTCTTCGGGGATGGGCGGCGCCCGGAGCCGAAACTTGAGATAGCTAGTATAAGTACCTAGAGGGGGTGAATAGGTACACAAACAATTTATCGAAATACGGAAGCGATTCTAGGTAGCCGATAGAAACGAGTTCACAAAATGATTTACGATCAAAGTAAAGAGAGTAAGGGAGAGAAGATTGAACACAAGTTTTATAGTGGTTCGGCTTATTCCAAACCTACGTCCACTCTTCCGCACTGACAGCCCACCGGCTGGATTTCACTATGAATAAAAGAGAAGTTACAGCTAAGCTTTTCCTTGATTCCACAGTGTAGATGTTCTATCACACCTCCTCAAGGTTTCTCACAAATATAGACTCTCTTTTGTATACAAGTATTCGCTCAAAGGAATTGTCTAAACAACAAGGAGCTTCAGACTTTGAAATTTTTCTATCGCACACACCTCAACAACTTAGAACGTCTTCCTTATATACTCTTTTATGCCATCACACCCGTTGGCACTTACCAAAGGAATTCCTCCAATCTACCCGTTGGACGGAATCAATTAGGAAGATCATTCGGCTATTAAAGAAACGTGTCGATAGCCCATCAATCCTGTTCGCCCATACAATCAGGATCTCGGTTTCCATAAGTAGAACATTCCAAGAATATTTAGGCAATCATCGATTCCTTAATCTTCGAGTCAATCTCGATCAAAGAATTCCGTTGTGTCTATTCCAGCCACGAGATCTTCTCCAGTTGATAAGGTCAAGCCCTTAACAAAACATCCAGTTCTGGGTAACCTTTCTTCAACGGATTAGAGACTGTCAATGAGGATAGACTTTGAGTCTTGAGTCTGGCTGTCCGGAGGTCTTCAGACTTTAGATGGCAGAGTCTGGAAACCTTCAGACTAGACTGATGGAAATGTTTTGTCAGCTTCAAAATACTTCAAGAGAATTTCTCCAACAATCTCCCCCTTTTTGATGGTGACAAAACTTTCCTGCAAATTTGGACAACTTTGACCTGCAATAACATTTCTCAAACACATATGCATATCTTATAGAGATAAATGGCTAAATGAATAACACTAGAATCTGCAACCATAGAAAATAGGTTAGTCTAATAAGTGATAAAGCCATCCATAAGATACCAATGATAATTAATAAAAGCAGTCATGTCCAAGTCTAGTTCAGTTCTCATCCAGACACAAAAACAAAGTCAAACAGATCAAAACAATCCAAACAACCAGTCCAACAAACCACACGATTAAAAGTCAAATTGTTCAAACCTTGCATCTCTCCCCCTTTTTGTCAGCATTAAAAAGGTTGAGATGAAAATGGAATGAAGTCAAGATTGCTTGGGAACGCGGACAAGCTGGAAATCTCCCATAGACTGAACGATGCCTTCCAGCCTTTTCAAGTCTTCCTTCAGTTGTGCAATCTCCTCACCCTTGGCATTGGCCTGATTCTGAACAGTGAGGGCTTGGATTTTATCATTCAATGTACATGAAGAAACTTGACCCGCAGCTTGCAAGTTTTGAACCTCGCATCCCAATGCATAAATTTGACCTCGCATCTTCAAGAGAATATCCATGATTCTGCGAAAATCTGCTGCATTATCAGTCTGAGTACTTGCTTCAGCTCGATCTGATGGAGTAAATGCAGATGATGGTAGATCAGCATAATCTCGCAGGTTTGGCGATGAAATTTCATGACATTCTTCTGGAAATTGAGAGGCATAAACGTCCTCTGGGTCTGCAGGTGAGCGACTGACTCCTTCACTTATGTCAAGATATGAGGACTTCCCTCTTTTCTCTTGATCTCCCCCTGTTTCCATGCCTACAGGTGGAGATGAATGTTCGTCTGGTTCTCCTTCTTCTCCTCTTTCTTCTTCTTCTTTTTTGTCTCAACTCTTTCCTTCTCAGCTTTTCTTTCTTCCTCTTCCTTCTCCTCTGCTTCTTTCGCCATTTGTTCCGATTCTTTCCCTGGAACAGGACGACTTAAGTTCTTCAAAGCCATTGCAGAGATGGTGAGATTTTCATCTTCATCTTCAACAATAAGAGCTCTTCTTTTCGGTTTTGAAGCAACCAAGGGCTCCTTTCCTTTCCGCTTTGATGAAGAAGAGGGTTGATGAGTTTTGAGTGGAGTCTTCTCCTTGAATTTCTCCAACACCTTGTTCAATTCCTTCAGACGCATCTTGGTCACCATTTTCAGTCCTACCACCATATGATCGCACGATCGAACACAAAAGATTTGCGGAGGCTGAATATTCAGATGTCTGAATAACTTTGTCACAAGACTTGGGTAAGGAAGTTGGCCTCTGTCCTTCATCATGACTCTATACATGTGGAACATAATAGTGTGAGGAAGAGAAAACCTTTTCCCAGTGAAAATGACATACATCAGCTTTGCCTCTGAACTTGAAACATCAGTTTTGGAAGTTGATTTTGGTCGAAGGCAATTGATCACAATCTTCTGAAGCAAGATGTTGAATGCACTCATCTTTAAGTAGGAAATCTTTTCCTATGTTCTCCTGTCCTTGACAAGTTCCAATGTAGCACTAGCAATAGAAACTTTGATCGGTTGATATCTTCCCCTCTCGACTCCCAACACATCTGCCAGCATATCCATATCCACAACATAGTCTTGATCTTTGACACTGAAGGAAAATCTATTGGCATCTAAAAAGCTAAGATTTGAATAGAAATATGCGGTTAGTTCAGCATAGGCCTCTGTAGTGTCGGAGCAGAACCTTTCAAGTTGAAGATATCCGAACTTTTCCCTTAAGTTCACATTTACAACATCTAGAAAATCAAAATCCACACTCCTAGGGTTTATTACCCCACGCTTCAGCAATTTTGAGTACAAATCCCTTTGTTCCTTCGATCTGAACAAATCTCCTCTTTTTCCTCGACTTTCAGCCGCAATACCCAATACCCATTCTCGGTTGAAATTGACTATACAATTTGTCATCATTATTTCCATCTACAGGATTCGGTCCCCAATCACGAGGATCACTCGGGACATTCGCAAGAGTTTCCTCAGCCAACCCTTTACGAGCAATTCCCAAACTTTCCATTCTTCGCAGAAAGATGTATTCATTTCCATACCCCTTCTCTTTAATAAAATCATCGACATATTTCAAGGGAGTACGCGTTGCTTTTAAGGCACGATACAACTTATAAATAGAAGCGGGCTTTTGAACTCTTACAGGGTCTGCATCCTCGATGATTTCGTCCTCTTGTTGATGATCAACGCCTTGAGGGCTAGATGGAGGAGAGTGACGCTGCTGAGAATGTTGTGTGCTCGATTGCTGTTCTGGAGCCACATCTTCTTCAGTGAGATCGAAGTGCGTAGGCCCCTCACTCATTCGCCGTGGTCCCCTGCTTGCGATTCTCGAAGACTTTCTTGAAGACGACATCTTTCTTAGTTTTTGGAAGATTCCTTGCTTGACTTTCTCAAGAAAGATGACAATTTTTTCGAAGATTAAACAAGGGAAGAAAATGGGAATGGAGGATCGATGCTTTCTAGGGTTTTTGAGAGTAAAGTGAAGAGTGATCAACAGTACACGATCGGTTTAAAAAGAAGGATAAACGAAGCGTCACAAAGGAAAATAAAAAATGCCTTTTCAACATAACTGTCTTTTTCCGTGAAAATAGTCATTTCAAAAATAACTTCCCTTTTTGAAAATGAAACGATGCAATAATTTCGTTGATTAAATATAGCAACAATTTAAACATAGTCTGACGATTGTACCTCTTCAAGATAAGATTCGAGAGAGAGAAAGAGAGACTAACTTACAGTCTGACGGTCGTACCAAGACTAATTTAAAGTATTGTATAATTGAGTCTAAGAGTCTCTAGACTTTGATTTCCTCATACCTCAAAATGTTGAGTTTGAAACGGATAGACTCAAATTGATTTTTCTCCAAAGGCTTTGTGAATATATCCGCCAGTTGATTCTTTGAGTCAACAAATTGAATTGAAACATCTCCATTTTGAACATGGTCTCTTATAAAGTGATGTCGAATCTTTATGTGCTTTGCTCTTGAGTGGAGAATCGGATTTTTGGTGAGATTTATAGCGCTGGTGTTGTCGCAATTAATCTTCGTGCATGAGTCTTCAATTCCAAAGTCTCTTAGCTGTTGTTTTATCCACAGAATTTGTGAATAACAACTTCCGAGAGCTATATACTCGCCTCGTCAGAGAGAGCTACGTACTTTGCTTTCTTGAAAACCAAGACACTGTCCTGCCTCCAAGTAGTTGACAAGTACCCGAGGTGCTCTTTCTATCGACTCTACATCCAGCAAGGTCTGCGTCTGAATATCCAAGAAGAGTAAAGTCTCCCCTTTTTGGATACCAGAGACCAAAGCTTGATGTTGATGAAATATACTTGATAATACGCTTCGCAGCATTCAAATGAGATTCTTTTGGGTCTGATTGAAAATCTGGCACAAATGTAAACACTAAACAGAATGTTAGGTCTAGAAGTAGTAAGATAAAGAAGTGATCCGATGATACTCCTGTACAGCTTTTGATCGACTTTCTTTCCTTCTTCATCTTTGTCTATCTTCAAGGAACTTGACATTGGTATGTCAGCCTTTTTGCAATTGTCCAGTCCGAACTTTTTGACAAGATCATTTGCATATTTTTCTTGATGAATGAAAGTTCCTTCCTCCAGTTGTTTCACTTGGAGCCCGAGAAAGAAGGTTAACTCACCCATCATGCTCATTTCAAATTCATCCTGCATAGTCTTAGAGAATTTCTTGCATAGACTTTCATTAAAAGATCCAAAAATAATATCATCCACATATATTTGAACAAGTAAAAAGCTTTTGCTTTCTCTTTTAATAAAAAGAGTAATGTTTACTTTACCTTTAACAAATCCATTTCGAATTAAAAACTTACTTAATCTGTCGTACCAAGCTCGATGTGCTTGCTTTAAGCCGTACAAGGCCTTTTTGAGTCTGAATACTGAGTCTGGTTTCTTTGGGTCTTCAAACCCTGGTGGTTGTTCCACATAGACTTCCTCACGGATGAAACCGTTTAGGAAAGCACTTTTGACGTCCATTTGAAATAACCTGAAATTTTTGTGACAAGCAAATGCAAGTAATAAACGAATTGCTTCTAACCTTGCTACCGGTGCATAAGTCTCGTCATAGTCGATCCCTTCTTCTTGTGTGTATCCCTTGGCCACGAGTCTAGCCTTGTTTCTTATGACTTTTCCTTTCTCATCCATCTTGTTCCTGAAAACCCATTTAGCTCCAACAATTGATTTACCTTTTGGTTTAGGAGTCAGCTTTTAGACATCATTAACTCTGAATTTTCTGAGTTCTTCTTGCATAGCTTCAATCTAGCTTTCATCGGATAAAGCTTCTTCTATGCTCCTAGGTTCTATTTCAGAAATAAGAGCCACATCACTAGACTCTGTTGGAGAAATCTTTCCAGAATATTTTGAAGCTGACAAAACGTTTCTATCAGTCTAAGTCTGGATGTTCGGAGACCGACAGTTTAAAGTCTGAAGACTTTGTATTCTCGAGACTCAAGATCCAAGACTCAAGACCCAAGACTCAAGACTTAAGACTCAAGACTCAAGACTTAAGTCTGTTCTCACTGACAGTCTTTCTAATCCAGTGACGAAGGAAATCCAAAGCCGAGGTTTATGGTTGAGGATTCGATCCTATCCTCTGGAATAGATTCTTTGGTTGGATAATCATTTCGGATTCTTTAATTCTTATCTAAGAACGATTGAAGATCCGATGGTCGACGAAATAATCTTGGAATGTTCTATTCATGGAAACCAAGATCCCGATTGTATGGGCGAACAGATTGATGGGCTATCATCGATTCCTTAAATAGCTCGGATGATCTTCTTGATTGATTCCGTCCAACGGGTAGATTGGAGGAATTCCTTTGATAAGTGCCAACGGCTATGATGGCATGAAGGAGTATAAAAGGAAGACGTTCTAGTTGTTTTAAGTGTGTGATCGATAGAAAAATTCCAGAGTCTGAAGAACCTTGATTGTTAGTTGAGACTGTTTGAGCAAAATTGTATACACAGAGAGTGTTTGTACTTGGCGAGACCTTGAGTGAGTGTGGTAGATCATCTACACCAAGAAATCAAGGAAGATCATCACCGTAACATCTCTTTGTTCATAGTGGAATCCAGCCAACTTGGCTGTCGGTGCGAAGAGTGGACGTAGGCTTGGATCAAGCCGAACCACTATAAACCGCGTGTTTAATTCTCTCTTTCCCTTACTCGGTCTCACGATTGATTTTTAATTCTTCAACTGTCTAAGTATTGCGCAAGTATACAGAAATTATCAAGAAAAATCTTTGTATACCTATTCACCCCCTCTAGGTACTCATACTAGCAATATCAATTGGTATCGAGCCCGTGTTCTTACTTTGTTTGAAGTGTTTTACTTCGAGTAAAAGATCCATGGCTAGTATGCTAGCACCGGGCTGATGGAAGGGCAAAGCAATACCGAGACCACCCTACTTTGACGGAAAGGATTACAACATCTGGAAGAACAAGATGAAAGCTTTCCTACGATCCAAGGATCCTCTGGAATGGGATGTTGTGGAAAGAGGAATCACTCCTGCTGTTGCATCAGTCTCTGAAAGAGGGAAAGAAACTGCTGAAGCCGCGGAATGCCTCGGAAGAAATAAACAAGAGACAAGCACTCGATGCAAAAGCAATTTACTCTTTATATTGTGCTTTATCTCCAACTGAATATAACAGAATATCTTCTTGTGTTACAGCAAAAGAAGTATGGGATAGATTACATATCACCTATGAAGAAACAGATCGAGTGAAGGAGACTAGAATCAATATTCTCCTCGGTCAATATGGAGCCTTCAAAATGAAACCAGGAGAATCAGAATCGACATGTTTAGTCGTTTTACAGATATTGTCAATGGTCTTGAGAACCAAGGACAAAAATTTCTGATCCCATGAAGGTGAACAAGCTTCGCGTGGACTCTCCAAGGATTGGAATCATATAAAGACTTCAATAAGAGAGACGCAAAGAATCATGCCATTATCTGTAGACGAGCTGATTGGAACTCTTTAGTCTTACGAAGTGGAACGAATTAATGAAGACGAAGATCCAAGAGGTAAGAAATCTATTGCACTAAAATCAAATGATGATTCTGATGATGCAGATTCTGAAGATGATATGGATGATGAGAAGCTCGCCCTCATGATAAGAAGATTCAGAAAACTGAATAGAAAAGGCAGAAGGTTCATCCCAAAGAAACAAAGTTTTCAGAGACAGCAGACCAAGTCTGTTGATGATGAGGAACCAAACAAAGATGTAGTTTGCTTCGAATGTAAAAAGAAGGGACACATCGGACCCAACCGTCCTCTTCGAAAAGAAAAGAGGAAAAGCTGAGAAGTTTCGAAAGGCTCTCAAAGTCGAAACCTGGAGTGATACGAATGTGAAGAGAGTGATAATGAATATGCCAACATATGTTTGATGGCACATTCGGACTCGGACTCGGATTACTGGATCGACTCAGACAGTGAATTCGAGGTGAGTGATTTTAAAATTCCTGTCAAAGTCTCTAAATATATTGATGAACTGTGTTTCAGTCTTAAGACTTCTCTCAAAAGAATTTCCGAACTTAAAAAAAGAAAACTCAGCTCTAAAACAAAAGGAAGTCATTTTAGAAGAAAGAGTTAAAAGTCTAGACCTAAATGTTTCTGCTCTTAAAGAAAAAGAGGATGATCTTTTGAAAGAAAATGTTTTCTTAAAAACGGACTTATCAAATATTTCAAAGAAGTTTTCGATAGGATCCGAAAAGCTTGAAAAAGTTCTTTCAGTTCAAAGACCCTATTTCAATAAGTCTGGGTTAGGCATGACAGCGGAAACAATTCCCTTGATTGATTTTCCTAAAGTTAAAGAAAGAATTAAGAAAAGACCGTCAAGAGAAGCTTACAAAAATCATTTCAAGAAAGTTTTCGTAAAGTCTGTTGGTCGAAATGCTCTAAGGTGTTCAAAGTGTAACAGTCTAGATCATTTTGAAAAAGACTGTCCTATGGTTTGGAAACCTGTTAAGAAAGCATGGCCCAATAATGCTTATCCTACTAACTCCAAAGGACCCAAGAAAATTTGGGTACCAAAGAAAGCTTGAGACTCTCACTTGAATGTAGGTCTCCGTCAAGAGAAAGATAAAATGGTATCTTGACAGCGGATGCTCAAGACACATGACAGAGACTCAAAGTGCTTCATAAAGCTTGTTCAAGTAAACGGCGGAAATGTTTCATTTGGAGGAAACGGCAAAGGAAGCATCGTGGGATTTGGAACTGTGAGAATTGGAAATCTCACAATAAGCAATGTTTCTCTAGTAGAAGGACTCAACTATAACCTTCTCAGCATTAGCCAATTGTGTGATACCGGTTTCAAGATCTCCTTTCAAGAAGGAATTTGCTATGGAATTAGTAAAGACTCTACCGAGTCTTTCATGGGTCGAAGACATGGAAACATCTACCTCTTAGACATGAAATTGAATAAATCTCAATGTCTAATTTCAATCCAAGATGAAGCAAGCTTATGGCACGAGAAAGCTTGGCCATGTCAATATGAAGCAATTAGCCAAAATCTCATCAAAGCAGCTTGTTCGAGGTCTACCCAAATTACCATTTCAAAAGTCTGATTCATGCACTCCATGCATTCTGGGAAAGCAGGTAAGAAATTCATTTAAGCCAATAAATCATGTCTCCACTAATCATGTGTTACGCTTGCTTCATATGGATCTCTTCGGACCAACAAGAACCCAGAGCATTGGAGGTAAGAAGTATTGTCTAGTAATTGTAGACGATTACTCTCGCTTTACTTGGGTATATTTTCTTGCAAGTAAGTCAGAAACCTTTTCGTACTTTGAGAAGTTTGCTAAAAAGGTTCAAAATGAAAAAGGATGTGCTATTTCAAGTATAAGAACAGATCATGGAGGTGAATTTGAAAATCAAGATTTCACAAAATTATGTGATGAATCTGGTTTTAAACATGTATTCTCTTCTCCATACACTCCTCAGCAAAATGGAGTTGTGGAAAGAAAGAATAGATCTCTTCAAGAAATGGCTAGAACACTTTTAATTGAAAGCAAAATTTCTTCACGGTTTTGGGCTGAAGTCTGTTTCAACAGCATGCTATATTATAAATAGAGTCTTTCTAAGACCTATTCTTGAGAAAACCCCGTATGAATTATTCAAAGGTAAGAAGCCTATTGTTTCATACTTTCATGTGTTTGGTTGCAAATGCTTTATTTTGAAAAATGCAAATGATCGAGTTGGTAAGTTTGAAGAAAGATCGATGAAGGCATCTTCCTTGGATATTCTACATCAAGCAAAGCCTACAGAGTCTATAACAAGAAGAGCCAGTTTGTGGAGGAGTCAATGAACGTCAAATTTCAAGACTCTACTCAAGATGAATCCAGTCAGACTCAAAATGAAGAGTCTGAACCTGCTCTAGACCTTCCAAAGTCTTCAACTCAAGAAGCATCTCAGACTCTGGAAGTCCAACATCAAGAAGCTCATGAAGATTCAAATAAAGAAAGAGATCATCATCCAAGCAAATCAACCAGTAACTGGAAACACAAATTCAGTCATCCTAAAGATCTCATTATTGGCGAAATCAATGAAGGAATCCGCACCAGATCAAAAAGGCGTGAAGAGTCTAGTGCTGTTGCTCTCATTTTTGAAATTGAACCAAAAAGCATAGAAGAAGCTTTATCTGATGAAAGCTGGATCGAAGCTATGCAAGAGGAGCTCAGACAGTTCAATATTAATGATGTCTGGGAATTGACATCTAAACCGAAAGGTAAAACTGTTATTGGAGCCAAATGGGTGTTCAGAAACAAGATGAACAAAGAAGGAAAAGTTGTACGCAATAAAGCAAGACTCGTGGCCAAGGGATACACGCAAGAAGAAGGAATAGACTATGACGAGACTTACGCACCAGTTGCAAGGTTAGAAGCTATTCGTCTATTACTTGCGTTTGCTTGTTACAAAAATTTCAGGTTATTCCAAATGGACGTCAAAAGTGCTTTCCTGAATGGATTTATCCAAGAGGAAGTTTATGTGGAACAACCGCCTGGATTTGAAGACCCAAAGAAGCCAGACTCAGTCTTTAGACTGAAAAAGGCTCTGTATGGTCTAAAGCAAGCACCTCGAGCTTGCAATTGAAGGAAGGAACTTTTATCTTCCAAGAAAAATATGCTAATGATCTTGTCAAAAGATTTGGATTGAAAAATTGCAAGAAGACTGACATACCAATGTCAAGTTCCTTGAAGATAGACAAAGATGAAGAAGGGAAGAAAGTTGATCAAAAGCTGTATAGAAGCATGATCGGTTCACTTCTTTATCTTACTGCTTCTAGACCTGATATTTTGTTGAGTGTTTGCATTTGTGCTAGGTTTCAATCAGATCCTAGAGAATCACATCTCATTGCCGTGAAACGTATCATCAAATACGTTGCTTCATCTTCAAGCATCGGTCTTTGGTATCCAAAGAGGGGAGACTTTAATCTTCTAGGATACTCAGATGCAGATCTGGCCGGTTGCAGAGTCGATAGAAAGAGCACTTCTGGAACTTGTCAACTACTTGGAAACAGGACAGTGTCTTGGTTCTCAAGGAAGCAAAGCACTGTAGCTCTCTCAACGACAGAAGCAGAGTATGTAGCTCTTGGAAGCTGCTGTTCGTTCGAAATTCTATGGATAAAACAACAGCTACAAGACTTTGGCATTGAAGACTCATGCACGAAAAATCGAGATGTGACAACACACCGCGCGATCAATCTCACCAAAAATCCAATTCTTCATTCAAGAGCAAAGCATATTGAGATTCGACATCACTTCATTAGAGATCATATTCAAAATGGAGAAATCTCGATTCAATTTGTTGATTCGAAGAGTCAACTAGCAGATATATTCACAAAGCCTTTGGAGAAAAATCAATTCGACTTTATCCGTTCAAGACTCAACATTTTGAAGCTTGAAGAAGTTAAAGTCTAGAGACTCACCAACTCTAAGACTCTAATCTCTCAGACTTTAAATCATGAGACTCAGACATTCATGGCTAAATACTGTAAGTTGCTATTTTATCTCGAAAAGGTACGATCTTTCATTCAGATATAATTTGTGTGAAATTTGAAAATTTTTTTTGGAATTAATTTTTGGCAGTTATTGATTTTGAAAAGAAGTGTTCGTACACTTTCCTTGTAACGATTAAACTTCTCTTTTCAAATCCGAGGTACATATATATATATACAGTTTCTCTTCGCACAATCTTCAAAACCCTAAAAGGCACTCTCCTCCCGATACTGTTTTTCTACTCCTTGTTCGTTGTCGAGAAAGTGGTCATTTTTCTTGGGAAAAGCAAGTGAAGGAATCTTCCAATAGACAAAGAAAGATGTCGTCTTCGAGGAAATCATCAAGAATCGCAAACAGGGGACCACAAAGAATGGAGAAGGGACCGACTCACTTCGATCTTACTGAAGAAGAAGACTTATCAAGTCAGCGACAAAGTCCGATTCGCTCTCCTCCACGTCATTCAACACCTCCCGCCCCACAAGATGCAAGTCAATATCTGGAAGAAGAGATAATTGAGGAAGCCGACCCAGAAGAGTCCAAAACCCTCCTTTATCTATAAGCTTTATCGTGCGTTGAAAAGCTCCGGTTCTTCATTAAAGTATATAGATGACTTCCTTAAGGACAAAAATTATGGGAATGAGTATCTTTTTCTGCGGAAAATGGAGGAATTGGGAATTGCTCTTAAAGGAAGGGCGGAGGAGGCACTTGCGAACATTCCAAGTGATCCTCGTGTGCCGGGACGAGAATCGATTGACGGGAACGATGATGACAAAATGTTCCTTGAATTTAAACCTAGAATGGGTGTGGCAGCAAAGGTGAAAGGAAATCGGTTGGATTTGTTTAAATCCAAGGATCGGAAAAAGCGTATTTCAGGCTGTTGAAAAGAGGGGTGATAAACCCTAGAAGTGTCGATTTTGACTTCTGGACACCATCAACGTGAACTTAAGAGAAAAGTTGAATTTGCTTCAACTTGAGACTTTTTGCTCGACTCTACGGACGGGTATGTTCAACTCGACCGCTTATTTCTATTCAAATCTTAGCTTTTTGGATGAGAATAGAATTTCATTCGATGTTCGAGACCAAGTCTACGTGGTAGATGTGAATATGTTGGCGGACATAGTTGGAGTTGAACGAGGACGTTATCTTCCAATCAAAGTCTCACTTGCACGTCTTGCTCCGGGATCTTGTCAAAGATAGGGACGTAGAGAAGAAAATTACCTATTCCAGGATGAATGCCATCAACATTGTGCTTCATAAGATTGTGATCAATCTGTCTCGGATCAAGTCTACATCAAAGACTTCGTGTCTCTTTCGAAGCAAAGTTGATGTATGCGATCAACTCGGGACGGAAGTTTTCTCTCCCGCACACTATTCTCTTCCATATGTACAGAGCGGTGTCAAAAGACAAAGGACAATTGCCTTATCCTGTCCGTGACCAAGATCTTCGAGACATCTCGAACATTGATCTGCCACATACATTTTGTGTTCGACCGTGTGATAAGATGGTGGTAGGGTTGAAAATGTTAATGAAGATGCGTCTGCAAGAACTCTCCAAGGCAATGGAGAAATTCAAAGTGAAATCTCCAAATCCGTCTGCTTCAAAAAGGAAAGGAAAGGAGGCCATGGGTGCCCCATCGAAGAAGAAGAAAAGAACTCTCATCCTTGAGGATGAAGATGAAGATGATGAAGATCCCACTATCCAAGCGCTGACAAGAACAAGACGTTCTGTGTCTCATCCGACAGATCTTCAGCAGAACAGAGAAGAGGAAGAACAGAGAGAGAAGGAGAAAGAAGTTGAAGAAGAAGAAGGAAAAGGAGAAAAAGAAAAGTCTGCTAACAAATCTGGAGAGAAGGGAAATAAAGAGCATGATCATCACTTTTCCCCTCTCAATGTCCTAGAGACAGGGGGAGTTGGAGAGCAAGAGAGGTCTACACCTCATGCTGCTGTCAGTGAAGATCTAAGACAATCTCCAGAAGACCCAGAAGAAGTTCAGGTCTCTCAATTGCCTGAAGAAGGTGATACGTCGATTCCAAATCTGCCAGACTATACTGAAGCGCCATCGTCTGCATTTACTCAATCAGAGAAAGCTCATGCCAGTACTCAGACGGATGATTCTGCAGATTTTCGTAGTATCATGAATATTCTTCGGAAATGCGTAGCGATATATGTTCTGATCGTGAAATCCAAGCTTTGAAGAATGCTGGACAAGCATCTTCGAGTCTCTCGGAGGATAAATTCAAAGACCTCGCTCCGCAACTTCAAGCCAATGCCAAGGGAGAAGAGGTAGCTCATCCGAGAGAAGACCTGAAGAAGCTCGAAGGAGTAGTCCACCCATTGGGGATTTCCAGATCGTGCGCATTCCCAAGCGACATGACTCCTTTCTCACCCTTTTCAATGCCGACAAAAGGGGGAGAACCAATTTGAACCAACATATCTTTTAAAAACTTTGACTTTTGTGGTTATGTTTATTTTTGAGTATGACTTGAGAACTTGAACTTGGGTGTGAACTTGACTGAATTGACTGTGGATTATGATGCTTGACTGGTTGCATTTATTCAAGTGTTGTTATATGGTGTTTCTCATGAAAGACTAACCAATTTTCTGTGGATGCAGAGTCTGGTTGTTTTATTAATCTTTATGAGTTAGCCATATTGCTTGAGAAATGTTTTTGCAGGTCAAAGTTGTTCAAATCTACAAGAAAGTTTTGTCACCATCAAAAATGGGGAGATTGTTGGAGAAATCTTTCCGAGATATTTTGAAGCCGACAAAACGTTTCTATCGGTCTAAGTCTGGATGTTTGGAGACCGACGCTTTAAAGTCCGAAGACTTTGTATTCTCGAGACTCAAGATCCAAGACTCAAGACCCAAGACTCAAGACTTAAGACTCAAGACTCAAGACTTAAGTCTGTTCTCACCGACGTCTTTCTAATCCAAAGTGACGAAGGAAATCCAAAGCCGAGGTTTATGGTTGAGGATTCGATCCTATCCTCACGGAATAGATTCTTTGGTTAGATAATCATTTCGGATTCTTTAATTCTTATCTAAGAACGATTGAAGATCCGATGGTCGACGAAATAATCTTGGAATGTTCTATTCATGGAAACCAAGATCCCGATTGTATGGGCGAACAGATTGATGGGCTATCATCGATTCCTTAAATAGCTCGGATGATCTTCTTGATTGATTCCGTCCAACGGGTAGATTGGAGGAATTCCTTTGGTAAGTGCCAACGGCTATGATGGCATGAAGGAGTATAAAAGGAAGACGTTCTAGTTGTTTTAAGTGTGTGATCGATAGAAAAATTCCGAGTCCGAAGAACCTTGATTGTTAGTTGAGACTGTTTGAGCAAAATTGTATACACAGAGAGTGTTTGTACTTGGCGAGACCTTGAGTGAGTGTGGTAGATCATCTACACCAAGAAATCAAGGAAGATCATCACTGTAACATCTCTTTGTTCATAGTGGAATCCAGCCAACTTGGCTGTCAGTGCAGAAGAGTGGACGTAGGCTTGGATCAAGCCGAACCACTATAAACCGCGTGTTTAATTCTCTCTTTCCCTTACTCAGTCTCACGATTGATTTTTAATTCTTCAACTGTCTAAGTATTGCGCAAGTATACAGAAATTATCAAGAAAAATCTTTGTATACCTATTCACCCCCCTCTAGGTACTCATACTAGCAATATCAGACTCTTCTCGCCTTTTGGATCTTGTGCGGATTCCTTCATTGATGTCGCCAATAATAAGATCTTTGGGATGACTGGACTTATGTTTCCAGTTGCTGGTTAATTTATCAGATTGATGGTCACTTCCTTCACCAGAATCTTCAACAGTCACTTGTTGCTGGTCCTTCAAAGTTTGAGCTTCTTCTAGAGAATTAGACTTTGTAGAGTCTGGAGCAGATTCAGTCTCTTCAAAATGAGTCTGAATAGATTTAGAATCTTGGAATTTGACATTCATTGATTCTTCCACAGTTTGAGTCTTCTTGTTGTAGACTCGTACGCTTTGCTTGTGGTTGAATATCCAAGGAAGATGCCTTCATCTGACTTTTCTTCAAACTTACCAACTCGATCATTTGCATTTTTCAATATGAAACATTTGCATCAAAATACATGAAAATATGAAACAATGGTCTTCTTTTCTTTGAATAATTCATAGGGGGTTTTTTCTAGAATGGGCCTTAGAAAAACTCTATTGATAATATAACATGATGTTGAAACTGCTTCAGCCCAAAACCGTAAAGAAATATTGCTTTCAATTAAGAGAGTTCTGGCCATTTCTTGAAGAGATCTATTCTTCCTTTCCACAACTCCATTTTGCTCTGGAGTATATGGAGAAGAGAATAAATGCTGTAAACCAGATTCGTCACAAAATTTAGCAAAATCTTGATTTTCAAATTCACCTCCATGGTCTGTTTTTATGCTTGAAATAACATACCCCTTTTCATTTTGAACATTCTTAGCAAATTTTTCAAAGTTAGAAAAAGTTTAAGACTTACTTGCCAAGAAATATACCCATGTAAATCGTGAGTAGTCATCCACAATTACTAGGCAATATTTCTTACCTCCAATGCTCTGCGTTTTTTTTGGTCCGAAGAGATCCATATGCAAGAGCTGCAGTACAAGGTTAGTCGAAACTTGATTTATTGGTTTAAAGGAATTTCTGACCTGTTTTCCCAATATACATAGTGTACATAGATCAGACTTTTGATATGATAAATTAGGTAGATCACGAACAAGCTTCTTTGCTGATATTTTGGCTATCTGCTTCATGTTGATATGCCCAAGCTTTTTGTGCCATAAGTTCGCTTCGTCTTGGATTGAGATTAAACATTGTGATTCATTTGGTTTCTCGTCTAAGAGGTAGATATTCCCATGTCTTCGACCCATGAAAGACTGAGTAGAGTCTTTACTGGTTCTTGAACAAATACCCTCTTGAAAGTTGATTTTGAAACCGGCATCACAAAGCTGACTGATACTGAGCGGATTGTAATTGAGCCCTTCAACTAAGGAAACATTGCTTATTGTGAGGTTCCCAATCATTACAGTTCCAAATCCCACTATTTTTCCTTTGCTGTTTCCTCCAAATGAGACTTTTCCACCATTCACTTGAACAATCTTTATGAAACAATTTGAATCTCCTGTCATGTGTCTCGAGCATCCACTATCCAGGTACCATTTCACATTTTTTTTGATAGTGACCTGCATTTAAAAAGAAACTCAAGCTTTCTTTGGTACCCATATTTTCTTGGGTCCTTTTGAGTTAGTCTGATATGCGGTTTTTGCCCAGACTTTATTGACAGGTCTCTAAGCCATAGGACATTATTTCTCAAAATGATCTGCACTATTGCATTTTGAACATCTAAGAGCATTGCGACCTACTGGTTTTACAAAGGTCATTTCAAAATGGTTTTTGTAAGCATTCCTTGTTGGTCTTTGTTTAATCATTTCTTTTACTTTAGGAAAATCGATTAAAGGAATGGTTTCAACAGTCATTTCTAAACCAGATTTATTGAAATAAGGTCTTTGAATAGAAAGTATTTTCTCCAGTTTTTCAGATCCTTGAGAAAATCTTTTGGAAATATTTGAAATATCATTTTTCAAAAATGCATTTTCTTTCAAAAGATTATCTTCACTTTCTTTGAGAGAAGAAACATCCCGGTCTAAGCATTTCACTTTTTCTTTTAAAATGTTCTCTTGTTGTTTTAAAACAAAATTTTCCTTTTTGAGTTCAGAAATTCTTTTAAGAGAAGTCTTAAGACTAAAACATAATTCATCAATGTATTTTGAAACTTTAATAGGGATTTTGAAATTACTTACCTCAAATTCACTTTCTGAGTCTGAATCAGTCTCGGAGTTTGATTCTGAGTCTGATTGTGCCATTAGACATATGTTGGCATAATCATCATCACTATCTTCACATTCCGTATCACTCCAGGTTTCAGCTTTGAGAGCCTTTCGATACCTTTCAGTTTTTCCTTTCTTCTTCCTCAGAAGAGGACAGTTGGGTCTGATGTGTCCCTTTTTCTTGCATTCAAAGCAGACTACATCTTTGTTTGATTCATCATCTTCAGCAGACTTAGTCTGTTGCTTTTGAAAACTTTGTTTCCTTGAATTGAATCTTCTTCCTTTTCTATTCAACTTTCTGAATCTTCTTATCATGAGAGCAAGTTCTTCATCATCCATGTCGTCTTCAGAATCTGTTACATCAGAATCATCATTAGATTTTAATGCAATTGATTTCTTACCTTTGGGATCTTCATCTTCATTGATTCGTTCCACTTCATAAGACTGAAGGGTCCCAACCAGCTCATCGACAGACAGTGGCATGATTCTTTGAGTCTCTCTGATTGAGGTCTTAATGTGATTCCAATCCTTGGAGAGTCCACGCAGTAGCTTGTTTACTTTCATGGGATCAGAGATTGGTTGACCTTGATTTTCAAGACCATTCACGATTTCTGTAAAACGACTAAACATGTCAGTTATAGATTCTGCTGGTTTCATTCTGAAGGCTTCGTATTGACCGAAAAGAATGTTGATTCTTGTTTCTTTCACTCGATCGGTTCCTTCATAGGTAATGTGTAATCTATCCCAGACTTCTTTGGCTGTATCACAAGAGGATATTCTGTTATATTCAGTAGGTGATAAAGCACAACATAAAGAGTAAATTGCTTTTGCATCAAGAGCTTGTCTCTTGGTTATCTCTTCTTGACTCATTTCGCTGGACTCAACAGTGTCCTTTCCTCTTTCTGAGACAGATGCAGCTTTAGGAATGATTCCTTTTTTTACAACGTCCCATTCCAGAGGATCCTTTGATCTTAAGAATGCCTTCATCTTGTTCTTCCATATGTTGTAGTCCTTTCCATCAAAGTAAGGCGGTCTGGTGTTGCTTTGCCCTTCTACCAGCCCTGGAGCCAACATACTAGCCATGGATCTTTTACTCTGAAGTAAAATACTTCAAACAAAGTGAGTACACGAGCTCTGATACCAATTGAGATAGCTAGTATAAGTACCTAGAGGGGGGTGAATAGGTACACAAACAATTTATCGAGATACGAAAGCGATTCTAGGCAGCCGATAGAAATGAGTTCACAAAATGATTTACGATCAAAGTAAAGAGAGTAAGGGAGAGAAGATTGAACACAGGTTTTATAGTGGTTCGACTTATTCCAAGCCTACGTCCACTCTTCCGCACTGACAGCCCACCGGCTGGATTTCACTATGAATAAAAGAGAAGTTACAGCTCAGCTTTTCCTTGATTCCATAGTGTAGATGTTTTATCACACCTCCTTAAGATTTCTCACAAATATAGACTCTCTTTTGTATACAAGTATTCGCTCAAAAGAATTGTCTAAACAACAAGGAGCTTCAGACTTTGAAATTTTTCTATCGCACAGACCTCAACAACTTAGAACGTCTTCCTTATATACTCTTTTATGCCATCACACCCGTTGGCACTTACCAAAGGAATTTCTCCAATCTACTCGTTGGATGGAATCAATTAGGAAGATCATTCGGCTATTAAAGGAACGTGTCGATAGCCTATCAATCCTGTTCGTCCATACAATCAAGATCTCGGTTTCCATAAGTAGAACCTTCCAAGAATATTTAGGCAATCATCGATTCCTTAATCTTCGAGTCAATCTTGATCAAAGAATTCCGTTGTGTCTTTTCCAGCCACGAGATCTTCTCCAATTGATAAGGTCAAGCCCTTAACAAAACATCCAGTTCTGGGTAACCTTTCTTCAACGGATTAGAGACTGTCAATGAGGATAGACTTTGAGTGAAAAATAAAATTTAATTTTAAATGCCACGTTTGCATTTTCCATTAAAAAAATCGATGGTGTTAACTTTAGGACTCAATTGAAATAATTTGACAAGTTTTAAGACTTGATTGTATTTTTTGCAAATTTTAGGACTCAATTGCATTTTCGTGACAAGTTTTAGAATTTTTGTAGCACGTATCCCTTAAATAAATCCATGATCTTCTATAATGACCAAAATTTATCACTATTCAACATTCAATATTTTTATTTTTTGAAATTACTTTTTGAAATTATTTATTTATTTATTTTTCCAATTAAAAAAAGTCCCATCGTGGGCTCTACCCCCAACTCCCTTCTTTGCCCACCTACCCACCCGCCCACCCAACCAAAATTTATTTATCTTTTCTTTCCCTCCCCACCACTTGATAGGCTTTCACTTCCCCCTTTCTCCAAAATTAAAAATCACCCCCAACCCCATCGACTTGCTTAATTATCTTGTCAAATTATTTCAATTGAGTCCTAAAGTTAATGCCGTTGACTTTTTAATGGAAAATGCTAACGTGGCGTGGTTGTGGAATTTTAAATAATTTTTCATTTTCCACATGGCTTTTTTAAAATTATTTTTTAATCAATTATTTAAAAAAATTAGATTTAAAAACTAAAAAAAGTTAAAATTTAAATAAATGGATAAGTGCTATAGACGTCCTAAAACTTGTCACGGAAATATAATTGAGTTTTAAAATTTGCAAAAAGTGCAATCAAGTTTTAAAACTTGTCAAATTGTTTCAATCGAGTCCTAAAGTTAACGTTGTCTACTTTTTTAACGAAAAATGCTGATGTGGTGTGGACATGGAATTTTAAATGATTTTTCATTTTCCACGTGGCTTTTTTAAATCACTTTTTATTCAATTAAAAAAATAGATTTAAAAACTAAAAAGAAAATTTAAAATTTATTTTTAAAAATTGTTAAAGAAAAGGTAGCTCCTCCCTCGCTGCCGCCACCAGAGGGGCTGGCGACGATCACTGGCCTTGGGCGGGGTTGGCCAACCCTTGCCCAACCCCAGGAGAGGGCTGGCAACCCTTGCCCAACCCCACGTGAGGGCTGGCAACCCTTGCCAAGCTCAGGTGAGGGTGCCTAGATCTAGGCACACCGGCCCTCGCGGGGGGCCAGCGGCCATCACTTGGCCTGGGCGAGTTGTTGCTCGCCTTAGGCGACTCCTCGTTGGCCCTCGCTCGGGGCCAACAAGCCTCACCAGATCTTGAGGGGCCGGCAACGCCTCACCCAAGCCGGGCGATGGCCGCCGGCCCCCCGCAAGCACGGGTGTGCCCAGATTTGGGTACCCTCACCTGAGGTTGGTGAGGGTTGCCGGCCTTCACTTGGGGCCGGCGAGGCCTCGCCTTGGTCGGGTGAGGGCCGACCACCCTTGCTCGGGGCTAGTGATGGGTGACGGCTGCCATTTTTTTTTTTTGAATTGTTTTGTGTTTTAAATAAATTTTAACTTTTCTTTTCTAATTTTTAAATGAAAAAAATTTAAAAAAACCACATGGAAAATAAAATTTAATTTTAAATGCCATGTTTGCATTTTCTGTTAAAAAAGTCAACGGCGTTAATTTTAGGACTTGATTGAAATAATTTAACAATTTTTAGGATTTGATTGCACTTTTTGTAAGTTTTATGACTCAATTGTATTTTCGTGACAAGTTTTTGGACTTCAGTAGCATTTATCCCTTAAATAAATCCATGATCTTCTATAATGACCAAAATTTATCATCATTCAACATTCGATATTTTTATTTTTTGAAATTACTTTTTAATCTTATTTATTTATTTTTCCAATTAAAAACAAGTCCCATCGTGGGATCCACCCCCACCCACCCACCTACCCAACCAAAATTTATTTATCTTTTCTTTCCCTCCCCCACTACTTGTCAGGCTTTCACTTCCCCCTCTCTCCAAAATTAAAAATCACCCCCAACCCCCAACCCCCACCCCACACCCCACCCCACCCCACCCCCACCCCCAAATTTATTTCTCTTTTCTTTCCCTCCCCACCACCTGACAAGCTATCACTTCCCCCACCCCACCCCACCCCCCCACTCCCAAATTTATTTCTCTTTTCTTTCCCTCCCCACCACCTGACAAGCTATCACTTCCCCCTCTCTCCAAAATGAAAAATCACGCTAAGTTCGGGTGCATTTGGTTCAACATTTCCAATGGGCTTTCAACCTTCAAAGCCCTTTGGGGAAATGCCGAACCGTTTGACAACCATTTTGAAGTAGCTTTCAAATGAAAGTCAGTATTAGGAATGCTCAAAGCTCAATGCTAGTAGGGACTAGGTTTGAGCTTTCAACATTTGATCAAATGCTGAAACTTATTTTTTTTTTCCAAAACTATCATCACTTATTCTTCAAATTTCTAATTTTTCCCTCGTTATTATTTTTTAAATGCCAAAATAATGCTAAAAAATTAAAATTATATAAAAACTAAAAGAATAAATATATATTTTGGTCTTTTAAAAAAATATTTATATATTTGATTTTTTTTAGCATTATTGTCAAAATTTATATTTAAAAAGTTACATACATTTTTTTTTTCAATTTTAACAAAAAAAAAATTAAAAAATTCTGACAAAGAGTTCGGTCTTTTTAAAAATATATATATATATGTATTTGACTTTTTATATGTATTTGATTTTTATTTTTTTCAAATCTATATTTAAAAAGTTGCATACATTATTATTTCAATTTTAAACAAATAAAAATTTAAAAATTTCGACGAAAGATTTGGTCTTTGTATATATATATATATGTTTTTATTTTTTATTTTTTTTAGCATTATTGTCAAAATTTATATTTAAAAAGTTGCATACATTATTTTTTTTTTCAATTTTAAACAAATAAAAATTAAAAATTCCGATGAAGGGTTTGGTCTTTTTTGTAAAAAAATCATATATGTATTTGATTTTTTTAGTATTATTGTCAAAATTTATATTTAAAAAGTTGTATAAATTATTTTTTTCAATTTTAAACAAATGAAATTAAAAAAAAAAAAAAACTAATATTAACTATGCAAATGGCTTTTCAAATGTGTTTTTTTTTACCAAACGGCATTTCTCTCAAAATTGCTTCTCAAAGCATAGTTTACCAAACGGCATTTGCATTTGCCTAAAGTCCTTTAGGCTAAACTACTTTACATTTTCCTAATGGGTTTTCAAAATGCCAAGCCAAATGCACCTTAGAATCCCCCTTTTTTTTTTTTTTTTTTTTTTCTTTTTGACTTTCCTTCTCAAAAACCCTAGCCAACGCCCTCCTTCTCCTCCTCCTCCCCGCTGCACGCCCATACTTGTGTGTGTTTCTTAATTGGACTTGATACATTCCTTATTATTCTTGACGCGTGATTGACTTAGAAATGACTCCTGAGACTCAATCGAGAATTCTAGGAATATCTTCTTTTTTCTTTCTATCGTGGGCATTCATAAGAATTTTCCCACACAGTGATTCTATTGATAATAAAGTTCGTATCTTTTGCGGTTTTTGTTGTTTCAACTGTATCTTTGAGGATGACCAAGGATAATGTTACATTTTAAGGTTACTTTCCACTATTGCAATAAGGTTACTTTCCACTATTGCAACTATCAAATATTACTCATGTGACAAAATCATTTTTATTTAGAAGGAAATTAGGCTTGAATTATCAATAAACGAATATTTTATTGATCTCTACGTTATGACACATCCAAACACAGTAAAGCGAAAAAAGGGCAGAAGAACAGCCAAAGTGCCATAATTTGGCACGGGGGGACATTTAAGTGCCATAACTTCAAAACGGTACACTTAAGTGCCACTTTTTTTTTTTTTCTAGTGGGACACTTAAGTGCCACCTCTGGCAACCCTTGCCGGAAATCCTACGTGGCAATATATATATATTTTTTTGCCTACGTGGCTCGCCGGAGAGCTGAGTCAGCTCTAACTCACCAGAAATGACATCGTCTGCATAATAAAAGCCACAAATCTTCCAAAAACGACGTCGTCTCCCCAAATGCCCCAAATGTAAAACCCTAAATTGGCCAAAATCCCTATTGAAGTGCTTGAATTTAAGTCTCGAACCCTAATTTTCATTTGCCCAAAATTCCTTCGTTGAATCTTGGAAATGGAGAGCAGGACTCGCAGCAGTGCCTCAATTTTCTCTCACCGAAGCGAAGGAGAAGGCTGGCGTTTCCGTTTTTGTGGGTTACCAAGTCCAAGAAGAACATCGTGGACTCAAATCAATCATGGGAAAAGATTTCATGGATGCGCCCGATATAAATAAGCGTCGAAGTGCAAATACTTCAAATGGATCGATGCGAAGTTCTCTGACCGAGTCACAGAGGTGATATTGGATATACTTCATAAAAGACAACAATCTCCATCTGTGTTCGTGGACGACTTGGACGATGTTGACTTAATGCAAGCTCAAGCGTCTTCAATTAAACTTTTCAAGAATGAAGTCTCAATGCACACTCAAGCATCTTCAACTAAACTTTTCAAGAATGGAGTTTCAATGATGGAAATTGAACGAAAGTGTTACCAAGTATTTATTATGGTGTTGTTTTGTTGTCTATGGTACTTATGATGAAATGTAAAGTACTTGAAAATGAGAAAAAGTTTCTCCGACTGCCATAGTTAAAAATGGTGTTGTTCTGGATTAAACGTAGGCTTTTTTTTTTTTTTTTTTTAAAGATGCGAAGAAGTTTGTGTTGTTCCATAAGATCATTGTGGCTTTGTTGTTGTTTGTGTTGTCATATGGAGTTGTCATAAGTTAAATTATCATCATCTTCTCTGTTTTGATGCAGAATCATCTTCTCTGTTTTCATGCAGACCAACATATACACAAGATAAATATGAGTGATTACCCGAGTACCATAAGTTGTATTTAGTAATCACTTAAGTGCTAGTCGCGATGAAAAAAGGATCACTTAAGTGTCAAGTTAGTATTAAAGTGATCGGTTAAGTGTCACTTGTAGTTAAAAGTGAACAATTAAGTACCAAGTTTTTTAGAATATGACCAGTTAAGTGATGATTTTTTTGTGGGTTTTCTCTAAACATTGCGCCAGCCACCACCACCTGCTGCACCACTAACCATCACCACTAGCCACACTACACACTAGGCGTTCCAGCCACCACCATGCTGGTGGTGTTGCTGCACAAGGTACTAGTGCAAGTTGAGCCTTGCATTAGCTTGCACCAGTACACATGGTGTAAGATGTGCAAACTGCACCCTTTTACCAGGTGTAGGTGCAGCTGCTTAAGCCTATAACCCCCACCACAAGCCCATAATCACCGGGCATCACCACCAGCCACACCAGCACCCCAACCACCACATTAGCACCCCAACAAGAAACTCACTACCACCAAACATCACCATCTACCACCACCAGATACACTAGCACTCTAGTTATCACCATAGAACACCAACAGCAGCAGTAGCAAGTAAAAACAAAATCCATGACAAACAACAACAACATAAATTGACAAGCAGTGCAAGATCATTTCATTGATATTGAAATTAAGTCTGACAACATCAATGAATGACAAACTAAAGAAAAAAAGAAGAAGAAAAAGATAACCATCCATAGCAAGTCTGACAACATCAACGTTTACATAACTGTTTTGACTTCTAAGCTCCACAACTCCTATTACATCTCATCTCATCAATCAATATGCATGACACCCCCTGTTCGTGCTCCTTTCGATGGGCCTTTCACTTGATTCATAATTCTTGCACTTTTTCTAACTGGACGTGCAACTCCTTCTTCAACCTTCTCAGTATCCACTGACTCAGATGGAGCTGCAAATGTCCTAGGCCGAATTGATTCAAAAGGAATTGGAGCTGGAGCTGGATTCTTTCTCTTCTTTCTTGTTGGCACAGTTGATGTTTTCTTTTTTGTTGGTGCAGCCGTTGATTCTTGAGTTGGGCCTGAGATAAGAACCTCTGAATTTCTTCCAAGCTAAAAAAAAAAAAAAAAACAATAAATTGTTAGCAAAAGTCTACAGCATAAATTAAATTAAATGCAGCTAATAAAACTTACATTGAGAATAACTGTTCCAGTACGCTCATATGAATAAAGGCCATAATCATATTGTCTTAAACTCTTCTCAAGTGCCCCTCTTGTTTGAATAGGGGCGTCAATTTTAGGAACTTGTGATTTATTGGCTCTTTTTCTTACTTTCTTGGGCCCTTCAGCTACAGCCGAGGCTTCTTCGACCAATTCTTCAGCTGGGCGTCTTCTAGATGGCCTTTGTGCAGCTACCCCTTCACCTGGCATTGTTCTAGTTGTCCTTCTGTGTAGCCCTTTAACTTTAGTGACACCTCATTCTGTTGGGCCTTCTATTGGTATTGGTGGTGGTACTTGTGGTGCCCCTTGCAGTGATTCTTTTGGTGACCCCTATGATGATCCTTGAGGTGGCTCTTGTGATCACCCTTCAATTGGCAGTTGAGTTCCAACTTGCTTTCTTCGAACCTGAGAAAGAGGCCAAAAGATACCATAAATATAATATCGAGACATATAATAATATAAAGAAAATGAAAAACTAAATACAAATGGTTGAATTTACCACTGGGTATTTCTTTCGCTGCTGAAGAATAGTCAACTAAACTGGCGGTGATGCTGCTTGGGCTAATTCTTTAGCTGGCCGTGATATTGCTTGGGTCAATCCTTCAGCTGGCCGTGATGCTGCTTGGGCCAATCCTTCACCTGGCTGTCTTCTACCTTGCCTTCTTCGAACAGGCTGTTCAGTTTCATGACTTACTGAGGTTCTTCTTATGACCTAACAAACACATTACATACAAGGCCAAATAGGATATTATGTACATTTTTATGATAAACGACAAAGTAACATAAACATAAAATAAATTTCATGACTTACCGAGGTTCTACTTGTTGACTGAAGAACAGTCGACTCACTTGGCTCTGTTGTGTGCATTTCTCCAACCGTCTCTTCATTAGGCCTTTCACTTTGCCTCAACGGTTGTTGTTGCTTCCTCAATTGACAACCTTTAATATTGTGGCCTGCTAGGCAATAATAAGAGCATGTTATCTTTGCACCCTGCTTGCTCATTCTTTGCTGACCTGAGACCTCTTCCTCCGCCATTCTTCGTCTTCGTTTTATCCTTTCAATTTTCTTCTTCAGTGGCAAAGGTTGAGGTGCTTCATGATCCATGGGATCCCAAAACTTACTACTTCTAATTGGCTGCATCATGAACTGATAGGAAGCAAGATGTTTTGATTTATGGTACCAATCATCGATGTAATCATCTGTATTGTCGCCCTTCAACTGGATGTCACATATGGCACGTGCACATGGAATTCCACTTACTTGCCATGCTTTACATGAACACTTTCTATTTCCTAAATTGACAACATACTTATCAACACTCTTCATTATCTCATATCTGTCATTTCCATTTCAAATGGGATGACAATGCCTACTTGCAGCCAAGTTCTCATCTAATTTCTTGGCAATCCTAGGACAATATTGTCTTGTCCACTTTGCAGCCTCATCTCTTTGTTTCTGCAGCCGAGTCATAACCGCAACTTGTATATCTTCAAGCATTGAGATGACTGGTTTGCATCTGGCATCTATTATCTTTGAATTAAATATTTCACAAATGTTTTTGTCGACGTTATCGCACTTGAACTCCTCACTGAAGAATGTTTTGCACTAATGCTTCGGTTCTAGTTGAAATAGGGTAGCACAACCTTCCTTTGTCAACTGAAGCAGTCCTTCTTTGGGTATTCTAAAGTTAGCCATGTTTGCACTCTTTGCTAATTGCCAAAATTGCAATTGCAGCTTATCCCCTTTGTAGGTTTTTGCCCAATTTCCGTATATGTGCCGCGCACACATTCGATGTTCAGCATTGGGCAACAACTCGGCTACTGCTGGAACCAATCCCTACAATAATTCAAAGTAAGAAATACTAGAGCAAATTACATGTTCATATTACAAAGCAAACTATTGACTAAATTTTTCAAAAAAGCAAGCATTACCTTTTGTTGGTCGCTCATGAATGCCCACCCTTCCCCGTTTGTTCTCTCCAAGTCAGCCATAAGATTTTTCAAGAACCAGGACCAATTGTCCTTATTCTCAATCTTTACAATAGCCCAAGCTAGTGGGAACATTTGATTATTTACATCTCTTCCAATCGCTACCAACAATTCTCCCTTGCACAAGCCCTTCAAGAAACAGCCATCCAATCCTATAATCCGTCTACAACCAGCTAAAAATCCTCGTCTACATGCATTAAAGCACACATAGAACTTATCCAACTTGGTCTCATGATCAGGAAGCGGTCTCTCAACCACCTCTACATACACTCTACTTGTAGGGTTTTGCAGCCTACACTCCCAAGCATACTCCCACACCTGCCCATATTCCTTAGTATACTGACTAATAAGTATCTTTATCACATTTTGCTCTACTCTTTTGCACTGATTTCTAGATACATTGATGCCTACACGCTCCTTCACCAGCATCCTAAAGTTAATAATTTTCATCTCGGGCATCAGCTTGATCAGATCGAAGAAGTGCTTGGACAACCATGCACTTGTTACCATTTTGTTTTGAAAATTAATGTAACAAGTGTGTTCCTCTTGGTAGGCTCTAATCTGGAAAGATTCAGTCTTCTTAACAAACGCACCGTAAATCTTCCATGGACAGTTTTGCTGCGAACACCTAGCTTTACAAATTTCTTGGTATTTCTAATGAAATCAATATTTCTTTGTGCAGCAATGGAGTTCTTCAGTATAGCTTCCCTAAATTGTATCGCATCATGGAATTTCATACCTACTGACAAAGTAGGAGAGGCAACAGATGGATTATAGGAAGGAAACTTACTTTTCCTTCTACGCACAGCTCGTTGATCTTCTTCAACTTCGTCTTGGGAAGTTGTGGTGTCGATGCTTTCTTCATAATCTGTCTCTAGGACCTGGCCAGCAACACCAACATCTGCAGGGCCTTCGTCTCTGTTTGGAACTTCATTAGCTACATGCAAAGTTGCAAATCTATTTGACAAAAAGTCCCTTTGTTTTTTCCTTGACTGTGTAAGCTCCTTATCGTCGGCATCACTTAAGATTAATAAATTTTCAACTTCAGCAGCCAACCCTTCATCGTCATCGTCATCATCACCGTCACTGGATTTAGCTACTTCCCAATCTAATTCAGTGATGGTGACATCACCTATGTCACAATCGTTTTGGTAAATAGCATCTGCGCCCCTCTCCTCCCCATCCTGTCCATCATGCCCTACTTCATCCTCAACCTTAGTACTAGCTTGAATACCATCTCCTCATTCTCCTACTTGGGTGTTATCTCTGTCATCATCTTCGTCCTCACTATCACTATTGTTTTCAACAAATACTTTCGCCTCTTCGCCATGAAGATAATGATATAAGACATCCCTAAAACCATTATCATCTTCCAAAACTCTCAAACCATCTCTCAAGCCTTTCCCAGGAACACAGTACAGTAACTTTTGTACTCTACAAGACAAAAATGTCACTATATCCCTAACAAATCCAATATAAGATGCATTATTTATATCTACAAAGATAGTACCCTCATTCCCCCCCTCATACTCGCACTCATCCTCCCCAATCACAAAATCCCCACCGTAGTAAACGATGACAGCAACATAGTCTTTATCATGCGCCATTTCTGCAGCAAAAGAGGACAAATATACAATTAACTTTTGGGACCACATTCACAAAGGACAGACAATTGCAAGTGGAGGTCCCTACACTTTTTATTAAAGAAAAGAAGAAAGAGAGAGGGAAGATGCATAGGTCAAATGACAACTGCAGCTTGAAAAGAGGCCTTAGGACAATGACAAATAGAGATGGGACCTGATAACTACTTTGATTATGCTATCGCATTCCTTTAAAATATGGAGAGATTCCTCAGCATGGGTCATCAACAATGCAATTTATTAAAAAAATACCCAGAAGTCCCCATCCCCACAACCTTCGATTTGAACATATCCAAAGTCCAATACTCTGAACCCTAACAATCACCAATCACCATCGCACATTTTACATCCGACCACTACAAATTACTTTCGCATATCACAATTCAACACCCTGAATGAATCACACATCACAGTGGATGAGGCGACGTCGAGCCCTACACCGAGCCTACATTTCAAGGCCGCTCCTAAATTGTCAATTCGAACTCCCCAATAGGATTGTAGCACCACATCTGAGCCATAAATCTCACCCCAAGCCTGAGCTTTCCCAGTCGACCCCCAAATTTCAAGTCCGAGCCCTAATAAACGAGTCGGAGCCCTAATTTGACCACAGGGGAGAGGAAGAAGAGAAAAAATCTGAGCAAATTGACGACGGCGAGCGATGACCTGCGAACGGCGAGTTGTGAACGGCGAGCTGTGAACAGCGATGGAGAGGACGTCAGACCTGGTGTGAACTGACGAAAGGTTAAAATCCAAATAAGCAAAAAACGACGTCGTTTAGTACTAAGGAAAAACGACGTCGTTTAGTTTGGCCAAATGCACAGTGGATGGGGTGACGTTATTTTCCTCCTCCACGTGTGCTTTTTTTTTTTAAATTGCCACATCGGTTAAGCATGTCGTCGAAAAATGCCACGTCTGCATTTTGGCCGGTTTTTGGCTGGATTGGCACTTAAGTGGTCCATTTTACTCTGATATTGGCACTTAAGTGTACCATTTCAAAGTTATGGCACTTAAGTGTCCCTTCGTGTCAAGTTATAGCACTCCAGATATCCCAATCTCCGAAAAAAGAGAGTATAAAATGGAGAGACAAGGGTAGATTTCAACAAACAGTTCAAAGAGAGTGAACAAGCATAGGAAGACAAGCCAGGCAATGTTGTAACTGGTTCTCTCACTCTCAGCTTCCGTTGTTGCGCTTCTAGAAAGAAAGCACTGTCAAGGGTTTGTTGTGTCATCACGCCGAATCCTTGAGCACCCAGGAGAGTTACAAGTGTTGTTGTCTTCAGGAAGAGAAAGAAGACATGCTCATGGTCATGGCGGAGAAAGCTGAATGTCTCTTGAACTTGGAGTGACGTGCTATTGCGAGAGGCATGCCGCATAGGCAAGCTCAATATGCTGAAAGGCTAAAAAAGCGAGGCTTTCCATTTTTCTTCCGATCCAACAAATTACAAGAGAGCTAAGAAAACATCAGTGGTGAGAGGATACTTCTAGCTAGAAACGATGTTGTAAGTTCACGGTCACGTCATCTCGAAAAACAATCCATCCACAAGAATCAATGCGATCATTGTGAAATTGTTGCAAGGATTTCAGTGCCAAGAAATGTATAAAGATAGAATTTTGCTATTAGATGGGATAATGTAGTGAGATTATTTCAATATCCCATCAAAGTGGAATTCAAAGCCCATACGCAATATCCCAATCATCATCTAGCAGTTCGCTCAAAGAGAAATCAGGCGCTTCTTACTTGTACACAATCTGCTAGGCATAGTTCATAACCTAAGCTCCGAGGGGAAAAAGATTGCAACTATGTGGCGCTTAGAAAGCCTAAATGCCAAATTAAAACTCACATGATCTGAAACTTAAGCAAGGGACATCAAAGTTGTCATGATTTGAGCCACACGACGCCCTCATAGATCTCATCCTCCTCAGTGCTCACAGTCTATTCTTGGCACCAATGAAGTTAACGGTAAAACTAGTTTTCGATCAACAACCTTAATTGTTGACCATGGATATCGCAAAACTGACTCTGAAGGAGAAAAACTAGCAACAACTGGTTGCGAAAAAGCTTTAGTAAACCAAGCGCTGTAGGTGTTATCCATAGGATGAGATAAGGCTATATCAGAAGGCATCTTAACTTCATAAAAAAAATCAAGGAACTCCTAAAATCCTAATTCATATACACCGGGCTGTTGCTAATGCAGAGATAAATTAGCGCACTTCATGTAAATGAAAAACGATGGCATGTACCAATTGAAGGACAAGCACATTTCCCCTCCGTCTGATGATTAAGGAAAATGCAAGCCGGTCACTACGTGTCGAGGACATATATTGGGAGAGCAGGTTAATATGTTTTTGATATTCTCTGACCAATCCGATCAGGCAGCCATCCTATACAAGACCAAAAAACAGTATTATGGGAAGAGAGACCCAAGTATGGACTAACCAAAAATCGATGAATTTATTCACGAAACGAGAAACTCATACATGTAACTTTGACAAAACAAATTTTCCGTGCAAAAAAAATCATCCATCACAAAGTTGCTACCGGGGAGATTCTTGGAGAAGATTGACGGATTTTTGCCATCAGCAGGGACAAATTATGAGGATATTTCATTAATCCATCCTTATGGACTCAAAGCCCATGCGCATTATATTCCACTCATCATCTGGCGGTGTGCTGAAAGGGAGAACCGCTTTTGTTGTTTCTTCTGAATTATCTAGTTAAGTACACTGTACTAAATCAAAATCATCACTGAATAGCAAAACAAACCCCGAGCAACAACAAATTAAGGACACGATCCGTAAAATTTGAGCAACAAGTGTCCAACTTCGAATACGTTTCACCCAAAAAACTTGGGTTGCCCTTGCGATTCTATTTCACTTGACAATACATTCTCGAGCAGCATTAGCAGCATTGAATCAATATAGCTAGAGGCAAGTAAGAGAATGAACTAGAAATGAGTTCAATGCCGCACAAATTTGAATGAGCACACCAAACATCCCATTTCTACAGACCAAGTACAAGCCCCTACGCGGAACTTCAAGTATTTCCTACTTCAGTATTCACGAATTTTCCAGGGTATATTAAGTCAACAAATGGAACAAGTCATCATCCCCGTGAAACTTTCACAGCAGAAAGAAGACAGAAATACAGAAGACGGATCAATATATTCAAGAAAATGTCCATCAAACTCTTTGAAAACCTCTGAATGCAAAGAATAAGACATCAAAAGGGTTGACTGCATACAAAGATGGATGATTTCGTGTTGCACGGATATGAGCTCCTCAGGCTTCGATCAAATCGCCTGGGAAGCCTTCGATACGTGCATTTCCCCTTCAACTAGCGAGATCACAAGAATTCACCACCATCAGCATCAGAAAGACCACACAAAGCTCGTGAACTTCAACTAGCGAGATCACAAGAAGCAGAACGAGAGAACCCATCGCAGGAATCGGAAAGAGACCACCTACATTTGATTGACACTTTGCTAGGAGTTATCAATCAAACAGGCACGTAGTCAACCAAACGAATGAAGACCCAATCAATGTGGAATACCGACTTCAGACATTGTTCACCGGTCGCGGCGGCACCCTGCCAGGCGACGGCGGCCGTCGGAGCGAGCTCTTCGCGGACGGGCGGCACCCGGAGAGCCCGAGCCAAAACTCGCTTCTTTCTTTCATTTCGGGTCGGAATAGAAAACGTCGGGTTTGGTATGGTGTTGCATCCATCATCCATGGGCCGTAATCGACAATCCCTTGGCCCGATCCATTTTCTTTTTGGGTCCAATTATTGAAATTACTTCATATGCACAAATTACTCTCACGGTCTCACCTAAGCATCATTTAAAATCAGTGGATTTATCATGGCTGGAAAAATTATTTTTTTTTTTAAATAGTCAATTTGTTCACGACATTTTATTTTCGTGGGACTAAAAGCGGTGCCAAATTCAAGGGGCAACATGTAGACGAATAACTCTATCATGATATTGTATTCAATACTTATGCACGAGGAAGTAGATCCTTATCTCTTATAATTTCCTGAGTTCTTTAGAAAGGAATGAGGCCCGGATTTAAAATGAGATACTTATACATGTAGATTGCCATACGGCTGTACGAATATGCTTTTTGACTGCGTTTAGTGCTCGAATTTGGATTGAAATAGGAAAGAATAAGGTTGGATTAGAAATCATATCCTCTTAATTATAAAAAAATCCCTCAAATTTTTTGAAAATATCGCTTGCTCATAGAGGTGATACTTTCCAAATCTAGGGCAGCATCTTGTTGATGTAACCTCGCAGGTCCGAGACTAGCAACATTTTGAGCGATCACCAATTTCATCGAAGCTCCTCCGCCTCCTTTTCGCCTTGGAAATCTTTCGATTATCAACATAAAATCTCAAATTTGAGTAGAGGACGAGATTGGACGTCGGAGCATCACACCAAATCAAGTGATCACCATGATAACATGTCGTTCTAAAATCAAGCAACTTGATATCTTGCGCCTCTCTCAAAATTTTAATTTCAAATTCAAATTCTGAATTTAAAATTCTTTCCTTAATTTGAGAATTCTTTCCTTGATCTAAGGAATCAATTTTGATCACTATGTATCTATTTAAAACTCATTCTGTACATCTATAAAAGCATCGAGGAAAATAAAAAATTAAAAGCTTCCTTTACAATCATTATGGTATAAAAGCGCGTAATAACATTATCTGTGATCCTACTTCTTCTTCCTCATGACTACCTTCACCGATTTTGAAGCTAGTAGCATTGTTAATACCCTAGTTCAATCCCCACCCATTGTGATTTTGAACATCTCCAACCTCATCCCAATCAAACTAAATGGCTCAAACTATCTCTTTTAAAGATCCTTGTTCACACCTATTTTGCGTTGTCATCGCTTAATGTAAAACGTTGATGGCTCTATTCCTCCACCATCATATGATGATCCCACGTATGCAACTTGGTTTGAAAAAGACCCGTTGTTGTTATCCTAGATCAATGCCACATTAAGTGATTTCGCTCTTCCGTATCATCAGACTTACTTTTGCTAAGCAAGCATGGGATCTGTTCAATAGTAGATATGCCTTTACAACACCTGCCCATGTGATGTCCCTTAAATGGCTACTTACTCGACTCAAGAAGGGCACTCAATCTATGACTGATTATCTCCAGCAATTTAAGGTTATTTTTGACCAACTAGCAGCCTATGGCTCCCCCCTAAGTGAGGATGATCTGCTGAGAATTCTTTCCTTGATCTAAGGAATCAATTTTGATCACTATGTATCTATTTATCCATAAATTCTGTCAATTCGAACATTGCTCGCCTAAGCTGAGATAGATATATTCATATATCATTGCTCCCCAATGTTGATGTCTAAAATTTGATCACCGAAGCTGCTAGATCAAATAATGCTCACTGAAGCTGCTAATAACATTTGCTCGCCGAAGCTAATATCTAAAGTGTTCACTGAAACTGCTAAAGCATTATTGCTTGCCATTACTCACCGAAGCTACTAGAGATCTATAATGGTATTAATGCTCCCAGAAACTGTTATAGATCTATATTGCTTACCTAAGCTGATCAATGCTCACCTAAGTTGAAATTGTACTTAAAACCGACTCTCGGTGTCAACACCCGACACCCGGTATTTTCTAATTAAAATACCAATATATCACAATCATCACTCAATTCAACAATACAACATTCAATTGCAGAAACTAAACACATCACTACGATTAGCTCGAAATTCTATCGAGTGACTCTCCCGGTATAATTTCTGGGAAATATTAATTAATTAATAATTATTAAAATTAATTAAATAATCACAATTAATTACCATAAATACTAACCTAGGCTAAAATTACTAAATTAAATACCAATACGGATCCAGAAAATTCCCAAACCCTTCTAGATAAATAATACAATTTATTTAGGCCTTAGCTAAACCATGCTAACCACCTAACATGCTCAATTTAAATAATTAAATTTCTAATTTAATCTAATTAACCACTTAATTCCTAATTAAATAAATTTAAACACCCCTTAAATGTCATTAGCCTCCTAAGAAGAGTTTAGTGCATAAACTCACTGGTTTATTGTGGAAACCGATTCACCGCGACAACGGCGGCCGAAATCCAAATTTTCGGCGGCATTGACGGACACTCGGGCCGAGCCCAAAGACCTTGCAAGCCTGCAGCAAATGCTGGGCTTGGCTTCAGGCTTGGGCTGCTTCGCGGGCCTCAAGTGGGCTTCAAAATCACGGGCTTTGCTGGCTTCTTGGGCTGCTGACAAGTGAAGATGGGCTGCTGATCTTGGGCCGGATGTTGGGCTGACTTCAACGCAAAAAGGCCGGAGGAAAACAACAACTTGCTGGGCTGAAATGGGCTGCTGCAGGCGTTGGGCCGATGAAGAAGTCCACGTTCGTGGCTCCTTGCTGGGCTTGACTCGGTGCTGTTGAACAAGAGGCCGCGTGGAGAAGATGGACGCCGAAGGAGCTGCTCGGTGGACAAGCTTCGCTGGCGTTGCACCGGGGTTGAAGACACGTGCAGAAGGAGGAGCTTCGGTGGAATTGTGGGCGGTGAAGGCGGTCAACAAAGCTTCACTCGGTGGAAGGAGGAGGTGGACGACAGCTGCTTCGGGCGGCTGACTTCACGGCAGCTGCAAGACGCAGCTTCGATCCCTGCTTGCGGTCAACGAAGGGGAAGGGAGGGGCTTCGTTTGTTGACCGGAGGGCTGGTGGGCTGACGTATGTGGCAGGCGGTGATCGAGTGGAAGACTTCTGGCGTGAGGGAAATACCCGGAGAGAGAGAGAATTTGAGGGAGACCGAACTTCGTCGAATGAAAAAAAATGAAAAGCAGAAATGGCCGAGAAGGAAAGCAGCGATGGAGATGGGAATGGAGAACGCGTGATCGAGAAGCTGCTGAAGGTGAAGGCAAAGTCGACAAATTTCACCCATTCCATTAATTACATGTCCCCTCTAATACTTTCTTATAAGTAATGTCCCAATTAAATATAAATTGAAGCCAAATTTATAATCCCCTCCAAAATTCCAAATTTCACTAATTGGCTTCAATTTCCTCTATGATTACCTAAATCGAGGTTCAATTTCACTGAAGCAAATCCCAAACAATTTTCTATAAATCCCTGACATTCAAAACCTCGGCTTGGAAGTCCAAATTTTCTTTAATTTGGCTCATCCGAATTTCCATTAGTTTTTCCGCAACGTTCGAACGATTTCCCACATTATACATCTTCAACACATTGGCGACTCGCGGTGGTCGTGAAAATCTCGATATTTCAAATATGGACACCAGTACAGAAACAATAGAAAAATCGGTTTAATGCCGATCGACGAAAATTTTGCAATTAGGTGAAATCACCCACAAACTAATCACAAATCTCTATCGAATCGACTTATCTCCGGTCTCTAATCAATTTTTAACGGTGCCGTAATGACCCTTGCAGATCAACACGGTCAAGCAGTCGATTCGTGGTTGAATTCTCAAGTCCATTGTATTTAGATTCCTTAATTGCTTCCTCAGATAATCCAGTTATCTCATGAGTGATTAGCTCAGAGAATAGAACTATCGGCGCGTCAATAAAAGGCCCGATTTATTTAATTAAAAATGAAATCTGAAAATTCAGGCTGTCACATGTCGTCTCCCTCTGCCTATAAGCTTACCATTTTGTTTGGACATTCTAACGACCACCGCACTCGCTTCTGCAAATAGCGCAATGCTGGAGCTCCCCAATTAAACCATGCGGCCATAGCTCAAGCAGCGGTGATCTCGGGCAATGATGCATGGGAAGGTATCTTTATCTCGCTACATAATATCGACCAGGTATGTCATTCTTGTACATAGGGTTTTGTGCAAGGTTTTTCTATATCGAGAGATGGGAATTTTTGTTTTTTTTTTTTTGTGGGACATGCCTTCTCATAATAAAATATAAAAAATATGCTACGACATGCACTGACTTGATCAAAGTTGTCTAGAGGCGCGATGTATTATTATATGCATTCATCTTACAATCAGAAGAAAAACATGTCAACTATTTCGCAATTTGAATCATTCTTTACCAAGTATAGTTATGTATCTTCTCATTTCGTGTGATAACACATTCCTCGTTTGTGAAGTCGAAAAAAGGATTCTTTCTATCCTCAAAATGTCATACAATCAACGACATAGTTTCGTCTAGAATTCGGCATTTTATTTTCACTAGTTAAAACCGAGAAGTATTATCTCCTCAGGCACTGTTCGAATGGTACCAAGCCCAACACCTTATTGTAACTCCATAAGTTATCCAAAACAAGACCACACAATATTTGAACATGAACATGATTAAGATACACTATTTTTATCTTTAAGACGACGACGTCCTCAATTCACTCGAACGCTTTCCACAAGCAGTGACATTTCAAATAAATAAACTCAATATTTCAGCACGAGTTTCTTTACCGCGTGAAAACAGAACACCAAGAGCTACCTCTAATAATTCTCCTCTTAAATAAAGTACTACAAACCTTATGCTCACGGCAAGATAGGTTACAAACTCGGATAAGAATAGCAGAGTACACTAGCAGAGTACACATATTTTTCTCTCGTTTTTTTCTTGGCACAACAATCACAGTTCTCTATGCAGAAGGAAAACTACAAGCAAGCAATAGCGAGATTTGGCGATGCAGTAAATCCTCGTGAGGAATGGCAAATACAAAATATAAATGGTCTTTTTACGTGCAATCAAAAACGAATTACCTCATAGGCTTCTTTCTCCACTGGGTGCGGCCACGGTTTATTTCTAGGCCGTCACCAGACAACCTGAGTAAGTGGAGAAACTGGCGATAATCTACTGTGGCCGGAAACACAGCCGATCCGTTGGTTCCATTGAGCTGCGAGATGGCCTCCAAGTTCTCATCTGGCTCATGACTGCTGAGCGAATCGACAACATTGTCATGCCGACACTCACGCCTGTAATCCAGCGTGATTGTTTGCAGTTCGTAGGAGTCAATAATTTCTTGAGGCATGCTCTGTCATAATGACAACATAGAAAGCATTTCAAAGGAAGGCTGATTGCAGGATTTACAGAACATGAGAGACGGATTGAGGAAGATTTCAACAAAAACTGCTGATTTCTTCATCTCTACAAGTTAGTGGGACAAGAAAAACTTCTGAAGACAGAGTCAGTAACGGTTCTTGCTATGTGAGGCCGAACACGAAGTACGACCCAAATACACGCTCGGACCTAGATAAGCCAAAGCCTCTATCCTTGTCCTTCTTCCATGACACCTTTTGGCAAATTAAAGGAAAGCAGCACAAAAACAGAATGTTTCTGACAAAAATTTTGTGGCCCACATGGTGACACCAGGAACAAAGAAAAAGCTATTCTCACAGGAAAGGCAAGCCTTAGTAAAACTGTGAGCCTATCACTTCAACTTCCCAAAGCGGCAGATATGACGATGAGGAACCCGACCAAGAAGCAGATCGAAACGATTTAATTCTCAACACAACTCCTCTTGAAAGCCAGATCGGTACAGCAAAACAAATGCAATTAGAAGAAGAAACTTGACTCAGACATATTAGAAGTATAAGCCATGTCCAGCGTAATGGATATGAAGGAAGGCCTGCAAGCCTTACCTCTAGAACCCATCCAATGTAGGTGACGTTGTTGACATGTTGGTTCATGTCCAGATCAGCTCGTCTAGGCTGCGGTTGTGGGGAGCACAATAATTAATGAAAAGACATTTATAAATCCGGGCAACTCAGATGGGTTAATCAACTTACAACAAGCCCCAGCCTCGAATATTGAGCAGGGTCTTCCAACTTATCTATTTTTTTTAAGCTGCCATTGTTCTCCTCTGGGAATGCTACTCTGCAAATCAAATAAACCGGAGCCTTAATGTGCACGTCAAAGAATATACAGTAAATATGAGATATTTACAGTTAGTAAATGTGCATTGTGCACTTTAAACAAGGTAACCAGGGTTAGGATGTCAAGTAAGTTAGCTCTCTATGCTATTTAAGCTATGTAATCTGAGTGAGCGAAAATATAGCGCTTTGTGTTTGTGTCTCCCTCTCTTCATTAGCGATCCACCCAAAAATTGAAGGAAAGCATCCACTATTGCTGTGTATTAGATAGAACAACAAAATCTCCATCAAACGAAGTTGCAGTGACTCAGGGGCATAATTACATGAGCCAAACATGTGGCTTACATTTTATTATGCAGAGTCATTCCGTTTTCATATTGTATTTATTCCCAGATTTTGGGAGGAAAGAAAGGCCAAGTTGTTTTGGAATTTGGTCAATCATTGGTCATTCTGTCTGAGGTATGTCTCCAGACATGCGAGAATCTCGAGCATATAATTATATTTTACACAACCCCAATGAATTATTACTTTTAGAATTAAGAAAAATTCTGAAGATCCTTGGCTAGGTATCGCAATGCCACTATTATAGTCCCAGGCATCCATAAGACAATGCCGTGCTTTTGCAAATTTGTAATAACACCACTTTTCGAGATTGGTCCACCATCCACAGAACCAGCACAGTGGACGACTTCTGGTATGTTCATTGAATTCGGAGAAACTTCTGACTAATGAGGTGAGTCAAAACACCAACCAACTAGCAAAGTTTTCACACATCCATGCACATACTTACATTGTTTTTATCACTCCTGCACCTACATTATCACCTAATCTGGGTATCACTTTGGCAAAGCAAAATGCCCCTTTCTGATATAAGCTCCTTCATCAAATATACTGATATTGAATTGCATGCTGCAGTTTCTAGTGTGATCATACTCAAATTCGAGAAATGCATGATAGATTATATCATATGAACACAAATGTACCTTGATTCTCGCTGACAGAAAATCAGATACTCATCACGAATATCATCGTTGACCTTCTGAAGTCTTCTAGTTTCCTGATGCATCATGACCCGCTTGCTGAGAAATCAAATGGTCGAACCGGTCAGCACTGTACAGTTCATATAATCAAAGCCAAAAAAGTGCTAACAGTATGCATTTTTAACTTTCGTTGGTGGGGAAATTTATTTCATAAGGAGCTTATATAAGGTAGAGCTTCAACATCTAATAAAGGGAAAATATGCCTATAAACAAATATTCTCGCACTTACATATCCCATATACATGTCTGTAAATTATCTCTTCTGCTTGAAGTTTTAGAGAAGAATTTATAAACCTATGGCTCGCCCACGAAAACCCCAAGATAGCAGCGGACAGAGAGGAACGCCACTACTTCTGTCAAAGATACAGTTCCTCTCATGCTAATCTCAAAAGTATCCTGAATATGAAAGTCTTAAACACAGATATAGAACAATGCAGAACTGATGCAATGTTGCTCCTTCAGCCCCAAGGTAATTGACAACAAGCTAATTGATCGCTACAAAAAGCCTTTGCCAAGCAGGAAAAATAATATTATCTCCACCATCTGATGGCATTCACTCCATCGTAAAAAGAAACGAAATATGAAGAACCAGTTCAACTCTTCCTGGACGTGGAAGGTTACTTAGGGCAACAGACATGAGAGAGCAGCATCGCTAATACTAGCTCACACTTCAAAGAAATGAACAAGTTTACCTAGTAGCTCTTCCAATAACTTGACCATTTGCATAGTCCTTGAGTATCCAGTCTTGTCTAGTTCCGATCCCGTCTCTATGAAACCACGTTTCTATTTCCACCACATCATTCCTGACACAAATGACATACTACTATCAGGGCATGAATAACAATCCTAAACCCACTGTGCAAGTCATTCAATGTCGGATGTGAAATAGAAAAGTAGCCAAACTCACCAGGCTGGGTATTTGTATATTTCAATATGCATGCGGGCAGTTACCCATACGAGATTCATTTTCCGCATCGTAGAGCTCGTCGCAAATCCATCAGTCGAAAATCCAAGACTCTGAACATGATTACACGCAGCCTCCTACAATGCAGATATCATTTAGTTTGACCAGAAATCCTTGCTGCAATTGCAACTTGAGACAACTCTTTCCATATAGAGAAAAACAAAATTTTCCTACTGCCATAAATGAGCCTATCAATCTATCCAAATATTGGATCAACACATTTCGTCGAAAGAAGAAACAAAGATTAAAATGAGAATTAGCAAATCCACGAGGAGTAGTCAATATCATTCAACCAAATCCTAAATCCAGTGACAGGCAATCATGTAGACACTCTGATCCAGGAGATGGTAGACAAGAGACATAAACAAAGACCAACTGCTCTATCACTATATTTCTCAAAATCCAAAATTTATAAGCAATTCGTAGCAGTAATTAAAGATATGATGTAGTTAAACCAAGATACATGCTTGTTTGTGTGGGGAGAAGAATATTAGGAGCGTCAAAACTTTTGTACCGTGGTTACTTTAGTGCAAAAACTTATTTTTTCACTCATTTGCCATATTGAAATAAAATTGCTCATTTAAATGCCACTTCCAGCCAAAAGTCCTACATGGAAAGTTTTAATTATTTTTTGAATTTTGTTGTTTTTATTTTTTATTTGCCTTTTTTATTTTGGCTTTTTTCCTTTAGGGTTGACGAAGGTCACTGGCAACCTTCGCCGATTGTGAAACCCTCACCTAGATTGGGCCCGAGCTGCCTTGCCCTCAGCCGCGAAGGCCCTGAGTGAGGCTATTGAGGCATTGCCTGTAGTTGGCAATGTCGTGATGCCGTCGCCAACTCTAGGCGGCATCGTCCGTGGTTGATGAGACCTTGACGGCTTTGCTTAGGGCCTTCGTGGCTGAGGTCGAGGCAGCCCTTGCCCAATCTGGGTGAGGGTTTCACGTCCAACAAGGGTCGCCTGTGACTCTCATCTGCCTTAAAGAAAAAAAGTCAAAGAAATAAAAATAAAAAATTCAAAAATATAGTAAGAAAATATATAATATTAAAAAATTGTCAATGTTACGTCGGTAAAGCCATGTCGAATGACCAACGTTCACGTTGGTTTTTTCAATGAGATAAATTGGAATTGGTACTCAAGTGAGAGATTTTTCAAATTCTTGACATTAAAGTAAGCAAAAAAAAAAAAAAAAAAATAGTTTTAGCATTCAAATGAATGCCTTATGAAAATTTTGGTACTCTTAATATTACTCTCCTGCTCCCCACTCCCACACAAAAGACCGTTGGATTCACAGGTTTCAAAAAGTTTAGTTTCAAATTATACAAATATTTAGGTCCTATTTGGTAATTAGCTAAATAGTACTCAATTCTATTATTTAATTATTCCAAAATTAAAAAAAAAAGATCAGAAATTCATTTGATAAATTTTTTATTCTCGAGAATAAAGAAGTAAAAATGAAATTATTTTTTTATTCTCGAGAATAACTCTAAAATCGAGCATTTCTTCTTCTTTTTTTTTAATCTTTTCTTTTTCTTTTCATTTTCGTTTTCTTCTTTTAGTCGATCAACGGCCCGGCAATGGTCGGCGACTAACTAGATGAGAGCCTACGACCTTGCTAGCTCGTTGATCAAGCCTCGTCGATGGTTGGGCGAGGCTCGCTAGCTGACAAGACTCTAGTGAGGCCACATGCTCTCATTTGTCTAGTTGTTTGCCCAATTGTAGGCCATCGCCAACGTTGGTGGCTGCCTAAAAGAAGAAGAAAAATCTGACCAAAAAAAAAGAAGAAAAAAAAAGAATTTTTATTCTTTAAAAATTAAAAAGGACTAAGTTACAAAAGAATTTGAGAATTGAGGTTCATACTAAATGCAATTTTATTTCAAAAATAGAATTTTATGCGGTTGTGAAAGTTCACGGATTAGTTTAGATATTTTCCAAAAATAGAATGATTATCCAAGTGAATATCCACAACCCTTACATAGACCAAGTACACTCAAAATCTCATCTTTGCCCAAAACCCATTGAAAGAAAAGCAATTCGAGACCCGATCGTAAAAACCTGCAACAGATTGGCCATGGTCTGGACGGTGGCCGTCTTGTTGATCCCCACCTCATAGCACCTCACCATGAACCTCTCCTTGTACGACAGCCCGTCTTCCGTCAAGCGGCCCAACCTGAGCCGGTCGACCAAGCTGCCTGACCCGGGCTCGACCCGGGCCGACCCCTCGAAGACGACCGCCGAGGTCGGGGCTTTGCTCGCCGGATAGCAAGAGATGACGGCTGCGGCCGCGGCCCTCCGCCCGGAAGGGAGGAGCCCGGGCTTCCGCGTGTCGAGAATCTGCAGGGGGCCAGGGCTTTGACATGGTCCGTGGCGTTCCAGGAGAACTTCAACATGTCGTGAACGTGCGCGGGTGATGCGGAGAGGCTTCTGTTGGTTTCCGAAGCGGCAAGTTTCTTGGAGATGGAGATGGTGGATGCGAGGCGACGGTGGGATCGGCGGAGCCTTACGGGCCTGGACATCGATGTATCGATGCGACCGAAGACGTGGAGTGGAAATAAAATCCATCGCGGAGAAGCCCGGCATTCTGCCCTTAAATTCCGACGTGTTTCGCGTCGCGACACCTGAACTGCCGAAGCTTTCGTGTCTGACGCCGATGACTTGATGCTTCCATGGGACGGAGGATGCGGACTAGAAATAGCACTTTCTAGACAGATTTCCTGTCGTGCCGCTAGATTTGGACATTTGAATTTTTATCATTTCGCGTCCCATTACCAAATGCCGTCAAAGTGCTTGGTAAATCTATTTTACTTGAAACAATTCAATTTTCAAGGGATCCATTGTACATTACTTCAAGATAATCGATATATTATGACTATAAAAAATTTCTAACCTATTACTTCATCAAAATTCTTGATTACTCATTAGCATCATTATTTTTTTCTAACACGTACGTCCATCTCTGGTAACTAATTTTTTATTTAAATTAGTGAGCAAAGCAATTTTTTATTTAAAATAATGAGCAAAGCAATTTTTTATTTTTTATTTTTGCCCCCTTCTCCCATTCAATTGTGGCACAAAAGATGGACACCTCATATGCAAGAAGAGGGTAAGGCCTTGAAGGCTCAATGCAACCAGGACGAGACGACGTGACATACTACGATCACGTACAGAAGTGCTGTCCCGGCTTGGCAATATGGAACCTCTCAATTGCTCCCGTTCTTCTATGAGGTCTTATTGGGATCGGTAGGCCCAAGCCTTTCCCCTCTCCTTGACCAAATAGTAATTCCCCACGGCTGACAAATAGGAGTTGAGGCCGTAAAAGAAAGGCATTGGCCCCCATCCCCCCACTGGGATTTTGCTTTCCTTATCTACGTGCACATTGTGTCAGCACTGGCGAAAAAAAAGGGTTGGCTTTATTGAAGAAGAAGGGGGGTTGGGTGCTTGTGGGGCCCCTCTGTAGCAAGAGCTTGTTTGACCCCCACTCCCCTTTCCCAAGAGGGGGCCGCACTGTCTTTCCATAGCAGCCGACTAGTGGTGGCAGAAAATGAACTCGGGTGGGATCCGTGCGATTCGTGTTTTCTTGTGTTGAGAGTCGTTCATTCTCTTATAGAAGCCCGTGTCCATGACGAGGACGAGTAAAGCCCAGCGAAGCAGCAGGGAGCACTAAGCAATGGGGGAGATGAGGGTGACTCCACCCATGGGTTGGACCACACCACAGGTTGAAGTCCTTCCATGGTAGGAGAAGGGCAAGGTAGCGTCCTCGTTGTTGGACTAGAACAAGAAAGGGAAGCTAGTCATTGGAGAGAAGACAAGGCTCGTGGACTACGACTCCACAAAAGAGCCTTATTCTATAGAGGCGCTAGCGGGCTACAACTAGCACTTTGAAGCCAGTTGAAGGATGCGTGCTAGTAGCGCACAACGGCTTTCAAGCTTGACTAATAGGGCTTGAAAGGCTATTGACAGGGCCAATAAATGAGCCGACACAGCCAATAAATGAGCCGCAATTGATGATAATTTAGTAAAGATTTATCTCGTATCGAGTCTTAAGTCATTAGTGTCATATTGGTTTGTTAAATCACATAATATGATTCTTCAAATTTATCAATATTTATTATTTAAGTGGTATTGACACGCGACACGACACGACATGTCAACACGTCATTTATATATAAAAAAAAAAAATCCAACACGTTGGGATACGTTGTATATTAAATAAATATTTTTATTTTTAATCAATTTAATTCAATAAACAATTAATTAAAAAAAGAGCCTACAATGAATTTACACAAATAATATTAATAAATTGACAAAAGTTATTCATAAAACTAAGAAATTAGAATAAACTTATTTAAATAAATCCATGATCTTTGATAATGATCAAAATTTATTACCATTCAACATCCAATATTTTTTTGCTAAAAAAAAACATCCAATATTTTTATTTTTTGAAATTACTTTTTAATCTTATTTATTTATTTTTCCGATTAAAAAAAAAGTCCTATTGTGGGGTCCACCCCAAACCGCCCCCACAAACCACCACCTCCCTTCTTTCCCTCGTCTCTCCCCCGCCAACCCCCAAATTTATTTCTCATGTCTTTCCATCCCCCACCACCTGACAAGCTATCACTTCTCCTTTTCAAATTTATAAATAATTAATTAATTAAAAAAAGAGCCTACAATAAATTTACATTAATAATATTAATAAATTGACAAAAATTATTGATGATACTAAGAAATTAGAAACAATTTATTTAAATAAATCTATTATCTTCTATAATAATCAAAATTTATCACTATTCAATATCCAGTATTTTTATTTTTTAAAATTACTTTTTAATCTTATTTATTTACTTTTTGATTAAAAAAAGTCCCCTCGTGGGGTCCACCCCCAACCCCCTCACCCACCTCCCTTCTTTCCCTCTCCTCTCCCCACAACCCCCAACCCCAAATTTATTTCTCTTTTCTTTCCCTCCCCACCACCTGACAGGCTGTCACTTCCCACTCACTTCAAATTTATAAACATTTAAAAAAGAGCCTATAATAAATTTACAGCTAATAATATTAATAAATTGACAAAAATTATTGATAAAACTAAGAAATTATAATCAATTTATTTAAATAAATTTATGATCTTCTATAATGATCAAAATTTATTACCATTCAATATTCGGTATTTTTATTTTTTGAAATTACTTTTTAATCTTATTTATTTATTCTTTCGATTAAAAAAAGTCCTTGGTCAACCCCCAACACCCCCACCCCCACCCCAAATTTATTTATCTTTTCTTTCCCTCTCCCACCACCAGGCTGTCACTTCCCTTTCTCTTCAAATTTATAAACATTAAAAAAAGAGCATACAATAAATTTACACCTAATAATATTAATAAATTGATAAAAATTATTGATAAAACTAAGAAATCAGAATCAATTTATTTAATCAAAATTAGAATCAATCTATGATCTTCTATAATAATCAAAATTTATCACCATTCAATATTCGGTATTTTTATTTTTTGAAATTACTTTTTAATCTTATTTATTTATTCTTTCTATTAAAAAAAGTCCCTAGATCCACCCCCAACACCCCAACCCCAACTCCCTTCTTTCCCTCGTCTCTTCCCCCACCCCCAAATTTATTTCTCTTTTCTTTCCCCCCCCCACCACCTGATAGGCCGTCATTTCCCTCTCTCTCCAAAATTAAAAATCGTGCCAAGTCCATAGAATCCCCCCCTTTTTTTTTAATTTCTTTTTGAGTTTCTTTCTTAAAAACCCTAGCCAACGCCCTCCTTCTCCTCCTTCTCCTCCTCCTCCTCCTCCTCCTTGCCACACGACCCCCTTCCTCTCCTCTTCCTCTCTCGCTCTCTGCTTGCTCTCGGTTCCCGTCACAATCATTCACCGCCTTGCCTCCAGCCCTTCCTCGCAACTGCAACCTCGTTGTCGATCCATCACAGCATTTCAGTGGCGGCCCTCGCCTTAGTCTTTGCTCTTTCTCTCGCCATCTCTCGCTGTCGCTCGCGACCTCATCTTTGCTCTCGCCTCCACCCTCACCCTTGCTCTCGCCTCCACCCTCTATCGTCTTTCAGACATGTCTGTCGAAACGTGTCGAGAAAAGTTACCACATGTTGGAAAATCCGACACGCATGTTCGACACACTCCGACACGTGTTGGACATGACACGGAAGCACGTGCAACGTGTCCGCGCTTCATAGTTTATTACCTTGAGTCGAGATAAAATCACAATTGTATTGTTAGATATGCATCAAATTCATGTGTGTTTCTTAATTAGACTTGATACATTCATTATTATTCTTGACACGTGATTGACTTAGAAATGACTTTTAAGACGATATGTATATGATTGAGTTAGAAATGCCTTCTGAGACTATATATGTACAATCAAGAATTCTAGGAATATCTTCTTTTTTCTTTATATTGTGGGCATTCATAAAATTTTTCCCACACAGTGATTCTATTGATAATAGAGTTCATATCTTTTGTGGTTTTTGTTGTTTTAACTATATGTTTAAGCATGGCGAAAGATAATGTTACATTTTAAGGTTGCTTTCCATTATCGAGACTATCAAATCTTAGTCATGTGACAAAATCATTTTTATTTAGAAGGAAATTAGGCTTGAATTATCAATAAACGAATATTTTATTGATCTCCGCGTTATGACACATCCAAACACAGTAAAGCGAAAAAAGAGAGTATAAAATTGAGAGATGGGTAGATTTCAACAAACAGTTCAAAGAGAGTGAACAAGCATAGGAAGACAAGCCAGACATTGTTGTAACTGGTTCTCTCACTCTCAGCTTCCGTTGTCGCGCTTCTAGAAAGAAAGCATTGTCAAGGGTTTGCTGTGTCATCACGCCTAATCCCTGAGCACCCAGGAGAGTTACTAGCGTCGCCGTCTTCAGGAAGAGAAAGAAGACATTCTCATGGTCGTGGCGGAGAAAGCTGAATGTCTCTTGAACTCGGAGTGACGTGCTATTGCGTGAGGCATGCTGCACAGGCAAACTCAATATGCCGAAAGGCTGAAAAAGAGAGGCTTTCCATTTTTCTTCTGATCCAACAAATTACAAGAGAGCTAAGAAAACATCAGTGGTGAGAGGACACTTCTAGCCAGAAATGATGTTGTAAGTTCACGGTCACGTCATCTCGAAAAACAATCAATCCACAAGAATCAATGCAATTATTGTGAAATTGTTGCAAGGATTTCAGTGCCAAGAAATGTATAAAGATAGAATTTTGCTATCAGACGGGATAATGTAGCGAGATTATTTCAATATCCCATCAAAGTGGAATTCAAAGCCCATGCGCGATATCCCAATCATCATCTAGCAGCTTGCTCAAAAAGGAATCGGGCGCTTCTTACTTGTACACAATCTGCTAGGCATAGTTCATAACCTAAGCTCCGAGGGGAAAAAGATTGCAACTATGTGGCGCTTAGAAAGCCTAAATGCGAAATTAAAACTCACATGATCAGAAACTTAAGCAATGGACATCAAAGTTGTCATGATCTGAGCCACACGACGCCCTCATAGATCTCATCCTCCTCAATGCTCACAGTCTATACTTGGCACCAATGAAGTTAACAGTAAAACTAGTTTTCGATCACCAACCTTAATTGTTGACTACGGATATCGCAAAACTGACTCTGAAGGAGAAAAACTAGCAACCACTGGTTGCGAAAAAGCTTTAGTAAACCAAGCTCTGTAGGTGTTATCCATAGGATGAGATAGGGCTATATCAGAAGGCATCTTAACTTAATAAAAAAAATCAAGGAACTCCTAAAATCCTAATTCATATACACCGGGCTGTTGCTAATGCAGAGGTAAATTAGCGCACTTCATGTAAATGAAAAACGATGGCATGTACCAATTGAAGGACAAGCACATTTTCCCTCCGTATGATGATTAAGGAAAATGCAAGCCGGTCACTAGGTGTCGAGGACATGTATTGGGAGAGCAGGTAAATATGTTTTTGATATTCTCTGACCAATCCGATCAGGCAGCCATTCTGTACGAGACCAAAAAACAGTATTATGGGAAGAGAGACCCAGAAACAAAACAATGAAGAATGGACTAACTAAAAGTAGATGAATTTATTCACGAAAGGAGAAACTCATACATGTAACTTTGACAAAACAAATTTTCTGTGCAAAAAAATCATCCATCACAAATAATGAGATATTTCCAAAGTTGCTACCGGGGAGATTCTTAGAGAAGATTGAAGATTGACGGATTTTTGCCATCAGCAGGGACAAATTATGAGGATATTTCATTAGTCCATCCTTATGGAACTCAAAGCCCATGCGCAATATATCCCAATCATCATCTGGCGGTGTGTTGAAAGAGAGAACCGCTTTTGTTGTCTCTTCTGAATTATCTAGTTAAGTACACTGTACTGACTCAAAATCATCACTGAATAGCAAAACAAACCCCAAGCAACAACAAATTAAGGACACGATCCATAAAATTTGAGCAACAAGTGTCCAACTTCGAATACGTTTCACCCAAAAAACTTGGGTTGTCCTTGCGATTCTATTTCACTTGACAATACATTCTCGAGCAGCATTAGCAGCATTGAATCAATATAGCTAGAGGCAAGTAAGAGAATGAACTAGAAATGAGTTCGATGCCGCAAAAATTTGAATGAGCACACCAAACATCCCATTTCTACAGACCAAGTACAAGCCCCTACGCGGAACTTCAAGTATTTCCTACTTCAGTACTGTCATTCACGAATTTTCGAGGGTATATTAAGTCAACAAATGGAACAAGACATCATCCCCGTGAAACCGTTCACAGCAGAAAGAAGACAGAAATACAGAAGACGGATCAATATATTCAAGAAAATGTCCATCAACCTCTTTGAAATCCTCTGAATGCAAAGAATAAGACATCGAAAGAATTGACTGCATACAAAGATGGATGATTTCGTGTTGCACGGATATGAGCTCCTCAGGCTCCAATCAAATCGCCTGGGAAGCCTCCGATACGTGCGTTTCCCCTTCAACTAGCGAGATCACAAGAATTCACCGCCATCAGCATCAGAAAGACCACACAAAGCTCGTGAACTTCAACTAGCGAGATCACAAGAAGCAGAACGAGAGAACCCATCGCAGGAATCTGAAAGAGACCACCTACATTTGATTGACACTTCGCTAGGATTTATCAATCAAACAGGCACGTAGTCAACCAAACGATCCCTTCCCGCAAGAAAAAAGAAAATTAAAATGGTCAAATGCCTGAACATTCACAAGATCCCCCTGACCGTTCCGATCCGAACCCACAAATGAAGACCCAATCAATGTGGAATAGCGACTTCAGACATTGTTCACCGGTCGCGGCGGCACACTGCGAGGCGACGGCGCGACGGCGGCCGTCGGAGAGAACTCTTCGCGGACGGGCGGCGCCCGGAGAGCCCGAGCCGAAACTCGCTTCTTTCTTTCATTTCGGGTCGGAATAGAAAACGTCGGGTTTGGTATGGTGTTGCATCCATCATCCATGGGCCATGATCGACAATCCCTTGGCCCGATCCATTTTTCTTTTTGGGTCGAATTATTGAAATTACTTCATATGCGCAAATTACTCTCACGGTCTCACCTAAGCATCATTGTTAAAATCAGTGGATTTATCATGGCTGGAAAAATTATTTAATTTTTTAAAATAGTCAATTTGTTCACGACATTTTATTTTCGTGGGACTAAAAGCGGTGCCAAATTCAAGGGGCAACATATAGACGAATAACTCTATCATGACATTGTATTCGATATTCATGCATGAGGAAATAGATCATTGTCTCTTATAATTTCCTGAATTCTTTAACAAGGAATGAAGCCCGGATTTGGATTGAGATACTTATACATGTGGATCACCATACGGCCATATGAATATGCTTTTTGACTATGTTTAGTTGCCCGGATTTGGATTGAAATAGGAAATAATAAGGTGGGATTAGAAATCCTTCAAATATCATCCGAATTGAAAAAAAAAAATCCTTCAATATTTTTGAAAATCTCGCTTGCTCATAGAGGTGATACTTTCCAAATTTAGGGCAGCATCTTGTTGACGTAATCTCGCAAGTCCGAGACTAGCAACATTATGAGCGATCGCAAGTTTCATTGGAGCTCCTCTGCCTCCTCTTCCCTTGGAAATCTTTCGATTATCAACACAAAATTTCAAATTTGAGTAGAGGACAAGATCGGACGTCGGAGCATCACAGCAAAATCAGATGATCACCGTGATAACATGTTGTTCTAAAATCAAGCAACTTGATATTTTGCGCCTCTCTCAAAATTTTAATTTCAAATTCAAATTTTGAATTTTGAATTTTTACCTTAATTTGATAATTATTTCCTTGATTTAAGGAATCAATTGTGATCTCTAGGTATCTATTAAAACTCATTATGTACATCAATAAAAGCATCGAGAAGAATAAAAAATTAAAAGCTTCTTTTACAATCTTTATGGTATAAGAGTGCTTTGCATAGTAGCATTATCTGTGATCTTACTTCTTCTTCCTCATGACCGCCTTCACCGATTTTGAAGCTAGTTGTGCTATCAATACCCTAGTTCAATCCCCACCCATTGTGATTCCGAACATCTCCAACGTCATCCAGATCATTGCTCATGCCTATTTTGCGTTGTCATCACCTAATGTAAAACGTTAATGGCTCTATTCCTCCACCATCATATGATGATCCCACATATGCAACTTGGTTTGAAAAATACCAGTTGTTGTTATCCTGGATCAATGCCACATTAAGCGATTCCGCTTTTCCTTATATCTAGGGGTGAGCATGGTCCGGGTTGGTCCGGGCCACCCCCTAACCCTAGGACCAACCCGTACAATGTCGGTCCTCAATTTTTAGGACCAAGGACCGACCCTATTGAGCCTGGGACCAAGGACCGAACCGACCCAATGGGTTTGGTCCGGTTCCAGGGTTAACCCGGGACCGATCGATAATTTTTTTCGTCTTATTTTTTATACTCCCTAAAAAAGCAAACCTACAAATTCAAATTACACATCCATTGACAATGCGACATTGTGCAACTAAATTATAAATACCAATACATATTTAGCAAATTTAAAATGACACAATAGAAATTTCGTACTTGCTAACCGCTCATCGAGATATGGGACAAGATGGAAAGTTCTTGTAATTATCTATCTTTAATATTCATAACACCATATGCAAAAGTGTTTTCCTGCATTTGATCATGTAGAGTCCACTCAACCAAAAAATGAGCTTCACACAACTTGACTAGCAAATCACCGTAGCAACTACAATACTACTCTACTCTTCAAAAACTTTTACCATTTGACACAAATTGAAAAGCAAAGTGCAGCTGAAATTTATTAGTAAAATACAATTAAACTATAAAAAGTTCAAAATACTTAATATAAATCATGAATATATAACTTCACATCTTGTTAATTCACTTGAACTTCTAAACGCCTGAAAACAAAACAAACGACACGTAATTAATACTCAACAAAAGTTTTAAATTGAAATTACTATTAGTGTTATTGATAGAACATTTCAATATAATATAATATAACAGACATTTTACTTAGATTTGAATATATAAAAGAATTATACATAATATAATATAATATATAGGGTTGGTCCAGGGTTGGACCGACCCAAAACTCTTAGGACCAAGGACCAACCCGCACAGTGTTCGTCCTGGAATTTTAGGACCGAGGATCGACCCAATCCCCTTGGGAACCGAACCAAGACCGGCAGGGTTGGGCCGGTCCAGGGTCGGTCCAGGGTCAACCCTAGACCGTTGCTCACCCCTACTTATATCATCAGACTTACTTTTGCTAAGCAAGCATGGGATATGTTCAATAGTAGATATGCCTTTATAGCACTTGCCCATCTGATCTCCCTAAATGGCTACTTACTCGACTCGAGAAGGGCACTCCAATTTATGGGCCGATTATCTCCAGCAATTTAAGGTTATTTTTGACTAGCTGGCAGCCTGTGGCTCTCCCCTAAGTGAGGATGATCTATTCATTCACATACTCGATGGGCTGCCACCATCATATCGACAATTCTATTCCTTGGTTCGTATTCGCGTGAGGACATCAACCGTATCTATTGAAGAACCCCATTTATTGTTAATCTATGAGGATCTCTCTTTGACTGAAGGTACACTGCTCGCGATTAGCTCAATCTACTGCATTGGTAGCCTCTAAACCTTTCAAGCCCGACAACCCACGTCAATTATCTCAAGGTTGCGGCCATGCTCAATCTTGTGGTACATTTCCTCCAAGCCAACAGTCCACCTCTTCTAGATCGGTGAAACAACAACCATCACCCCAAGGTCAACATAAATCTCAAAATTTGAGTGTTCGTTCACAATGTCAGATTTGCAATCATATGGGTCATATTGCCATTGATTGTTATCATTGAATGAACTACACCTATCAAGGTCGCCATCCACTAAAAAAACTTGCAGTGATGGCATTCGCTCTATCCCACCCAACACTTGGTACACCGACACTAGAGCCACTCACCATCTCACCCCAGAGCTCGAAAATCTCCAAATTTCAAACATCTATGATGGTAATGACACTGTTGAAATAGGTAATGGCCATGGTATGCCCATTGCACATGTTGGTTCCACCACCATCTCATTCTCTTCTTCATAGCTTCACCTCAAATCTATATTTTATTGTCCCATAGTCTCATACAATTTATTGGTTTTCCAAAGACAACAATTATCTCTTTAACTTCGATGCCTCTGATTTTTGTATTAAGGACAAGGCCGCGGGGAGGATTTTATATCAAGGGTTAGTTGAGAATGGCTTGTACCCACTTCGTACTCCACAATCATCCACCGCTCCAAAGGCTTATTACAATCACGAAACAATGGCATGCTCGTTTTGGTCACTCCTCTTATGACATTCAACGAGCCATTTCCTCAGTCGTTTCCGTTTCCAATCAATCGGGCTCTCGCATTTGCTCTTCATGTTAGCAAGTGAAGAGTCACAAGCTACCTTTTTCCAAGCCTAATTCTACCTCTAGTCGTTCTCTAGAATTATTACATTGTGATGTATGGGGACTTACTCTCACATTATCTTATTCTAATTATTTCTATTATGTTCACTTTGTTGATGATTTTTCCAAATATTCATGGTTCCTATGAGATTAAAATACGACTTTAATGACATCTTTGTTAGTTTTAAAAAGCAACACTACATCTTTCATGGTTCCTATGAGATTGAAATTTTTTTGTGGCACACCATCACTACATTTCACTTGGATGGTGGTGGCAAATTTACAAATAATACCTTCAACAATTTTCTTTAATCATATGGTATTACATATGAATATTCTTGCCCCCACACACTAGAACAAAATGGTATGGTGAAGCGCAAGCACTACCGCTTTATCGAAACTGGTTTAGCTATGATGACCGATGCTAATATACCTTCTAAATTTTGGCTAGAAGCCTTCATTATAGCCGTTTACTTGATTAACTGTATGCCCATACCTCAATGTCATACTTGTTCTCCATATCAATCTTTATTTCACATTTCTCCTAATTATTCACATTTGCGAACCTTTGTTTCTCTTTACTTCCCATAGCTCTGACCTTACAATGCTAATAAATTGTAACTTCGATATGCTCCCTATTGTTTTATAGGCTATAGCTCTAGTCATAAAGAGTATCGTTGTATGGATCCTCATTTGATCGAGTATCTATTTCTCACCATATCATCTTTGATGAAACTAAGTTTCCTCACTCCTACATCACTCCCACTCATTCTTCACATCTTTTGCCGCATAGTCTTGATTTCTTTGGAGTAATTCAAACCGAGTATGTTTGTGTGGTCCTTCCACTAATTCACAGGTTGCTCTCACATCCAACAACACCTCCCCAGTGCATTCTTCATCAATTACCGAACCTACCTTCCAAACCTCTGGCCAAACACTTCCTCCACCTATTGATAATCAACTTGTCCCTCATTCCTCCACTCACCTAATGCAAACAAGGTCGAAATCTAGTATTACTAAACAAAAAGGCCTTTTCCCATACCCTTCACCCATTTTCATTTGCACTTACCACCAATTATATCTCTGAACCAACATGTTACTCCTAAGCTATTAAGGACCCTTGATGGTGTCATGCTATGGATCAGGAGTTTACCTCTCTTCAACGACAACAGGTATGGTGTTTGGTCTCTTATGATCCTACTATGAACATAGTGGGTTGTAAATGGGTATTTTGAGTAAAACAAAATTTGGATGGCTCTATTAATCGCTACAAGTAGGGGTGTGCAATAAGAATCGCTCGAATCGAGAACCACCCGGATTGGATTGGACCGGTCAAATTTGGGCAATTCCTGAAGAGGATAGTCCGATTCCTGGCTGGTCGGTTCGATTCCCGGTTCTAAGGTAGGAATTGGACCTATCGGACTGACCAGACCAAACCGGCTAATATAGAAAAAAAAAATTGAGAAAAAACCCTTTGCCCATTTTACTTTTTAGGTTTTGCTTTCCCCTACTTCTACTTTACCTTCCCTTTTTAGTTTTCACTTTATGATTTACCTTCCTTTTCTGATGAACACAAGTTGAGAAGAAGTGAAGAACCCTTTTTTGAGTCCTCAAACAACATATTACCAGTTCCACTGGACTGGACCGGTCGATCGGTTCGGTTCCCTGTTCTAGGATCAGTTGGTCCAGTTCCCAGTCCTAGAATTTGGGAACCGGTCCTCCCGATCCGGTTCTCGGTTCCACCTCAGAATCGAATTGGATCGGGAACTGATCAGTCCTAGTAACAAGACAAGCCTTGTTGCTAAGGGTTTCCATCAGCAATTGGGAGTGGATTTTATTGAGACCTTCAATCCTATGGTGAAAACTACCACCATTCGAATTATTTTATCTTTTGCGGTCTCTCACCATTGGCCACTTCAAAAATTGGATGTCAAATTTGCATTTTTACATGATGATTCGCAAGAAATGGTGTTCATTTCTCAACCACCAGGCTATGTTGATCCAGGCAAAACTAGCCATGTGTCACTAGTCGATTGATTCCAAACGATCACACACCCGTGCGGCTTTAGGATTGCGATCCCAAGTCAGCCTTGCATGCACTTGGCTCAAAAGAATGAAGTATGGAGTGAAGCACGGATGTATTTTTGTGAACTAGCGTGTGTACAATTGAAGAGTGAGGGTCCCTTATCTATACATGGATGAGTCTAATCTCAGCCATTGATCCCATCTCTGATCCAATGGTGGTATTTGAATTTATACCATTATTACAAGTTCATACATTAGGCAACTCATTGGCTTTAGGCTTGGGGAAGGCCCAAGGGGCATGTGTCCAAAGAAATGGCAAGGCCACCTGACACGAGGGAGCTGGATTGTCACAGGCTTGGTTTGTGTTGTGCATGGGCCTTACTCGTATTACTCATAGGTCAATTCATGCATTGATTGTGGGTCATTCATGGGTAGCTCGGGGGCTGGCCTTTGTACGGGACTCGGCCCTACTTTGGACGGTCTTGGATCATGCTCGTCCGTGGGCCATGTCACATGTCTGTCACATGAAGAAATCTATTTATGGTATTCGTCAAGCCCCTTGAGCTTGGTGCAAAAAGTTTAATTCAAAATTCCATGATTTTGGATTCACTATCTTCAACTCCGATCCATCACTATTCATCTTCCACCAAGGGCATATAACCATATATCTCCTCTTGTACGTTGATGATATTATATTCATTGGCAATTATACCTCAGCATCATATCATTTAATCTCATATCTTGGGCATCATTTTCGCATGAAGGACCTCGGAAGTCGAAACTCATTCTTATTTTCTTGGCGTTCAAATAACATGTAATTCTAAAGGCAATTATGGATACTTTGAAGTGCGCAAATATGGATGGATGTAAACCAGTCCCAACGCTTGCTATATCTCAAAAGCTTGGCCAAGGTGATGGCCCTCCATTGTCAGATCCCACTATGTATAGGAGTCTTGTTAGAGTGTTGCAATACGTTATTTTGATGTGTCTTGACATTTCTTTTGTCGTCAATTAAGTTTGCTAGTTTCTAAAGTCTCCCACTGAGGATCATCTTGTGGTGGTCAAACGCGTTTTGCGTTATTTGAAAGGCACAATCACTCATAATCTTCATTTTCATCCAGGCCAACACCAACTCACTGCTTACTTCGATGCTGATTAGGCAAGCTGCCCCATTCATTGACACTCTACTGGTGAGTTCTGTGTTTTCTTCGATTTTAACCCCATTTCTTGGAGTGCTAAGAAACAAGCCACCGTGGCACATTCTTCATTCTTCATCTAAAGCTAAGTACTGTTGTCCAACTCACACTGCAACTAAATGAATTTGGCTATGCTGCTTGTTACGTGAATTGCATTGCCCACTCTTTGCATCACCCACCATTTGGTATGATAACATTTCTGCAATATCTCATGCCTACAATCCTATTTTTCATTCAAGAACGAAGCATGTTGCTGTTGATTTTCATTCTATTTAGGAACTGGTTGGGCATAAGATTCTCACTATTCAGTTCATCTCAAGCAAAGATCAAATTGCAGATATATTCACAAAAGTTTGAGTTCTAATCGCATTGAATTTTTGTAGAACAAGGTTCAATTTCAGCCAACCGTGCTTAGTTTGCGGGGGGTGATAACATATCGTCATTAAATCAAGCAACTTGATATCTTCTACCTCTCTCAAAATTTTAAATTCAAGTTCAAATTTTGAATTTAAAATTTTTTCCTTAATTTGAGGATTCTCTCCTTGATATAAGAAATCAATTTTGATCTCATCATATAACTGTGTATCTATTTAAACTCATTATGTAAATCAACAGAAGCAGCAAGGAAAATAAAAATTTCAAAGCTTTACAATATTTACACCGTTCGAGACCAACATACAAAATGCCCAAAACTTCAAGCTTTTTGATTTTTTTTTCTTCTTCTTTTTCAAAGACGACTCTTTGGGTCAATCCATTGATTTCGGTCATTCATCAGTGATAGCCGATTCAATTCAACAATCATCATAGGATAATTGGCAAGACAGCGATGGCGATTGGCGTTGGTTGGAGACAATGACACTGCACGATAGTCGGGAGTGATAGGCTGTTGCAGGGGTGGCCCTATATGGTGGTCAGGAGTAATAGGCTATTGTGGCGGTGGTCCTTGCATGGTGGCTGGCGAAGCCGAATCGTTGAAAGTAAATTATTGTTATTTTTAAAACTTTTTATGCAATCCGAATACATCCTACTCCCTAGCCCGGATTTATCTAACATTTTATCCTTATATATCCGGGCCAAAAGATGCCGTCAAACACTGGACATGATATTTTGTTATCTTATCCGGTCTCAAATATGGACTCTCATACGCAACCTTTGTGTACGTGTCCTCTCCCTCTGCCTATAAGCTTCTCATTTTGTTTGGACATTCTAACAACCACCACACTTGCTTCTGTGAACATTGCAATGCCGGAGCTCCCCCACCAAACCATGCTGCCCCAGCGCAAGCAGCAGTGTTCTCGAACAATGATGCATATGAAAGTATCTTTATCTCACCACATAATATCCACTAGGGTTATGTGCAAGGTTTTTCTATATCGAGAGATGGGAATTTTTATTTTTTCTGTGGACATGCCTTCTCATAATAAAATATAAAAAATATGCTACGACATGCACCAACTTGATCAAGTTTGTCTAGAGGCGCGATGTTTATTATATACATTCATCTTACAATCAGAAGAAAAACATGGTAACTATTTCGTAATTTGAATCATTCTTTACCCAAGTATAGTTATGTATCTTCTCCTTTTGCGTAATAATACATTCCTCAACTGTGAAGTCGAAAATAGGACGCTTTCTATCCTCAAAATGTCGTACAACCAACAACATAGTTTCATCTAGAATTCGGCATTTTATTTTCACTAGTTAAAACCAAGAAGTATTATCTCCTCAGGCACTGTTCAATTGGTACCAGGCCCAACACCTCATTGTAACTCCGTAAGTCATCCAAAACAAGACCACACAATATTTGAACATGAACATGATTAAGATACATTATTTTTATCTCTAAGACGACCATGTCCTCAATTCACTCGAACGCTTTCCACAAGCAGTGACATTTCAAATAAAAAAACTCAATATCTCAGCATGCGTTTCTTTACCATGTGAACACAGAACACCAAGAGCTACCTCTAATAATTCTCCTCTTAAATAAAAAAGAACAAACCTTAGGCTCACAGCAAGATAGGTTACAAACTCGGATAAGCATAGCAGAGTACACTAGCAGAGTACACATATCTTTCTCTCGTTTTTCTCTTGGCACAACAATCACAGTTCTCTATGCAGACGGAAAACTACAAGCAAGCAATAGCGAGATTTGGCGGCGCAGTAAATCCTCATGAGGAATGACAAATACAAAATACAAATGGTCTTTTTACGTGCAATCAAAAACGAGTTACCTCATAGGCTTCTTTCTCCACTGGGTGCGGCCACGGTTTATTTCTAGGCCGTCACCAGAGAACCTGAGTAAGTGGAGAAACTGGCGATAATCTACTGTGGCCGGAGACGCAGCCGATCCATTGGTTCCATTGAGCTGCGAGATGGCCTCCAAGTTCTCATCTGGCTCATGACTGCTGAGCGAATCGACAACATTGTCATGCTGACACTCACGCTTGTAATCCAGCGTGATTGTTCGCAGTTCGTAGGAGTCAATAATTTCTTGAGGCATGCTCTGTCATAATGAGAACATAGAAAGCATTTCAAAGGAAGGCTGATTGCAGGATTTACAGAACACGAGAGACGGATTGAGGAAGATTTCAACAAAAACTGCTGATTTCTTCATCTCTACAAGTTAGTGGGACAAGAAAAACTTCTGAAGACAGAGTCAGTAACGGTTTTTGCTATGTGAGACCGAACACGAAGTAATACCCAAATACACGCTCGGACCTAGATAAGCCAAAGCCTCTATCCTTGTTCTTCTTCAATGACACCTTTTGGCAAATTAAAGGAAAGCAGCACAAAAACAGAATGTTTCTGACAAAAATTTGTGGCCCACATGGTGACACCAGGAACAAAGAAACAGCTATTCTCACAGGAAAGGCAAGCCTTAGTACAACTGCGAGCCTATCACTTCAACTTCCCAAAGCGACAGATATGACGATGAGGAACCGACCAAGATGCAGATCAAAACGATTTAATTCTCAACACAACTCCTCTTGAAAGCCAGATCGGTACAGCAAAACAAATGCAATTAGAAGACGAAACTTGACTCGGACATATTAGAAGTATAAGCCATGTCCAGCGTAATGGATATGAAGGAAGGCCTGCAAGCCTTACCTCTAGAACCCATCCGATGTAGGTGACGTTGTTGACATGTTGGTTCATGTCCAGATCAGCTCGTCTAGGCTGCGGTTGTGGGGAGCACAATAATTAATGAAAAGACATTTATAAATCCGGGCAACTCAGATGGGTTAATCAACTTACTAAAAGCCCCAGCCTCGAATATTGAGCAGGGTCTTCCAACTTATCTATTTTTTTTAAGCTGCCATTGTTCTCCTCTGGGAACGCTACTCTGCAAATCAAATAAACAGGAGTCTTAATGTGCACGTCAAAGAATATACAGTAAAAATGAGATATTTACAGTTAGTAAATGTGGATTAGGCACTTTAAACAAGGTAACCAGGGTTAGGATGTCATGTAAGTTAGCTCTCTATGCTATTTAAGCTATGTAATCTGAGTGAGTGGAAATATAGCGCTTTGTGTTTGTGTCTCCCTCTCTTCAATAGCGATCCAACCAAAAATTGAAGGAAAGCATCCACTATTGCTGTATATTAGATAGAATAACAAAATCTCCATCAAACGAAGTTGCAGTGACTCAGGGGCATAATTACATAGGCCAAACATGTGGCTTACATTTTATTATGCATGGTATTTTGTTTTCATATTGTATTTTTTCCCAGATTTTGGGAGGAAAGAAAGGCCAAGTGGTTTTGGAATCTGGTCAATCATTGGTCATTCTGTCTGAGGTATGTCTCCAGACATGTGAGAATCTCGACCATATAATTATATTTTACACAACCCCAATGAATTATTACTTTTAGAATTAAGAAAAATTATGAAGATCCTTGGCTAGGTATTGTGATGCCACTATTATAGTCCCAGGCATCCATAAGACACAATGCCGTGCTTCTGCAAATTTGTAATAACACCACTTTTCGAGATTGGTCCACCGTCCACAGAACCAGCACTATAGACGACTTCTGGTATGTTCATTGAATTCGGAGAAACTTCTGACTAATGAGGTGAGTCAAAACACCAACCAACTAGCAAAGTCTTCACACATCCATGCACATACTTACATTGTTTTTATCACTCCTGCACCTACATTATCACCTAATCTGGGTATCACTTTGGCAAAGCAAAATGCCCCTTTCTGATATAAGCTCCTTCGTCAAATATACTGAGATTGAATTGCATTCTGCAATTTCTAGTATGATCATACTCAAATTCAAGAAATGCATGATAGATTATACTCAACAAAGATGATGTTTATGCCTATGATATGAACACAAATGTACCTTGATTCTCGCTGACAAAAAATCAGATACTCATCACAAATATCATCGTTGACCTTCTGAAGTCTTCTAGTTTCCTGATTCATCATGACCCGCTTGCTGAGAAATCAGATGGTTGAACCGGTCAGCACTGTACAGTTCATATAATCAAAACCAAAAAAGTACCAACAGTATGCATTTTTAACTTTCGTTGTTGGGGAAATTTATTTCATAAAAAGCTTATATAAGGTAGAGCTTCAACATCTTATAAAGGGAAAATATGGCTATAAACAAATATTCTCGCACTTACATGTCCCATATACATGTCTGTAAATTATCTCTTCTGCTTGAAGTTTTAGAGAAGAATTTATAAACCTATGGCTCACCCACGAAAACCCCAAGATAGCATCAGACAGAGAGGAACGCCACTACTTCTGTCAAAGATACAGTTCCTCTCATGCTAATCTCAAAAGTATTATGAATATGAATGTCTTAAACACATAGATATAGAACAATGCAGAACTGATGCAATGTTGCTTCTGCAGCCCCAAGGTAATTGACAACAAGCTAATTGATCACTACAAAAAGCCTTTGCCAAGCAGGAGAAATAATATTATCTCCACCATCTGATGGCATTCACTCCATTCGTAAAAAGAAACGAAATATGAAAACCGGTTCAACTCATCCTGGACGTGGAAGGTAACTTAGGGCAACAGACATGAGAGAGCAGCATCCCTAATACTAGCTCACACTTCAAAGAAATGAACAAGTTTACCTAGTAGCTCTTCCAATAACTTGACCATTTGCATAGTCTCTGAGTATCCAGTCTTGTCTAGTTCCAATCCCGTCTTTACGAAACCACGTTTCTATTTCCACCACATCATTCCTGACACAAATGACATACTACTATCAGGGCATGAATAACAATCCTAAACCCACTGTGCAAGTCATTCAATGTCGGATGTGAAATAGAAAAGTAGCCAAACTCACCAGGCTGGGTATTTGTATATTTCAATATGCATGCGGGCAGTTACCCATACGAGATTCATTTTCCGCATCGTAGGGCTCGTCGCAAATCCATCAGTCAAAAATCCAAGACTCTGAACATGATTACACGCAACCTCCTGCAATGCAGATATCATTCAGTTTGACCAGAAATCCTTGCTCCAATTGCAACTTGAGAAAACTCTTTCCATATAGAGAAAAATAAAATTTTTCTACTGCCATAAATGAGCCTATCGATCTATCCAAATATTGGATCAACACATTTCGTCGAAAGAAGAAACGAAGATTAAAATGAGAATTAGCAAATCCACGAGGAGTAGTCAATATCATTCAACCAAATCCTAAATCCAGTGACAGGCAATTCATGTAGACACTTTGATCCAGGAGATGGCAGACAAGAGACATAAACAAAGACCAACTGCTCTATCACTGTATTTCTCAAAATCCAAAATTTATAAGCAATTCACAGCAGTAATTAAAGATTTGATGCAGTTAAACCAAGATACATGCTTGTTTGTGTGGGGAGAAGAATATTAGGAGCGTCAAAACTTTTGTACCGTGGTTGGTTTAGTGCAAAAACTTATTTTTTCACTCATTTTCCATATTGAAATAAAATTGCTCATTTAAATGCCACTTCCGGCCAAAAGTCCAAGGTGGAAAGTTTTAATTTTTTTGAATTTTTTTGTTTTTATTTTTTATTTGCCTTTTTATTTTGGCTTTTTTTCTTTAGGGCTGACGAAGGTCACTGGCAACCTTCGCTGGTTGTGAAACCCTCGCCTAGATTGGGCCTGGGCGGCCTTGACCTCGGCCGCGAAGGCCGTGAGTGAGGCCGTTGAGGCATTGCCTGTAGTCGGCAATGTTGTGATGCCGTCGCCAACTCTAGGCGGCATCGTCTGCGGTTGATGAGACCTTGACAGCCTTGCTTAGGGCCTTCATGGCTGAGGTTGAGGCGGCCCTTGCCCAATCTGGGTAAGGGTTTCGCGTCCAACAAGGGTTGCCTGTGACCCTCATATGCCTTAAAGAAAAAAAGTCAAAGAAATAAAAATAAAAAATTCAAAAATATAGTAATAAAATATATAATATTAAAATAATATTAAAAAAATTGTCAACGTTACGTGGTAAAGCCATGTCGAATGACCAGTGTTCACGTTGGATTTTTCAAAGAGGTAAATTGGAATTGGTACTCAAGTGAGTGATTTTTCAAATTCATGACATTAAAGTGAGAAAAAAAAAGTTTTAGCATTCAAGTGAACACCTTATGAAAATTTTGGTACTCTTAATATTACTCTCCTGCTCCCCCACTCCCACACAAAAGATGGTTGGATTCATAGGTTTCGAAAAGTTTAGTTTCAAATTATACAAATATTTAGGTCCTATTTGGTAATTAGCTAAATAGTACTCAATTCTATTATTTAATTTTTTCGAAATTAAAAAAAATCAGAAATTCATTTGATAAATTTTTTCTCGAGAATAAAGAAGTAAAAATGAAATTATTGTTTTATTCTTGAGAATAACTCTAAAATCGAGCACTTCTTCTTCTTTTTTTTAATCTTTTCTTTTTCTTCTTTTAGTCAGTCAATGGCCCGGCAATGGTCGCAACTGACTAAATGAGAGCCTATGACCTTGCCAGCTCATTGATCAAGCCTCGTCGATGGCTGGGCGAGGCTTGTTAGCTGACAAGACTCTAGTGAGGCCCCATGCTCTCATTTGTCCATTTGTTTGCCCAATTGTAGGTCATCACCGGTGGCTACCTAAAAGAAGAAGAAAAATCTGACCAAAAAAAAAAAAAAAAAAAGAAGAAAAAAGAACTTTTTATTCTTTAAAAATTAAAAAGGACTAAGTTACGAAAGAATTTGAGAGTTGAGGTTCATACTAAATGCAATTTTATTTCAAAAATAGAATTTTATGCAGTTGTGAAAGTTCACAGACTAGTTTGGATATTTTCCAAAAATAGAATGATTATCCAAGTGAATATCCACAACCCTTACATAGACCAATTACCCTCAAAATCTCATCTTTGCCCAAGACCCATTGAAAGAAAATCAATTCGAGACCCGATCGAAAAAACCTGCAACAGATTGGCCATAGTCTGGACGGTGGCCGTCTTGTTGATCCCCACCTCATAGCACCTCACCATGAACCTCTCCTTGTATGATAGCCCGTCTTCCGTCAAGCGGCCCAACCTGAGCCGGTCGGCCAAGCTGCCCGACCCGGGCTCGACCCGGGCCGACCCGTCGGAGATGACTGCCAAGGTCGGGGCTTTGCTCGCTGGATGGCAAGAGATGACGGCAGCGGCCGCGGCCCTCCGCCCGGAAGGGAGGAGCCGGGGCTTCCGCGTGTCGAGAATCTGCATGGGGCCAGGGCTTTGACATGGTCCGTGGCGTTCCAGGAGAACTTCAACATGTCGTGAGCGTGCGCGGGTGATGCGGAGAGGCTTCTGTTGGTTTCCGAAGCGGCAAGTTTCTTGGAGATGGAGATGGTGGATGCGAGGCGACGGTGGGATCGGCGGAGCCTTACGGGCCTGGACGTCGATGTGTCGATGTGACCGAGGACGTGGAGTGGGAATGGACTCCATGGCGGAGAAACCCGACATTCTGACCTTGGATTCCGACGTGTTTTCGCGACGCGACACCTGAACTGGCGAAGCTTTCGTGTCTGAACGCCGATGACTTGATTCTTCGATGGGACCGAGGATGCGGAGCAGAAATAGCACTTTCTAGACAGATTTCCTGTCGTGCCGCTAGATTTGGACACTTGACTTTTTATCATTTTGCGTTCCATTGCTAAAGGCCGTCAAAGTGCTTGGTAAATCTATTTTACTTGAAACAATTCAATTTTCAAGAGATCCATAGTACATTACTTCAAGATAATCAATATATCATGACTATAAAATTTTCTAACCTATCACTTCATCAAAATTCTCGATTACTCATTAACATTATTATTTTTTTTAACGTCCATCTTCGGTAACTAATTTTTTTATTTAAAGTAATGAGCGAAGCAATTTTTTTTTTTTTTTTTTTTGCCCCTTCTCCCATTCACAATGTTCAGTTTATGTGGCTTAGGGTTTGTTTACGCATCCCTAGGGTTGTGGCATAGAAGATGGACACCTCATATGCTTGAAAGGCTATCGACAGGGCCAATAAATGAGCCGCAATTGTTGATAATGTAGTAAAGACTTATCTTGTATTGACTCATATCAGTGTCATATTGGTTTGTTAAACCACACGATATGGTTCTTCAAATTTATTGATATCTATCATCTCAAGTCGAAATAAAATTACAATTGTACTGTTAGATTTGCATCAAACTCGTGTGTGTTTCTTAATTGGACTGGATACATTCCTTACTATTCTTGACACGTGATTGACTTAGTAACGATTTTTGAGACTATATACACAATCGAGAATTCTAGGAATATCTTCTTTTTTTTCTTTATATCGTGGGCATTCGTAAAAATTTCCCCGCATAGTGATTCTATTGATAATAAAGTTCGTATCTTTTGCGGTTTTTGTTGTTTCAACTGTATGTTTGAGGATGGCTAAAGATAATGTTGCATTTTAAGGTTACTTTCCACTATCGAGACTATCGAATCTTAGTCATGTGACAAATCATTTTTATTTAGAAAGAAATTAGGCTTAAATCATCAATAAACGAATATTTTATTGATCTCTACGTTAGGACACATCCAAACGCAATAAAGCGAAAAAAAAAAGAAGAAGAAGAAGAAAAAAGAGAGAGTATAATATTGAGAGACAATGGTAGATTTTAACAAACGATTCAAAGAAAGTGAACAAGCACAGGAAGACAAGACAAACAATGTTGTCACTGTTTCTCTCACTCTCAACTTCAATAGCCGTGCTTCCAGAAAGCAAGCACTGTCAAGGGTTTACTATGTCATCATGCCGAATCCCTAAGCACCCAGGAGAGCTACTCATGGTCATGGCGGAGAAAGTTGAATGTCTCTTGAACTCGGAGTGACGAGCTATTGCGTGAGGCATGCTGCACAGGCAAGCTCAATATGCCGAAAGGCTGAAAAAGAGAGGCTTTCCATTTTTCTTCTGATCCAACAAATTACAAGAGAGCTAAGAAAATATCAGTGGTGAGAGGACACCTCTTGTCAGAAATGATGTTATGTGAAATGCATTGCCTACTCTTTGCACCACCCACCATTTCATGTGATATCATTTCTGCAATCTCTCTTGCCTACAATCCTGTTTTCCATTCAAGAGCAAAACACGTCGTTGTTGATTTTCACTCTGTTTGGGAACTAGTTGGACATAAGATTCTCACTATTCATTTCATCTCCAGCAAAGATCAAATTGTAGATATATTCACAAAACGTTTGAGTTCTAATCGCATCAAATTTTCGCTGAACAAGGTTCAATTTCAGCCGACCGTGCTTAGCTTGTGGGGTAATGATAACATATTGTCATAAAATCAAGGAACTTGATATTTTCTACCTCTCCCAAAATTTTAAATTCAAATTAAAATTTTGAATTTAAAATTCTTTTCTTAATTTGAGGATTTTTTTCCTTGATATAAGGAATCAATTTCGATCTCATCATACAAATGTGTATCTATTTAAACTCATTCTGTACATCAATAGAAGCAACAAGGAAAATAAAAAATTCAAAGCTTCCTTTACATTATTTACATCGTTTAGACCAACATATGAAATGCCGAAAACCTCATGCTTTTTGATTTTTTTTTTTTTGTTCTTCTTTTTCAAAGATGACTCTTTGGGTCAATCATTGATTTTGGTCATTCATCAGTGATAGGCGATTCAATTCGACAATCATTGTAGGATAATTGGCAAGATAGAGATGGCGATCGGCGTTAGTTGGAGACAATGACAACTGCACGGTAGTCGGGAGTGATAGGCTATTGCGGTGGTGGCCCTACATGGTGATTGAGAGTAATAGGCTATTGTGGCGGTGGTCCTTGCATGGTGGCTGGCGAAGTCAGACTCCATCACTCCATTGTTGAAAGTACATTATTGTTATTTTTAAAACTTTTTTTATCCAATATCCAATCCGAGTCTATCCTACTCCCTAGCCCGGATTTATTTGACATTTTATTCTTATATATCTCTGGGTTTATCCGGTCTAGAAGATGTTATCAAACACTAGACATGATATTTTGTTATCTTATCCGGTCTCAAATGTGGACTCTTAGACACAACTTTTGTGTACATGTCGTCTCCCTCTGCCTATAAGCTTACCATTTTGTTTAGACATTCTAACAACCACTGCACTTGCTTCTGCGAACAGTGCAATGCTGGAGTTCCCCCACTAAACCATGCGGCGACAGTGCAAGCAGCGGTGTTCTCGGGCAATGATGCATGGGAAGGTATCTTTATCTCGCCACATAATATCGACCAGGTATGTCATTCTTGTACACAGGGTTTTGTGCAAGGTTTTTCTATATGGAGAGATGGGAATTTTTATTTTTTCAGTGGACATGCCTTCTCATAATAAAATATAAAAAATATGCTACGACATACACCAACTTGATCAAAGTTGTCTAGAGGCACGATGTATTATTATATGCATTCATCTTACAATCAGAAGAAAAACATGGCAACTATTTTGCAATTTGAATAATTCTTTACCAAGTATAGTTATGTATCTTTTCTTTTCGCGTGATAACACATTCCTCATTTGTGAAGTCGAAAAAAGGATGCTTTCTATCCTCAAACTGTCGTACAATCAACGACATAGTTTCGTCTAGAATTTGGCATTTTATTTTTACTAGTTAAAACCGAGAAGTATTATCTCCTCAGGCACTGTTCGACTGGTACCAGGCCCAACGCCTCCATTGTAACTCCATAAGTCATCCAAAACAAGACCACACAAGATTTGAACATGAACATGATTAAGATACACTATTTTTATCTCTAAGACGACCACGTCCTCAATTCACTCGAACGCTTACCACAATCAGTGACATTTCAAATAAGTAAACTCAATATTTCAGCACACGTTTCTTTACCGCGTGGAAACAGAACACCAAGAGCTACCTCTAATAATTCTCCTCTTAAATAAAGAACTACAAACCTTATGCTCACGGCAAGATAGGTTACAAACTCGGATAAGAATAGCATAGTACAGAGTACACATTTTTCTCTCGTTTTTTTCTTGGCACAACAACCACAGTTTTCTATGCAGAAGGAAAACTACAAGCAAGCAATAGCGAGATTTGGCGACACAGTAAATCCTCGTGAGGAATGGCAAATACAAAATACAAATGGTCTTTTTACGTGCAATCAAAAACGAGTTACCTCATAGGCTTCTTTCTCCACTGGGTGCGGCCACGGTTTATTTCTAGGCCGTCACCAGAGAACCTGAGTAAGTGGAGAAACTGGCGATAATCTACTGTGGCCGGAGATGCAGCCGATCCGCTGGTTCCATTGAGCTGCGAGATGGCCTCCAAGTTCTCATCTGGCTCATGACTGCTGAGAGAATTGACAACATTGTCATGCCGACACTCACGCCTGTAATCCAGCGTGATTGTTTGCAGTTCGTAGGAGTCAATAATTTCTTGAGGCATGCTCTGTCATAATGACAACATAGAAAGCATTTCAAAGGAAGTCTGATTGCAGGATTTACAGAACACGAGAGACGGATTGAGGAAGATTTCAACAAAAACTGCTGATTTCTTCATCTCTACAAGTTAGTGGGACAAGCAAAACTTCTGAAGACAGAGTCGGTAACGGTTCTTGCTATGTGAGGCCGAACACGAAGTACGACCCAAATACACGCTCGGACCTAGATAAGCCAAAGCCTCTATCCTTGTTCTTCTTCCATGACACCTTTTGGCAAATTAAAGGAAAGCAGCACAAAAACAGAATGTTTCTGACAAAATTTTTGTGGCCCACATGGTGACACCAGGAACAAAGAAAAAGCTATTCTCACAGGAAAGGCAAGCCTTAGTAAAACTGTGTGCCTATCACTTCAACTTCCCAAAGCGGCAGATATGACGATGAGGACCCCGACCAAGATGCAGATCGAAACGATTTAATTCTCAACACAACTCCTTTTGAAAGCCAGATCGGTACAGCAAAAAAAAATGCAATTAGAAGAAGAAACTTGACTCAGACATATTAGAAGTATAAGCCATGTCCAGCGTAATGGATATGAAGGAAGGCCTGCAAGCCTTACCTCTAGAACCCATCCAATGTAGGTGACGTTGTTGACATGTTGGTTCATGTCCAGATCAGCTCGTCTAGGCTGCGGTTGTGGGGAGCACAATAATTAATGAAAAGACATTTATAAATCCGGGCAACTCAGATGGGTTAATCAACTTACAACAAGTCCCAGCCTCGAATATTGAGCAGGGTCTTCCAACTTATCTATTTTTTTTAAGCTGCCATTGTTCTCCTCTGGGAACGCTACTCTGCAAATCAAATAAACAGGAGCCTTAATGTGCACGTCAAAGAATATACAGTAAAGATGAGATATTTACAGTTAGTGAATGTGCATTAGGCACTTTAAACAAGGTAACCAGGGTTAGGATGTCAAGTAAGTTAGCTCTCTATGCTATTTAAGCTATGTAATCTGAGTGAGTGAAAATATAGCGCTCTGTGTTTGTGTCTCCCTCTCTTCATTAGCGATCCACCCAAAAATTGAAGGAAAGCATCCACTATTGCTGTATATTAGATAGAACATGTGGCTTACATTTTATTATGCAGAGTCATTTCGTTTTCATATTGTTTTTATTCCCAGATTTTGGGAGGAAAAAAAGGCCAAGTGGTTTTGGAATCTGGTCAATCATTGGTCATTCTGTCTGATGTATGTCTCCAGACATGCGAGAATCTCGAGCATATAATTATATTTTACACAACCCCAATGAATTATTACTTTTAGAATTAAGAAAAATTCTGAAGATCCTTGGCTAGGTATCGCAATGCCACTATTATAGTCCCAGGCATCCATAAGACACAATGCCGTGCTTCTGCAAATTTGTAATATCACCACTTTTCGAGATTGGTCCACCGTCCACAGAACCAGCACAGTAGACGACTTCTGGTATGTTCATTGAATTCGGAGAAACTTCTAACTAATGAGGTGAGTCAAAAGACCAACCAACTAGCAAAGTTTTCACACATCCATGCACATACTTACATTGTTTTTATCACTCCTGCACCTACATTATCACCTAATCTGGGTATCACCTTAACAAAGAAAAATGCCCCTTTCTGATATAAGCTCTTTCATCAAATATACTGATATTGAATTGCATGCTGCAGTTTCTAGTGTGATCATACTCAAATTCAAGAAATGCATGATAGATTATACTCAACAAAGATGATGTTTATGCCTATGATATGAACACAAATGTACCTTGATTCTCGCTGATAGAAAATTAGATACTCATCAAGAATATCATCATTGACCTTCTGAAGTCTTCTAGTTTCCTGTTTCATCATGACCCGCTTGCTGAGAAATCCGACGGTTGAACTGGTCAGCACTGTACAGCTCATATAATCAAAACCAAAAAAGTACCAACAGTATGCATTTTTAACTTTCGTTGTTGGGGAAATTTATTTCATAAAAAGCTTATATAAGGTAGAGCTTCAACATCTAGTAAAGGGAAAATATGCCTATAAACATATATTCTCGCACTAACATATCCCATATACATGTCTGTAAATTATCTCTTCTGCTTGAAGTTTTAGAGAAGAATTTATAGACCTATGGCTCACCCTCGAAAACCCCAAGATAGCATTAGACAGAGAGGAACGCCATTACTTCTGTCAAAGATACTGTTCCTCTCATGCTAATCTCAAAAGTATCCTGAATATGAATGTCTTAAACACATAGATATAGAACAATGCTGAACTGATGCAATGTTGCTTCTGCAGCCCCAAGGTAATTGACAACAAGCTAATTGATCACTACAAAAAGCCTTTGCCAAGCAGGAGAAATAATATTATCTCCACCATCTGATGGCATTCACTCCATTCGTAAAAAGAAACGAAATATGAAAAACCAGTTCAACTCTTCCTGGACGTGGAAGGTAACTTCGGGCAACAGACATGAGAGAGCAGCATCCCTAATACTAGCTCACACTTCAAAGGAATGAACAAGTTCACCTAGTAGCTCTTCCAATAACTTGACCATTTGCATAGTCCTTGAGTATCCAGTCTTGTCTAGTTCGGATCCCGTCTTTACGAAACCACGTTTCTATTTCCACCACATCATTCCTGACACAAATGCCATACTACTATCAGGGCATGAAGAACAATCCTAAACCCACTGTGCAAGTCATTCAATGTCGGATGTGAAATAGAAAAGTAGCCAAACTCACCAGGCTGGGTATTTGTATATTTCAATATGCATGCGGGCAGTTACCCATACGAGATTCATTTTCCGCATCGTAGAGCTCGTCGCAAATCCATCAGTCAAAAATCCAAGACTCTGAACATGATTACACGCAACCTCCTGCAATGCAGATATCATTCAGTTTGACCAGAAATATCCTTGCTGCAATTGCAACTTGAGACAACTCTTTCCAAATGGAGAAAAACAAAATTTTCCTACTGCCATAAATGAGCCTATCGATCTATCCAAATATTGGATCAACACATTTCGTCAAAAGAAGAAACGAAGATTAAAATGAGAATTAGCAAATCCATGAGGAGTAGTCAATATCATTCAACCAAATCCTAAATCCAGTGACAAGCAATCATGTAGACACTCTGATCCAGGAGATGGCAGACAAGAGACATAAACAAAGACCAACTGCTCTATCACTATATTTCTCAAAATCCAAAATTTGTAAGCAATTCGCAGCAGTAATTAAAGATTTGATGCAGTTAAACCAAGATACATGTGGGGAGAAGAATATTAGGAGCGTCAAAACTTTTGTACCGTGGTTACTTTAGTGCAAAAACTTTTTTTTTCACTCACTTGCCATATTAAAATAAAATTGCTCATTTAAGTGCCACTTGTGGCCAAAAGTCCTACGTGGAATTTTTTATTTTTATTTTTGAATTTTTTTTTGTTTTTATTGTTGATTTGCCTTTTTTATTTTGCCTTTTTTTTTTCTTTAGGGCCGATGAAGGTCACTGGCAACCTTCGTCGGTCGTGAAACCCTCGCCTAGATTGGGCGAGGGCTGCCTTGCCCTCGGCTGCGAAGACCCTGAGTGAGACCGTTGAGGCCTTGCCTGTAGTTGGCAATGTCATGATGCCATCGCCAGCTCTAGGCAGCGTCGTCCGCGGCTAATGAGACCCTAACGGCCTTGCTTAGGGCCTTCATGGCTGAGGTCGAGGTGGCCCTTGCCCAATCTAGGTGAGGGTTTCGCGTCCAACAAGGGTTGCCTATGACCCTCATCGGCCTTAAAGAAAAAAAGCCAAAGAAATAAAAATAAAAAATTCTAAAATATAGTAATAAAATATATAATATTAAAAAATTGTCATCGTTACATTGGTAAAGCCATGTTGAATGACTAGCGTTCATGTTGGATTTTTCAATGAGGTAAATCGGAATTGGTAGTCAAGTGGGCGATTTTTCAAATTCATGACACTAAAATGAGCAAAAAAAAAAGTTTTGGCATTCAAGTGAACGCCTTATGAAAATTTTGGTACTCTTAATATTACTCTCCTGCACCCTCACTCCCACACAAAAGACCGTTGGATTCACAGGTTTCGAAAAGTTTAGTTTCAAATTATATAAATATTTAGGTCTTATTTGGTAATTAGCTAAATAGTTTAATTTTTCCGAAAAAAAAAAGATCAGAAATCAATTTGATAACTTTTTTATTCTCGAGAACAACTCTGAAATCGAGCATTTCTTTTTTTAATCTTTTATTTTTATTTTTATTTTCATTTTCTTCTTTTAGTCGGTCAACGGCTCGGTGATGGTCGGCGATCGGCTAGATGAGAGCCTACGACCTTGCCAGCTCGTTGATCAAGCCTCATCGATGGCTGGGTGAGGCTCGTTAGCTAACAAGACTCTAGTGAGGCCACATGCTCTTGTTTGCCCAGTTATAGGCCATCGCAGACGTTGATGGCTGCCTAAAATAAGAAGAAAAAAAGAAAAAAAAGAATTTTTTATTCTTTAAAAATTAAAAAGGACTAAGTTAGGAAAGAATTTGAGAGTTTATTTCAAAAATAGAATTTTATGCGGTTGTGAAAGTTCACAAACTAATTTAGATATTTCCAAAAATAGAATGATTATCCAAGTGAATATCCACAACCCTTACATAGACCAATTACACTCAAAATCTCATCTTTGCCCAAAACCCATTGAAAGAAAATCAATTCGAGACCCGATCACAAAAACCTGCAACAGATTGGCCATGGTCTCGACGGTGGCCGTCTTGTTGATCCCCACCTCATAGAACCTCACCATAAACCTCTCCTTGTATGACAGCCCATCCTCCGTCAAGCTGCCCAACCTGAGCCGGTTGGCCAAGCTGCCCGACCCGGGTTCGACCCGGGCCGACCCGTCGGAGACGACCGCCAGGGTCGGGGCTTTGCTTGCCGGATAGCAAGAGATGACGGTGGCGGCGGTGGCCCTCCGCCCGGAAGGGAGGAGCCCGGGCTTCGGCGCGTGGAGGAATCTGCATGGGGCCAGGGCTTTGACATGGTCCGTGGCGTTCCAGGAGAACTTCAACATTTCGTGAGCGCGCGCGGGTGATGCGGAGAGGCTTCTGTTGGTTTCCGAAGCGGCAAGTTTCATGGAGATGGAGATGGTGGATGCGAGGCGACGGTGGGATCGGCGGAGCCTTACGGGCCAGGACGTCGATGTGTCGATTTGACCGAGGACGCGGAGTGGAAATGGACTCCATCGGAGTCCTACGGGCCAGCGACACTTGATGCTTCGATGGGACCGAGTATGCGGAGTAGAAATAACACTTTCTAGACAGATTTCCTGTTGCTAGATTTGGACACTTGACTTCTCGTCATTTCGCGTCCCATTACCAAATGCTGTCAAGTGCTTGGTAAATTTATTTTACTTGAAACAATTCAATTTTCAAGGGATCCATTGTACATTACTTCAAGATAATTAATATATTATGACTATAAATTTTCTAACCTATTACTTCATCAAAATTCTTGATTACTCATTAGCATTATTATTTTTTTCTAACGCATACGTCCATCTTTGGTAACTAATTTTTTATTTAAATTAAAGAGCGAAGCAATTTTTTATTTTTGCCCCTTCTCCCATTCACAATGTTCAATTTATGTGGTTCAGGGTTTGTTTACGCATCCCTAGAATTGTGGCACAGAAGATGGAAACCTCATATGCTTGGAAGGCTAATGACAGGGCCAATAAATGAGCTGCAACTGCTAATAATTTAGTAAAGATTTATCTCGTATAGAGTCTTAAGTCATTGGTGTCATATTGATTTGTTAAATCACGTAGTATGATTCTTCAAATTTATCAATATTTATTACTTAAATAGCACCGACATGCGATACGGACATACGAAACAACATGATAAGACACGTTGAAACGTCATTTCTCAAAAATAGAAAATTCCGACACATTGGCACATGTATATTTCATGAATATTTTTAATTTTAATTAATTTAATATAAATTTATAAATAATTAATTACTTAAAAAAGAGCCTATAATGAATTTACACTAATAATATTAATAAATTGACAAAAGTTATTGATGAAACTAAGAAATTAGAATCAACTTATTTAAATAAATCCATGATTTTCTATAATAACCAAAATTTATCACCATTCAATATTCAGTATTTTTATTTTTTGAAATTTCTTTTTAATCTCATTTATTTATTTTTCTAATTATAAAAAGTCCCATCGTGGGGTCCACCCCCAACCCCCCCCACCTCCCTTCTTTCTCTCGTCTCTTCCCTACCAACACAACACAGACACACTAAACGACACGTCGACACGTCATTTCTCAAAAATAAAAAATTTCGACAAGTTGAGACACGTTATCTATTAAATGATTTTTTTATTTTTAATTAATCTAATTCAAATTTATAAACAATTAATTAATTAAAAAAAGAGCCTACAAATGAATTTACACTAATAATATTAATAAATTGACAAAATTTATTGATGAAAATAAGAAATTAGAATCAACTTATTTAAATAAAGGGATAAGTGCTACGAAGTCCTAAAACTTGTCACGAAAATGCAATTGAATTCTAAAATTTGCAAAAAGTGCAATTAAGTCCTAAAACTTATCAAATTGTTTCAATCGAGTCCTAAAGTTAACGCCGTCGACTTTTTAATGGAAAATGCTGATGTGGCATAGACGTGTAATTTTTTAATTAACTTTTCATTTTCCATGTGGCTTTGTTTTTAATTATTTTTTTAAATAGATTTAAAAACTAAAAAGAAAAGTTAAAATTTATTTTTAAAAATTGTAAAAAAAAAAAAAAAAAAAAAAAGGTAGCTTCTCCCTCGCCGCCGCTAGCAAAGGGGCCGGCGACAGTCATCGATCCTAGGTATGGGTAGCTGGGCACGGGTCTCGTCGACCCCGGCAACCCTCACTAAGCTCGGGCAAGGGTGCCTAGATCTGGGCACACCGACCCTCGTGGGGGGCCAGCCATCGTTAGTTAGCCTGGGCGAGTTGTCGCTGACTCTCACGGGAGGCTGGCAAGCGTTGCTTGCCCTAGGCGACACCTCATCAGCCCTCGCTCGGGGCTGATGAGGCTCGCTAGATCTCGAGGGGCCGTCAATGCCTTGGCGAGGTTAGGTGACACCTCGCCCAAGCACCGCCCCCCCGTGAGGGCCGGCATGCCCAGATCTGGGCACCCTCACCTGAGCTTGGCGAGGGTTGTCGACCCTCACTTGGGGCTGGCGAGGCCTCGCCCTCGTCGGGTGAGGGTTGGCCACCCCTGCCCAGGGCTAGCGACCGTCGGCAGGCCCTCCAATGACGGTTGTCGACCCCTCTGGCGATGAGCGGTGGCTCTCATTTTTTTTTCTTTTTCTTTTTGAATTGTTTTGTTTTTTAAATAAATTTTATTTTTTGAATTTTAAATCATTTAAATAGAAAAAAATTTAAAAAGTCACATGAAAAAGAAAATTTAATTTTAAATGAATTTTATTTTTGAATTTTAAATCATTTAAATAGAAAAAAAATTAAAAAAAGTCACATGAAAAAGAAAATTTAATTTTAAATGCCACGTTTGCATTTTCCATTAAAAAGTCGATGGCGTTAACTTTAGGACTTGATTGAAATAATTTGATAATTTTTAAGACTTGATTGTATTTTTGCAAGTTTTAGGACTTAATTGCATTTTCGTGACAAGTTTTAGGATTTCGTAGCACTTATCCTTTAAATAAATCAATGATCTTCTATAATGACCAAAATTTATCACTATTCAACATTCAATATTTTTCTTTTTTGAAATTACTTTTTAATCTTATTTATTTTTTTTTCCAATTAAGAAAAAGTCCCATCATGGGCTCCACCCCCAACTCCCTTCTTCGCCCACCTACCCACCTGCCCACCCAACCAAAATTTATTTATCTTTTCTTTCCCTCCCCACCACCCGATAGGCTTTCACTTCCCCCTCTCTCCAAAATTAAAAATCACCCCCAACCCCATCGGCTTGTTTAATTATCTTGTCAAATTATTTCAATCGAGTCCTAAAGTTAACGCCGTCGACTTTTTAAAGGAAAATGCTGATGTGGCATGGTTGTGGAATTTTAAATAATTTTCATTTTCCACGTGGCTTTTTAAAAATTATTTAAAAAAAAATAGATTTAAAAACTCAAAAAAATTTAAAATTTAAATAAAGGGATAAGTGCTATAGAAGTCTTAAAACTTGTCACGAAAATATAATGGAGTTCTAAAATTTACAAAAAGTGCAATTAAGTCCTAAAACTTGTCAAATTGTTTCAATCGAGTCCTAAAGTTAACGTTGTCTACTTTTTTAACGGAAAATGCTGATGTGGTGTGGACGTGAAATTTTAAATAATTTTTTCCACGTGGCTTTTAAAATTATTTTTTATTCAATTTTTTTTTAAAATTAGATTTAAAAACTAAAAAAGAAAAGTTAAAATTTATTTTTAAAAATTGTTAAGGAAAAGGTAGCTCCTCCCTCGTCGTCGCCACCAGAGGGGCTGGCGACGATCGCTGGCCTTGGGTGGGGGTGGCCAGCCCTTGCTCGATCCCAGGTGAGGGCTAGCAACCCTTGCCAAGCTCGGGTGAGGGTGTCTAGATCTGGGCACACCGGCCCTTGGCTGGGGGCGGCGGCTGTCGCTTGGCTTGGGCAAGTTGTCACCCGCCTTAGGCAACTCCTTGTTGGCCCTCGCTCAGGGCCGACAAGGCTCACCAAATCCTGAGGAGCCGACAACACCTATCCCAAGCCGGGCAATGGTCGTCGGCCCCCTGCGAGGGCTGGCGTGCCCAAATTTAGGCAACCTCACCCTCGCTTGGCGAGGGTTGCCGGCCCTCGCTTGGGGTCGGCGATGCCTCACCTTGGTCAGGTGAGGGCCGGCCACCCTCGCCTAGGGCCGTGATGGGCGAAGGCTGCCTTTTTTTTTGGAAATGTTTTGTTTTAAAATAAATTTTAACTTTTCTTTTCTAATTTTTAAATCTAATTTAAATGAAAAAATTAAAAAAAAGCCACATGGAAAATAAAATTTAATTTTAAATGCCACGTTTGCATTTTCTATTAAAAAGTCAACGACGTTAATTTTAGGATTCGATTGAAACAATTTTACAATTTTTAGGACTTGATTGCACATTTTGCAAGTTTTAGAACTCAATTGTATTTTTGTGACAAGTTTTAGGACTTCGTAGCACTTATCCTTTAAATAAATCCATGATCTTCTATAATGACCAAAATTTATCATTATTTAACATTCAATATTTTTATTTTTTGAAATTACTTTTTAATCTTATTTATTTATTTTTCCAATTAAAAACAAGTCCCATCGTGGGATCCACCCCCAACTCCCTTCTTCGCCCACCCGCCCGCCCACCCACCCACCCAACCAAAATTTATTTATCTTTTCTTTCCCTCCCCCACCATCTGACAGGCTTTCACTTCCCCCTCTCTCCAAAATTAAAAATCACCCCCAACCCCTCCCCCCATGCCCACTCCCAAATTTATTTCTCTTTTCTTTACCTCCCCCACCACCTGAAGTTGTCACTTCCCCCTCTCTCCAAAATGAAAAATCACGCCAAGTCCGGGTGCATTTAGTTCAATATTCCTAAAGGGTTTTCAACCTTCAAAGTCCTTTGGAGAAATACCGGACCATTTGACAATCATTTTGAAGTAGCTTTCAAGTGAAAGTCAGTATTAGGAAGGCTGAAAGCTCAATGCTAGAAGGGACTAGGTTTGAGCTTTCAACATTTGACCAAATGCTGAAACTTAATTTCTTTTTCCAAAACTATCATCACTTATTCTTCAAATTTCTAATTTTTCCCATGTTATTATTTTTTTTAAATGCCAAAATAATGCTAAAAAAATTAAATTTATATAAAAAATAAAAGAATAAATATATATTTTGATCTTTTAAAAAAATATTTATATATTTGATTTTTTTAGCATTATTGTCAAAATTTATATTTAAAAAGTTACATACATTATTTTTTTTTCAATTTTAACAAATAAAAATTAAAAAATTCTGATGAAGAGTTCGGTCTTTTTTTTAAAAAAAAAATTATATATATATATTTGATTTTTTAGCATTATTTTCAAATCTATATTTAAAAAGTTGCATACATTATTTTTTCAATTTTAAACAAATAAAAATCATAAAATTTCGACGAAAGATTTGGTCTTTATATATATAGATTTTTTTAGCATTATCGTCAAAATTTATATTTAAAAAGTTGCATGCATTATTTTTTTTTTCAATTTTAAACAAATAAAAATTAAAAAATTCTGGTGAAGGGTTTTGTCTTTTTTCAGAAAAAAAATTATATATGTATTTGATTTTTTTAGTATTATTGTCAAAATTTATATTTAAAAAGTTGTATAAATTATTTTTTTCAATTTTAAACAAATGAAATTAAAAAAAATAATATTAATTATGCAAAGGGCTTTTCAAATGTGTTTTTTACCAAATGGCATTTCTCTCAAAATTGCTTCTCAAAGCATTGTTTACCAAATGACATTTGCATTTGCCTAAAGTCCTTTAGGCTAAAATACTTTACATTTTCCTAGTGGGTTTTCAAAATGCCAAACCAAACGCACCTTAGAATCCCCCTTTTTTTATTCTTTTTGAGTTTCCTTCTAAAAACCCTAGCCAGCGCCCTCCTTCTCCTCCTCCTCCCCGCCGCACGCCCATGCAATGTGTTTGTGCTTCATAGTTTATTACTTCGAGTCGAGATAAAATCACAATTGTATTGTTAGATTTGCATCTAACTCGTGTGTGTTTCTTAAATGGACTTGATACATTCCTTATTATTCTTGACACGTAATTGACTTTGAAACGACTTTTGAGACTCAATCGAGAATTCTAGGAATATATTCTTTTTTTTTTCTATCGTGGGCACTCATAAAAATTTTCCCACACAGTGATTCTATTGATAATAAAGTTCGTATCTTTTGCGGTTTTTGTTGTTTCAATTGTATCTTTGAGGATGGCCAAGGATAATGTTACATTTTAAGGTTACTTTCCACTATCGCGACTATCAAATCCTACTCATGTGACAAAATCATTTTTATTTAGAAGGAAATTAGGCTTGAATTATCAATAAACGAATATTTTATTGATCTCTACGTTATGACACATCCAAACGTAGCAAAGCCAAAAACGAGAGTATAAAATTGAGAGACAAGGGTAGATTTCAACAAACAGTTCAAAGAGAGTGAACAAACATAGGAAGACAAGCCAGGCAATGTTGTAACTAGTTCTCTCACTCTCAGCTTCCGTTGTCGCGCTTCTAGAAAGAAAGCACTGTCAAGGGTTTGTTGTGTCATCACGCCGAATTCCTGAGCACCTAGGAGAGTTACTGGCGTCACCATCTTCAAGAAGAGAAAGAAGACATTCTCATGGTCATGGCAGAGAAAGCTGAATGTCTTTTGAACTTGGAGTGACGTGCAATTGCGAGAGGCATGCTGCACATGCAAGCTCAATATGCTGAAAGGCTGAAAAAGCGAGGCTTTCTCTTTTTCTTCTGATCCAACAAATCACAAGAGAGCTAAGAAAATATCAGTGGTGAGAGGACACCTCTAGCCAGAAACGATGTTGCCAGTTCACGGTCGCATCATCTCGAAAAACAATCAATCCACAAGAATCAATGTGATCATTGTGAAATTGTTGCAAGGAATTCAGTGCCAAGAAATGTATAGAGATAGAATTTTGCTATCAAACGGGATAATGTAGTGAGATTATTTCAATATCCCGTCAAAGTGGAATTCAAAGCCCATGTGCAATATCCCAATTATCATCTAGCAGCTTGCTCAAAGAGGAATCAGGCGCTTCTTACTTGTACACAATCTGCTAGGCATAGTTTATAACCCAAGCTCCGAGGGGAAAAAGATTGCAACTATGTGGCGCTTAGAAAGCCTAAATGCCAAATTAAAACTTACATGATCAGAAACTTAAGCAAGGGACATCCAAGTTGTCATGATCTGAGCCACATGACGCCCTCATAGATCTCATCCTCCTCAGGGCTCACAGTCTATTCTCAGCACCAATGAAGTTAACAGTAAAACTAGTTTTCGATCACCAACCTTAATTGTTGACTATGGATTTCGCAAAACTGACTCTGAAGGAGGAAAACTAGCAACCACTGGTTGCGAAAAAGCTTTAGTAAACCAAGCGCTGTACGTGTTATCCATAGGATGAGATAAGGCTAAATCAGAAGGCATCTTAACTTGATAAAAAAAATCAAGGAACTCCTAAAATCCTAGTTCATATACACCGGGCTGTTGCTAATGCAGAGATAAATTAGCGCACTTCATGTAAATGAAAAACGATGGCATGTACCAATTGAAGGACAAGCACATTTCCCCTCCGTATGATGATTAAGGAAAATGCAAGCTGGTCACTACGAGTGTCGAGGACATATATTGGGAGAGCAGGTAAATATGTTTTTGATATTCTCTGACCAATCCGATCAGGCGGCCATTCTGTACAAGACCAAAAACAGTATTATGGGAAGAGAGACCCAGAAACAAAAGAATGAAGTGTGGAGTAACTAAAAATAGATGAATTTATTCACGAAAAGAGAAACTCATACATGTAACTTTGACAAAACAAATTTTCCGTGCAAAAAATCATCCATCACAAACAATGAGAGATTTCAAAAGTTGCTACCGGGGAGATACTGTGAGAAGATTGACGGTTTTTTGCCATTGGCAGGGACAAGTTATGAGGATATTTCATTAATCAATCCTCATGGAACTCAAAAAAACCATGCACCATATATCCCAATCATCATCTGGCGGTGTGCTGAAAGAGAGAACCGCTTTTGTTTTTTTTTTTTTTCAGAATTATTAGTTAAGTACACTGTACTGACTCAAAATCATCACTGAATAGCAAAACAAACCCCAAGCAACAACAAATTAAGCACATGATCCATAAAATTTGAGCAACAAGTGTCCAACTTCGAATACGTTTCACCCAAAAGAGAGAACCGCTTTTGTTGTTTTTTCTGAATTATTTAGTTAAGTATACTGTACTGACTCAAAATCATCACTGAATAGCAAAACAAACCCCAAGCAACAACAAATTAAGCACACGAAAGAGGACAGAAATACAGAAGACGGATCAATATATTCAAGAAAATGTCCAACCTCTTTGAAATCCTCTGAATGCAAAGAATAAGACATCAAAAGGATTGACTGCATACAAAGATGGATGGTTTCGTGTTGCACGGATATGAGCTCCTCAGGCTTCGATCAAATCGCCTGGGAAGCCTTCGATACGTGCGTTTCCCCTTCAACTAGCGAGATCACAAGGATTCACCACCATCAGCATCAGAAAGACCACACAAGGCTCGTGAACTTCAACTAGCGAGATCACAAGAAGCAGAACCCATCGCAGGAATCGGAAAGAGACCACCTACATTTGATTGACACTTCGCTAGGAGTTATCAATCAAACAGGCACGTAGTCAACCAAAGGATTCCATCCCGCAAGAAAAAAGAAAGTTGAAACTTCGAGAGAGATGGTCAAATGCCTGAACATTCACAAGATCCCCCTGACCGTTCCGACCCGAACCCACAAATGAAGACCCAAACAATGTGGAATACCGACTTCAGACCATTGTTCAACGGTCGTGGCAGCACACTGCGAGGCGACAGCGCGACGGTGGCCATCAGAGCGAGCTCTTCCCGGACGGGCGGCGCCCGGAGAGCCTGAGCCGAAACTCGCTTCTTTCTTTCATTTCAGGTCGGAATAGAAAACGTCGGGTTTGGTATGGTGTTGCATCCATCATCCATGGGCCGTAATCGACAATCCCTTGGCCCGATCCTTTTTTTTTTTTGGGTCGAACTATTGAAATTACTTCATATGCACAAATTACTCTCCCAGTCTCACCTAAGCATCATTGTTAAAATCAGTGGATTTATCACGGCTGGAAAAATTATTTAAATTTTTTCTTATTAAATAGTCAATTTATTCACAGCATTTTATTTTCGTGGGACTAAAAGCGGTGCCAAATTCAAGGGGCAACATATAGACGAATAACTCTATCGTGACATTATATTCGATACTCATGCATGAGGAAGTAGATCGTTGTCTTTTATAATTTCCTGAGTTCATTAACAAGGAATGAGGCCCGAATTTGGATTGAGATACTTATACATGTGGATCACCATACGGCCATACGAATATGCTTTTTGACTATGTTTAGTTGCCCGGATTTGGATTGAAATAAGAAAGAATAAAGGTGGGATTTGAAATCATATCCTCTGAATTATAAAAAAATCCTTCAAATTTTTTGAAAATCTTGATTGCTCATAGAGGTGATACTTTCCAAATCAGGGGCAGTATCTTGTTGACGTAATCTCGCAGGTTTGAGACTAGCAACATTTTGAGCGATCACCAATTTCATCGGAGCTCCTCCGCCTCCTCTTCGCCTTGGAAATCTTTCGATTGTCAACATAAAATCTCAAATTTGAGTAGAGGACGAGATCGTACGTCGGAGCATCACAGCAAAATCAGGTGATCACCGTGATAACATGTCTGTTCTAAAATCGAGCAACTTGATATCTTGCGCCTCTCTCAAAATTTTAATTTCAAATTCAAATTCTGAATTTAAAATTCTTTCCTTAATTTGAGAATTCTTTCCTTGATCTAAGGAATCAATTTTGATCTCTATTTATCTATTTAAACTCATTCTGTACATCAATAAAAGCTTAGAGGAAAATAAAAAATTAAAAGCTTCCTTTACAATCATTATGGTATAAGAGCGCGTAGTAACATTATTGTGATCCTACTTCTTCTTCCTCATGACTACCTTCACCAATTTTGAAGCTAGTAGCACTGTCAATACCCTAGTTCAATCCCCACCCATTGTGATTTCGAACATCTCCAACCTCATCCCAATCAAATTGAATGCCTCAAACTATCTCTTTAAAAATCCTTGTTCACACCTATTTTGCGTTGTCATCGCTTAATGTAAAACATTGATGGCTCTATTCCTCCACCATCATATGAGGATCCCACATATGCAACTTGGCTTGAAAAAGACTAGTTGTTGTTATCTTGGATCAATGCCACATTAAGCGATTTTGCTCTTTCGTATATCATTAGACTTACTTTTGCTAAGCAAGCATGGGATCTGTTCAATAATAGATATGCCTTTACAACACCTGCCCATGTGATGTCCCTCAAATAGCTACTTACTCAACTCAAGAAGGGCACTCAATCTATGATTGATTATCTCTAGCAATTTAAGGTTATTTTTACCAACTAGCAGCCTATGGCTCCCCCCTTAAGTGAGAATGATCTGCTTATTCACATACTCGATGGGCTGCCACCATCATATTGACAATTCTGTTCCTTGCTTCGTATTCGCGCATGTCGCGACCTCTCGATTTCTATTTGGGGAAAAATGAAGAAGGTTTAAGGGTATTTGCCTAAAAAAGTGGACTAATGGCCCTAAATTAGGCGTGGGCTCTCCTAAACCCATACCTTGCGCGATGTTAGATTTTGTTTTTTAATTCTTAACAACCTATGTAATTCTAGGAGTTGCCACTAACCTATTGGGGTCGGCTAGAAATCAATCGAGACGCGGGAGTATTGTCTCGATTCCTACGCAACCAAAGATTTCTAAGGAACAAGGACTCGTTTATGCCAATGTTTCCATTAGTGCCCTTGCAGTACTACTAACTTGGAAGGTTGTTTATCTAAATGGCCACAATCTTGATTACCAATTATAATTCTTATAAAACCACTAAGCGTACATTCAATTTTTTTTAGGTTTGTTTTCTTTAATATCTAGACCAATCCTAACAAAATTTAGAAGAGAAATTTACACTCAAATTAATAAAAAACAGTGCGTAAGTAAACATCCAAGAAATTGAAATGACTTGAAAATAAATGCGGAAAGGAAAACCCGATACAAGTTGGGTAAATAATATTACATGACCTTATTATCACGCCCTGGGACAAGACCCTCATGAGCAAAAATGGGAATTTAAATATGCATGATATTACTCTAAATGCATGAAACTACTCTAAATAATTTTAATCTACCGAAATAGATTATTCACAAAAATGATTATAAAATATCAAAATAGCATTAAATTAGGAAAAATGACCTTACAAAATTAATAAAATTTTGTAGATGTTATTTTTGCCTTAATTTGATACCATCTATCACTTTCATATTTTTTGAAAATTTTGGAATTTTTTTGGATTTTTTAAAATAATAATAATAATTCCCTAAACCGATATATGCTAACATTGAACAACACATCACATGAATATCACAATAATCGAGCTTAAATCAATCCTTTCAAATTGAAGCTTGGTTCCAACTTTTTATCGAATACTTGGCTTGCATCAAATCACCTAAAAATGGCTTCCTCGAGCCATGTTTGTAACCTTCAATCTCGACCCATAAACTATCTCATGTGAAAGAAAAGTATCAAGGATATACTATTACATGCAAAGAACAGGTTTAGCTAGAAATCATGGCCTAGAACACGCAAGAACCCAACTGAAAACGGCCTCCAATATGCGGGTTGGAGCCGTTTTGCAAATCTGGTGTTGACCCCAAGTCAAACAGCCATGTCAAATGCCCAAATTGAAGCATTGACAACCATCACATGCAACATCTATATGAAATATTATTCCATCCGAATGAAAATAGGTAATATTTACTTTCAAATGCAACAAACATCATCGAAAACGATCAACCAGACGCATCAAAATGAACTCTCCAAGCAGCATACATGTATGATCTATGCTGGCCAACCATGTCTCAATGTGGATTGGCTTGGTTTTTGGCTCGTGTTATAGACGATTTCATGGTTCACAATGAGATTTAGAGACTAAACTGGGTTGTCCTATGCATTATTTGTACTCCCATATAACATTCATCAAAGTCACAACGACAAAAAAATGCATGCAAAGGGGGGTAACAAGTCAAGCATGTAGGGGTATTGAAGAGGCTTTAAACACTTTTTAAAAAAAATTTCAACCTTGAAAATCAATTCTCTGGACTAGTTTTCCCCTTGATTTTCGTGATCAAAACATGTTCGAACTCAAACAAAAATACATCTAAGATGCTTACCTTGCTTCCTAGTTTTGTTTTCAAGTGACTCTTGGTCGAGGAAATGAGCAATTATCCTTCGGGGGGGCACATGGAAAATGGCTCATTCAAACTAAAAGTGAGATCTGCGGAAGAAAAATCTGACAATGAAGGTTTTCGTTGACCTCCAAAGTTAGGCTTCCAAACCTCTTTTGTAGGCCAAATTAGAACCAACCAAAACTATATATATTCTAGTTTTTTTTTTGTAACTCATGGCTTTCCTCATTTATCTCTTTCTTTTCTCAAAAACACTCACTTTTCCTTTTTCATGACCAACCGGGCTCAACACTTAAAAAAATCTTAGGACTCCTTTGGCCTGCCAGTAGGATATCTTTTCGGGGGGCTTTAGGAGGTCTTCCCGATCTTCATTTTGGACATGTGACTAATGGTTGGAAAGATCTTTGAGTGACGTTTTAATCTCTAGTTGAAGGTTTTGGTTAATTGTGGCTGCAAATTTGTGAAAATTTCACTTTTCTCTCTGAATGTTGATTTGGAATTTTTGGGTTTTTGCTTTTCTGGAGTTACTTCTAAGGGTGTTTTTTGGGCACAATCGCGAGCTCCCTCTTGTGTTTCTTGTCTTCTACCTCTTATCCCTCAAACGAGCATGCTTCATAGATCTTATCCACTACATTAAGCAATCTCTTGACCGGTTTTTTGCCCTCTGGCCAAGCCTACCAACTAAGCAATCCACCCACTTTCTGACTTAATCAAAATTTTCAAATTTTGTAGATGTTGAGCATTCTGATTTTGCTGTGACTTTCCCGTACTTTTAGTAGCTTATCCTTGATAAATTTTTGTCCACTTGCATTACTAATTATGGTCTTCCATCACGTGCAGAGATCAGTTTGGTTGGGCAATTGAGGACGATATGGTGGGGCCACCAAATTGCTTACTCAGCAGCTTCGAATTGAGACCAACTTGTGGACTGAGATTTGGCAGCTGGTTTGGATGCTTTTGTCACACCCCAAAACCATCAAGAATGGGAGATGACACAGTCGTTCTTCCACTCAAAGGACGCAACCTTAAAGCTCCCAAAATCCAACTTTTAAAAGTCCCCACATCCATATCGCTATCATACCTACTCATCATTAGTCAAGAAACCTCAAAAAGATTGGAAAATAGAGGGGTGGGCAATCACAGCTCAGTGAGTAGTGCATCTCTTCTAAGGGGATTGAGCACCCACTTTGCATATTTACAAAACCAAACTACAACTCTTTTAACTCAAATTTAGGATATAACAAATATACAGTAAAAAGAATAAGTTACATATACTTCAACATAGCTATATTTATAGCAATAATCCTTTCATAATAACATTGAAATAAACATCAATGGTCTAATCCATTGATCAATCTCATTAATTCACACGCCAATGGTCCATTCCATTGGTTAATCTCATATCACACCAAACCCAGAAATTTAACAAACCTTTAAGGCCAAAATATAACATTTATTACTTTAACACAATATGTTCAAAGAAAAAATATTCAAGATAATAATAGGCAAATGCTAATGGTCTAACCCATTGGTCAACCCATTGGTCAATCTCATAAAACATATATCAATGGTCTATTCCATTGATTAATTTCATCAAACCACACATCAATAATCTAATGAAATTACACGTCGATGTTTCATTCCAACGACTAATCTCAAATTATAAGTCGATGGTCTATTCCCTTAACTCAACTCATATCACATGTCAATGGTCCACTTCTTTGACCAATCCATTGCTCAATATCAAACCATGATCACGATATAACGCCCGGTGACGAGGTGACCAAGATTCTCCCCTTGGCAAGGTCTTCACCTATTATTAGCCGGTGGCTCGGCCCACAAAGATATCCTAGAATAGTATGCGCATACTCATAAGCCTCTTGCTGGGCTTACAACGACATTGTTCATTCACATCAATCCAAAACAACGCCATCCATAATTCTCAAACTAAATCCATAAAACATTTCATATATCACGAAAAGATTTCGCAACTCAACTTATCTACCATAAATACTTTTCATAAAACATTCTCAAATAATTTCAAGACCTGTCTCATAAATTAATTTCAAATCAAATACATTTCAAAAAACTTATCACAAATCAATATCTGTATAACCTTCCATAAATCACCTCAAAGTCGAGCTTTTCGTGAAATGGTTTTCCAAACCCAAAATATGTAATATTTTTCAACTCCGTTCATCAAACAAAATATATATTCATAAAAAGTTCTCGCACTATTTTCAACTATCAAAACTTAGTAAATGCCCGATCCAACTTTTATGCAATAAACATGCTTATTTATAACTCATAAAAATAACAAATCTGTATCATTTTGAAGATATGAGCTTATAAATTCTTAGAAGCGATAGCACCACTTACCTGGGAAAATCGAAAATCAACCTATGTGGTTACTTGAGCCAACGCACTCGTATTCCTATTAATAAATCGAAAACGATATTAAAACCAAGTAATATGCTACTCTTCAACTAACGACTCGACTAAATTATGTTTATCCATTGATAAAACGACATATATGCGCTAATAAATCACTCAATCAAAACAATTACTCAAAGCTGTCGTTAGCATGAAACTTCATCATGCCATAATTTTCTCCATCGAACTCCGTTTAAAGTGTACTTATAATCAATGGAAAGCCCATCCAACATACTACAAGAACCCCATTTAGCCAACACGAAATCAAGCTGAAAATCAACAAAATATAGCCCTGAAGTTCTTGTGGCATCCCAAAAATTCAAAGTCAAGTTATAAGGTGTGTTAAAGCCTTTAATTAGGTAATAAAATTTCCTAAGATTTATACCTTAGCCATTAGTCTTTTAAGATTTGATGATTTGTGCATATGTTTGTGAGAATTTAAATTTGATAGATTATGATAATAATCTATGCTTGGCCATGCACTTTATAAATTATATTTCAATAGGCAAGATGTCACAAGACTTTGGCCATGTTGAAAATTAAAATTTAAAAATATTTATAGAAGAAATTCAAAAAAAAAAAAAAAAAGAGGGAAAAGTCAAATTTTTTAGATTGGGCTTTAGGCCCAATGGCCTAAGCTTAGTGGGCCGAATGGCCAGCCCAAATGGAGGCCCACGGAAGGGCTGTCGCCGGCCCATTGAGGCCCAAGAAGAAGGTGGCCAACCCATGCATGGGTCTTGCCAAGTGGCAAGAAAAGCCTCCATGCATTGGTCCATTTAAGTGGCATGTGATGATTACTAATGATGAGGTTTAAGGGGGGATAAAAGGGAAGAGAGAGAGAGGAGTGGCCGGTTACTCCATTCGGCCAAGAGAGTGAGAGAGAGAGAGATTTCGAGAGAGAGAGGGGGCGCGGCCGAGAGAGAGGAGGAGCCGAGGAGGAGTCGCTCGCCGTCCGTCCGCCGTGCTCGCCGCCTTACGCCGTCAACCGACCGGTCTAGAGGCAAGTGGGAGTCCTCTAGCTGCTCTTGCATGTGTGTATGTCGTTTGCATGTTAAATTTTTGGGTGTTTGGGTGAGAAAAACCGAAGCATGGATGGTTTATTCTTGAATGGCATGGCTATTCTTGCTCGAACAGAGTGAGTCAGAATGTTGTGTGAGCTTGCATGCATGTTTAGAGTCCGATTTTGGCTTCAATTTCTTTCATGAGAGTTGTAGCTAACATCTTGAACTACAACATACTGAAATTTCGTGAAAACTGATGGAGATTTGAGGGGTTAAAGTTTTATCCTACGGAGACCTCAGATCTGGAAAGATTTTACTGATCTTTTGTTGGATTTGTGATTGCATGTTGGTTTGTGTTGAGAATCTCTCTTCGATTTCTTCATGAAAGTTGTATAGAACATCTTAAAATACAACATACTCAAATTTGAAGTGAAACGAACAAGTATAGCCTAGTAAATCGACTAGATCTTGAAGACGGTAATTCTGGAGATGTATTTTGGGACACCCGAGACTTCATGGACTTAAATGACGACTATACTATGGTTATTGGACTTGGATCTCTCATGAAACTTGTAGAGGACATCTTGATGTATAACATATCCAAATTTCAGACGAAACGAAAGAGAGTAGGTAGGTGAAATCTCAGTATTTCGGAGAAGCATGCACTGGACGATGCGGTAATGGATTCAGAAGCTTCGTGAGATTGTATAAAATAATCTAGAAATAATTTGGCTTAGAAGTCTTCATGAAAGTTGTACGAAAATGTCTTGGCTATAACTCGGTAAAAGTTCGTAATTTTTGGAGGCTGTATGGATATTTTAATCGAATTTCTTCGGAAACCGTGCATTCTGGTTTCATCCGAAAATTATATGATGTTTTGTGAAAATTGGGAAATTGTGTGAAATGCTATTTGGCCATGTATTTTGTATGAAATTATCATCCTATTGGCTTGTTTAATATTAGCTGTAATTTTTATAATTTTGGGAATTTTTGATATTAAATTTAATATTTATGGAAATGAAAAATGTTGAATTTTAAATAAATAAATAAATAAAAAGAAAAGGAAAATAAAATAAAATAGATTATTTTATTGGCCATAAATTCCATTAAATTTATTAATAAATAATTTTATCTTGTTGCATGTATGATAAGGTCTTGATATATGCATGACATTGAATTGAGATGCATGTGTAATTTCCATGTCAAGTATGACTTGTTTGATGTCACATCATATGCCATGCTAAATTCAGACCGAAATTGGTAAAACATGGACAATGATAAGTGAGGAGGTGGTTGTGGTGGAGGATGATGCTCGGAATGTATAGAGATGCATTGCCGGATTACCCTGGGAGATTCAGGATACTCAGAACGTGAGGGTGCCGGAAGCCCTGTCGGAGGTTTCTGCCCAAAGGGGATACCTCGCGATGCTAGGATTTGGGGTGCGGGATGCCCGGCCAGGGAGTGTAAATGCCGGAAGCCCTGTTGGAGGTTTCTGCCCGAAGGGAATGCCTCGTGATGCCAGTTGAGATGCGAGATGCCTGTAATGTGGGGGGCCGGATGCCCGGTGGCCTGGGATGGCTGAATGCTGGAAGCCTCGGAGGTCTTTGCCCGAGGGCATGATGAAATTGATGATTTGAGGAATGGGTGATGTGGTGATCAAATTGAAAGCTAAAAATGGAAATTAAACCATGGCATGATATGCATGATGATATGCATGATGATATGCATAATGATGATGATGATGATGATGATATGTGATGTGAAATAATGATGATCACCCATGGCATGACATGCATGATATGCATGATGATGATAATGATGATGATATATGATATGCATGATGATATGCATGTTGATGATGATAATGATGATCATATATGATATGGCATGATGACATGTGTAATGTGATGATGTCATGATGATGATGACATGTATGATATAATGATGACATGATGATGATGACATGTATGATATGATGATGCATGATAGTATGCGCATGGCTTCAAGGTAAGTAATGCCTGCAATGCATGTATGATTTGCATGATGCATTGAGTTGTTATTGGATTTCTTTACCTGCTGAGTGGTTGTACTCGCCCCTTTTGGGGACCAACATTTCAGATTAGCAGCATGCCGCTTCCTACCGTTACGCGGGGCGTATTTTACGGCATACCTTCGGACGTAGAGGTCGAATGCGAGGAGTTTGATTGTCCTTCAGTTCCTGGTCTTGTGTATATTCGAGTGCGCTGTCTAGTTATGTATGACGTGGGTCTGGCTGGGGGCCCTATTGTCCAAGAGTTTATATCTGTCCATGTTCGACGTGACGGGGTGATGCGTGGGATGCTGTCGCCGCCACCGCCTGATGCACCAGGATGGGTGTGAGGGCCGTGCGTGACGAGTAGGAGCTGGATCTTTTTGGGGATCGTTAGCTGACACTGATGATGGGGATTGTGTACGCGAGTTGTAGAGGGTCGAGGGTTCTTTTTTGGGGTTTTAGGCCAGACGTGGCTAAGTCCTGGCTTTTCCTTTTGATATACCGACCTAAAAGAAGTTCCATCTTGAAAATATATGTAAATAAGTATCGTGGCTTGTTTATAAAATCATGGTGATTAGTGGTGTGTATTTGTATCATGATTGGTAAGGGGAGAGATGGTGATGTTTTATCTTGCTTCCTCTGATGAGTCGCGCTGGGACCGTTTTCAAAAAAAAAAAATGTGTCAGCTAATTATGATGCTTCTTTTAAGACGAAAGGTAATAATGTGTAACATTGGTGCTTGTGGCGACCTGCGAAGGGTTTGGGGTGTTACAGCCACGCTTTTTTTTGTATCATAGCGAATGGTTATAGGTGGAGTGATAAGGAGCCTCATTTGGAAATTGAGGAACATGATGACAATGCACACCATAGGATATAAAACAAAGTAATTGAATAACGGGTGATGAGTATTCACTCGTAGATCCCTAGTAGTTCATTTTGAGTTGCCTTTAGGAACCAGTAACATGTATATGTTACTTATGTAGTAGTAGTAGTTGCTTTGAATGGAGGCAGTGAGTCTCAGATTATTCCTGAGGCAATGCTTGGAAATTGCAGGAAAGTCATGGTGCGAGCTGGAAGTGCTCATCCATCGAGGGCTGAAGCCTCTGTTGCAAGGGCTGAACCCCGAATGGAAGACATCCTACAGGCATTAGCCAATATTGGAAATCTGATGGAAAGGCAGGCGCAGCAACAGCCTGGAGCAGAACGCCATACTCAAGGACTAGTGGAGCAGTTTTTGAAGCTGAAGCCACTTAAGTTCAATGGAATGGAAAGTCCTGAAGAGGCGGAGCAATGGATTGATGGGATGGAATGAATTTTCCGGCTGTTGGACTGCATTGATGTTGAGAAAATATTTTTAGCAGAGTACCAATTGGAGGGAAATGCGAAGTTTTGGTGGAGAGATTCGAAGAACATAATCTTTCCACCAGGTACTGATGTTAACTCGGAGGAGTTTGTTAGAGCTTTCGATAGGAAGCATTTTTCTGATTGTGCTAAGGATAGGAAGATTACTGAATTTGTTCAGCTAGAACAAAAGGGGTTGACAGTAGATCAGTATGAGGCTAGATTTTCTGAATTGTCTAGATATTCTCCTAGATTGATTGAGGATCAGGAAGAGAAGGCTAAGAGATTCTTGAAAGGGCTAAGGACTAACATTAGAAAGCAATTGGTGCCTTTGAACATAAGAGATTATAATGAGATTTATGAAATGACACAGTTAGTGGAGCATGAGCTGTTGAGAGAATGGTCGGAGTTTAAGAAACCGTTAAATTTTAATGATGTGAGAAAGGGTAAGAGACCTTATTCTGGTCAAGGTCAGACCTGGAATGTAAAGAAGAAGAGTAACTTTGGGAATTTTGGAGGAGAAAGGAATGATCTGAGTATAGGGAAAGCACCCTATCAGCCTGGTATTTGTCAGAAGTGTAATGGATGCCATGGCCCAAGACCTTGTACGGGACAACTGAAATGTTTTGGTTGTGGACAAGTGGGTCATCTTAGGAGAAATTGCCCACAAGAGAGGTCGCAAGTGAGTGTTGGCTCGATGCGACAGGGATATCAGAGTGCTGTTAGGTCAAACCCACAAGGAAATCCTCAGAGACCACCTGCACAAGGAATGGTGTATGCGATCACCCAGGAGGAAGCGGAAGCTTCCAAAAATGTTATCTCAGGTACGATCCTTATTAATGGTGAAAAGACATATGCATTGTTTGATACGGGTGCAAGGCATTCGTTTGTGTCTGAAAGATATAGATGTTTGAATAAGATAGAAGTTATGTCTCTTGAGACACCTTTTTGTGTTTCCACGCCTTTAAAGGATATGGTATTGTCTACGCTGGTGTGTGGGAATTGTAAGATATCGATGGGAGGAAAGGATATGGAAATAGATTTGGTTGTAATGGCTATGTATGATTTTGACGTTATTATAGGAATGGACTGGCTTCGTAAGTATCGGGCTAGAATGGATTGTTATAGAAGAGTGGTTCAATTCGTTTTACTTGATCAGTCTAGTTGTGAATTTTTAGGAGGTCAAACCCATTTTCCTGTAGCACTTATTTCGGCAGTAGAAGCCTGTAAGTTACTTGACAAAGGATGTCAAGGGTACCTAGCCATAGTTAGAGATTTTGCAAGGGAGGAACCTAGACTTGAGGAAGTTCGTGTAGTTAACAAATTTCAAGATGTATTCCCTGAGGAATTGCCTGGATTGCCGCCAGAGCGGGAGATTGAATTTGAAACTAAATTAATACCTGGAACATGACCAATATCAAAAGCCCCATATAGGATGGCCTTAGTCGAATTGAAGGAATTGAAAGTGCAATTACAAGAGTTGCTTGACAAAGGATTCATTAGACCAAGTACTTCACCTTGGGGTGCACCGGTCTTGTTTGTGAAAAAGAAAGATGGATCGATGCGCTTGTGTATTGACTATAGGCAGCTGAACCAGGTAACCATTAAGAATAAGTATCCTTTGTCTAGAATTGATGACTTGTTTGACCAACTCCAGGGAAGTTCGGTCTTCTCTAAGATTGACTTGAGATCGGGATACCATCAGTTAAGAATTAAGGAGGACATTCCTAAGACTGCGTTCAGGATTCGTTATGGACACTACGAGTTCCTTGTTATGCCATTTGGATTGATTAACGCGCCGGCTGCATTTATGGATTTGATGAATAGAATATTTCAGCCTTATTTAGACCAGTTTGTGATTGTTTTTATTGATGATATTCTGGTATATTCAAAAGGGCCTAGAGAGCATGAGCAACATTTGAGGATAGTTTTGCAGACCCTAAGAGAGCATAAGTTGTATGCCAAGTTTAGTAAGTGTGAGTTCTGGTTGGACCAGATAATATTTTTAGGACATGTGGTGTCAGGAAAAGGAATTGCAATAGACCCGGCAAAAGTTGAAATGGTAGTAAATTGGCCGAGACCAACGACACCCACTGAAATACGAAGTTTCTTAGGATTGGCTGGTTATTATAGGAGGTTCATTGAAGGATTTTCACGATTGGCAGGACCTTTAACTAAGTTAACCCGAAAGAATGTGAAATTTGAATGGAATGGGGAATGTGAAAGGAGTTTCCAGGAGCTCAAAAGGAAATTGACTTCAGCTCCAATTTTGACTATACCTATTGGACCTGATGGTTTCACAGTGTATAGTGATGCATCTCACAAAGGACTAGGATGTGTGTTGATGCAGCATGGCAAGGTTGTAGCCTATGCATTCAGACAATTGAAACCCCATGAGCTGAATTACCCGACACATGATTTAGAGCTAGCAGCTATAGTGTTTGCCTTGAAGATATGGAGACACTATTTGTATGGGGAAAAGTTTGAGATTTATATGGATCATAAAAGTTTGAAGTATCTGTTCGCACAAAAGGAGTTGAACATGAGACAAAGGAGATGGATGGAGTTGTTGAAGGATTATGACTGTGAGATAAGATATCATCCAAGGAAAGCGAATAGAGTAGCGGATGCTCTTAGTCGGAAGTCGGCTATGGAAATGGCTAGTTTGAGGATGGCAGAATGGGAATTGTTAAAGTCTGTAGCAGACTCAGAATTTAAATTGGAAATGGATTGTCTTACTGGCATGCTTAGTGCATTAAGGATTGAGCCGGAGATTATCCAGAAAGTTAAAATCTTGCAAGAATCTGACCTAGAGATTTTGAAAGTGAAGGATGCGGTGTCTTTAGGGAAAAGACCAGAATTTCAAGTCTCTGATGATGGAATAGTAAGATGTCAAGGACGACTTTGTGTTCCCGACAATGAAGAATTGAGGAAGGAAATTCTGTTGGAGGCATATAAGAGTAATTATAGTATCCACCCAGGTAGTACAAAGATGTATAGAAATTTGCGTCAGCAATTTTGGTGGAACGGTATGAAGGTAGATACGGCTAAGCACGTTTCTCAATGTTTGACGTGCCAGCAAGTAAAAGCGGAACATTGTAAACCCGCAGGACTCTTGAGACCATTAGACATTCCAGAATGGAAATGGGAACATATAACGATGGACTTTGTGCAAGGATTGCCAAGGACGTCAAGTAGTCATGACTCGATTTGGGTTATAGTGGATCGTTTGACTAAATCGGCTCATTTCTTAGCGATTCGCATGGACTACCCAATGGATAAGTATGCGGACATGTATGTAAGTCAAGTGGTACGCTTACATGGTGTTCTAGTGACCATTACTTCAGATTGGGATTCAAGGTTTACTTCGAATTTTTGGCGAAGTCTTCAAATTGCGTTAGGGACTAAGCTTCAATTTAGTATTGCTTTTCATCCCTAGACCGATGGACAAATAGAAAGAGTAATCTAGATAGTGGAGGATATGTTAAGGGCTTGTGTAATTAATTTCAAAGGAAATTGGGATGAAAGGTTGCATTTAGTAGAGTTTGCCTATAATAATAGTTTTCAAAAGAGTATAGGCATGGCTCCCTATGAAGCATTATATGGAAGGAGATGTAGGACTCCTGTCTGTTGGAGTGAAATAGGTGAAAGGAAGTTGACAGGACCTGAAGTGGTACAAGTTACCACTGAGGCTGTTGAAATTATTAGAAAAAGACTTAGAACAGCTCAGAGTAGACAGAAAGACTACGCAGATTGGCGTAGAAGGCATTTGGAATTTAGTGTAGGAGACCATGTATTCCTTAAGGTATCTCCAATGAAAGGGATATCTCGATTTGGGATGAAGGGTAAGTTAAGCCCTAGATTTATTGGACCCTTTGAAATACTCGAAAGGATAGGGGATGTAGCTTATCGTTTAGCATTACCTCCTAGGTTAAGAAATCTACACGATGCGTTTCATGTATCGATGTTGAGGAAGTACCAGCCGGATCCTGGTCACATACTCGATTATGAAACCATCAAAGTGGATGAGAAAATAAGGTACATTGAAGAGCCTGTGCAGATATTGGACCGAAAGGAGCAAATTCTTAGGACCAAGAAGATCCCATTGGTTAAGGTATTATGGCGACATCATGATATGAAGGAAGCCACATGGGAAAGTGAGGATCGGATGAAGGAAAAGTATCCCTATTTGTTTCAAAAAGGCGCGAGTGGTGTTTAAATTTCGAGAACGAAATTCTCTAAGGAGGGGAGAATTGTGGCATCCCAAAAATTCAAAGTCAAGTTATAAGATGTGTTAAAGCCTTTAATTAGGTAATAAAATTTCCTAAGGTTTATACCTTAGCCATTAGTCTTTTAAGATTTGATGATTTGTGCATATGTTTGTGAGAATTTAAATTTGATAGATTATGATAATAATCTATGCTTGGCCATGCACTTTATACATTATATTTCAATAGGCAAGATGTCACAAGACTTTGGCCATGTTGAAAATTAAAATTTAAAAATATTTATAGAAGAAATTCAAAAAAAAAAAAAAAAAAAGAGGGAAAAGTCAAATTTTTGGATTGGGCCTTTAGCCCATTGGCCTAAGCTTAGTGGGCCGAATGGCCAGCCCAAATGGAGGCCCATGGAAGGGCTGTCGCCGGCCCATTGAGGCCTAAGAAGAAGGTGGCCGGCCCATGCATGGGTCTTGCCAAGTGGCAAGAAGAGCCTCCATGCATTGGTCCATTTAAGTGGCATGTGATGATTACTAATGATGAGGTTTAAGGGGGGATAAAAGGGAAGAGAGAGAGAGGAGTGGCCGGTTACTCCATTCGGCCAAGAGAGTGAGAGAGAGAGAGAAATTTCGAGAGAGAGAGGGAGTCGCTCGCCGTCCGTCCGCCGTGCTCGCCGCCTTACGCTGTCGACCGACCGGTCTAGAGGCAAGTGGGAGTCCTCTAGCTGCTCTTGCATGTGTGTATGTCGTTTGCATGTTAAATTTTTGGGTGTTTGGGTGAGAAAAACCGAAGCATGGATAGTTTATTCTTGAATGGCATGGCTATTCTTGCTCGAACAGAGTAAGTCAGAATGTTGTGTGAGCTTGCATGCATGTTTAGAGTCCGATTTTAGCTTCGATTTATTCATGAGAGTTGTAGCTAACATCTTAAACTACACCATACTGAAATTTCATGAAAAATGATGGAGATTTGAGGGGTTAACGTCTTATCCTACGGAGACCTCAGATCTGGAAAGATTTTACTGACCTTTTGTTGGATTTGTGATTGCATGTTGGTTTGTGTTGAGAATATCTCTTCGATTTCTTCATGAAAGTTGTAGGGGACATCTTAAACTACAACATACTCAAATTTGAAGTGAAACGAACAAGTATAGCCTAGTAAATCGACTAGATCTTGAAGACGGTAATTCTGGAGATGTATTTTGGGACACCGAGACTTCATGGACTTAAATGATGACTATACTATGGTTATTTGACTTGGATCTCTGCATGAAACTTGTAGAGGACATCTTGATGTATAACATATCCAAATTTCAAAGGAAACGAAAGAGAATAGGTAGGTGAAATCTCAGTATTTCGGAGAAGCATGCACTGGACGATGCGGTAATGGATCCAGAAGCTTCGTGAGATTGTGTAAAATAATATAGAAATAATTTGGCTTAGAAGTCTTCATGAAAGTTGTACGAAAATGTCTTAGCTATAACTCGGTAAAATTTCGTAATTTTTGGAGGCCGTATGAATATTTTAATCGAATTTCCTCGGAAACCGTGCATTCTGGTTTCATCCGAAAATTATATGATGTTTTGTGAAAATTGGGAAATTGTGTGAAATGCTATTTGGCCATGTATTTTGTATGAAATTATCATCCTATTGGCTTGTTTAATATTTGCTGTAATTTTTATCATTTTGGGAATTTGTTGATATTAAATGTAATATTTATGGAAATGACAAAAGTTGAATCTTAAATAAATAAATAAATAAAAATAAAATAAAAATAAAATAAAATAGATTATTTTATTGGCCATAAATTCCATTAAATTTATTAATAAATAATTTTATCTTGTTGCATGTATGATAAGGTCTTGATGTATGCATGACATTTAATTGAGATGCATGTGTGAATTCCATGGCAAGTGTGACTTGTTTGATGTCACATCATATGCCATGCTAAATTAAGACCGAAATTGGTAAAACATGAATAATGATAAGTGAGGAGGTGGTTGTGGTGGAGGATGATGCCCGGAATGTATAGAGATGCATTGCCGGATTACCCTGGGAGATTCAGGATGCTCAGAACGTGGGGGTGCCGGAAGCCCTGTCGGAGGTTTCTGCCCGAATGGAATACCTCGCGATGCTAGGATTTGGGGTGCGGGATGCCCGGCCAGGGAGTGTAAATGCCGTAAGCCCTGTTGGAGGTTTCTGCCCGAAGGGAATGCCTCGTGATGCCAGTTCGGATGCGAGATGCCCGGAATGTGGGGGGCCGGATACCCGGTGGCCTAGGATGGCTGAATGCTGAAAGTCTCGGAGGTCTTTGCCCAAGGGGATGATGAAATTGATGATTTGAGGAATGGGTGATGTGGTGATCAAATTGAAAGCTAAAAGTGGAAATTAAACCATGGCATGATATGCATGATGATATGCATGATGTTGATGGTGATGATGATGATATGTGATGTGAAATAATGATGATCACCCATGGCATGATATGCATGATGATATGCATAATGATGATGGTGATGATGATGATATGTAATGTGAAATAATGATGATCACCCATGGCATGACATGCATGATATGCATGATGATTAAATATGATATGCATGATGATATGCATGATGATGATAATGATGATGATATATGATATGCATGATGATGATGATAATGATGATGATAAATGATATGGCATGATGACATGTGTAATGTGATGATGTCATGATGATGATGACATGTATGATATAATGATGCCATGTTGATGATGACATGTATGATATGATGATGCATGATAGTATGCGCATGGCTTCAAAGTAAGTAATGCCTGCAATGCATGTATGATTTGCATGATGCATTGAGTTGTTATTGGATTCTTTACCTGCTGAGTGGTTGTACTCACCCCTTTTGGGGACCAACATTTCAGATTAGCAGCATGCCGCTTCCTACCGTTACGCGAGGCGTATTTTACGGCATATCTTCGGACGTAGAGGTCGAATGCGAGGAGTTTGATTGTCTTTCAGTTCCTGGTCTTGTGTATATTCGAGTGCGCTGTCTAGTTATGTACGACATGGGTATGGCTGGGGGCCCTGTTGTCCAAGAGTTTATATCTGTCCATATTCGACACGACGGGGTGATGCGTGGGATGCTGCCGCCACCACCGCCTGATGCACCAGGATGGGTGTGAGGGCCGTGCATGACGAGTAGGAGCTGCATCTTTTTGGGGATCGTTAGTCGACACTGATGATGGGGATTGTGTACGCGAGTTGTAGAGGGTCGAGGGTTCTTTTTTGGGGTTTTAGGCCAGACGTGGCTGAGTCCTGGCTTTTCCTTTTGATGTACCGACCCAAAAGAAGTCCCATCTTGAAAATATATGTAAATAAGTGTCGTGGCTTGTTTATAAAATCATGGTGATTAGTGGTGTGTATTTGTATCATGATTGGTAAGGGGAGAGATGGTGATGTTTTATTTTGCTTCCGCTGATGAGTCGCGTTGGGACCGTTTTCAAAAAAAAAAAAAATGTGTCGACTAATTATGACGCTTCTTTTAAGACGAAAGGTAATAAGGTGTAACATTAGCGTTTGTGGTGACCTGCGAAAGGTTCGGGGTGTCACAGTTCTGGTCGTGCATTGTTCATCACACGCGATAAACTTCAAAATTTTGTTTCAGGCAAACCATGAGCTCAAATCACAATCCATAAAATCCCACAGCTCCACAATATTCCAAACTATCATTTCTACAAAACTACGCAACTCAACAACGCAAAAATCATACTTCGCCGCTTGATTTTCTCAAAATTCTGAATTTCAAGCCCTAAGTCCAAAATTATTCCGATTGAACGAAGGGAGAGCACAAGTGCTTACCGAGCATTGCATTACGTATTTAACGTGGCTTGGCGAGGCTTCCATGAAGAGAATGCGCGAAGCCCCTTCTCTTCTTTTCTCTTCTTCTTCTTCTTCTTCTTTCTCTCTTTCTTCTTCTTTTTGTGTTCGAGCTCTTTGCCGTCCCTCTCTCTCCCCTTCTTTCCTTCTCTCTTTCCTTTTATCTCCTCCTTTTTCTTTATTCTTTCTTTCTTTTCTTCCCCCTCTCTCTCTCTCTCTCTCTCTCTCTCTCTCTCTTTTCCCTTCTCTCTTGAAAACTCTCGATTCCTCTCTCTCTATTGAAGCTTCTACCTTTTTCTTTTTTTCTTTTTTTTTTGACTGGGTCAAAACCCATATTTTACAGCTGTAATCCATCAATTTGGCTGTAGTTTTTTTTTTTTTTTTTTTATCAATTAGCAAAGCCATTTAAGATCTTGACCATTGTTCGCAATTGTGCCCACCTAATTTTGCAAGAAAGCCTCTCAAAGTTGGCTATTTTCTTATATGAAAATACCAAATTCAATGCAAATTTAGTCCTTTTGGCCCGATTTGATTGATTCGACCTAACCCAAGTTCAATTTCAATTTAATTGGGGGCCAAGATGATGATTTAAAGGCTCGGGCGAAATTTTTGCAAAATTTGTGAATTGATCCCTCAACTTTTAGAAATTGCATTTTGGCCCAAACTTGCCATTTTAATTCCAATCTGACCTCCTACGCTTGGCTAGTCACATTTAGATCATTGGCCCCATCTTGCTTCTTTTTTTTTTTTTTTTTTTTTCCTTCCTTTCTTTTTTTTTTCTTTTTTCTTTAGGAAAAACATCTTCCATTAAAAAAAAAAAAAAACTATACTAAACACCTAGATAATCTATATACAAGAATTTGACATGAAATATTTTTGTGGAAAAATAATTTCCCATTTTTCGGAAATGATTTTTTATTTTGCAAAAATTTATGTGTCAACAGCGAGAGGACATCAACCCTATCTATTGAACAACTTCATACACTGCCCCGATCATCTCAATTTATTGCATTGGTGGCCTCTAAACCTTTCAAGCCCGACAACCCCTGTCAATTATCTCAGGGTTGTGGTCATGCTCCATTTTGTGGTACATTTCCTTCATGCCAACAATCCTCCACCTTTTCTAGATCAGTGAAACAACAACCATCACCCCAAGGTCAACATAAATCTCAAAATTTGGGTGTTCATTCACAATGTTAGATTTGCAATCATATGGGTCATATTGCCATCAATTGTTATCATCGAATGAACTACACCTATCAAGGTTGCCATCCACTAAAAAAGCTTGCAACGATGACAGTCACTTTATTACACTCAACACTTGGTACACCAACACTAGAGCCACTCTTCATCTCACCCTAGAGCTCAAAAATCTCCAAATTTCAACCGTCTATGATGGTAATGACACTGTTGATATAGGTAATGGCCACAGTATGCCCATTGCACATGTTGGTTCCACCACCATCTCATTCTCTTCTTCACCTCAAACTATCTTTTATTGTCCCATAGTCTCATCCCATTTACTCTCTATCTACTGCCTTTCCAAGATAACAATTATCTCTTTAACTTTGATGCCTCTGGTTTTTATATTAACGACAAGGCCACGGGGAGGATTTTATATCAAGGGTTAGTTGATAACGGCTTGTACCCACTTCGTACACCACAATCATCCACTGCTCCAAAGGCTTATTATTGTTCCTCCATTACCATGGACTAATGGCATGCTCCTCTTGGTCACCCCTCTCATGACATTCAACGAGCCATTTCCTAAGTTGTTTCCATTTCTAATAAATCGGGCTCTCACATTTGCTCTTCTTGTCAGGTGAAGAGTCACAAGCTACCTTTTTCCAAGTCTAATTCTACCTCTAGTCGTTCTCTAGAATTATTACATTGTAATGTATGGGGACTTGCTCTCACATTATCTTGTTCTCATTATTCCTATTATGTTCTCTTTGTTGATGATTTTTCCAAATATTCATGGTTATTTCCTATGAAATTAAAATATAACTTTTATGACATTTTTGTTAGTTTCATAAAGCAGGTTGAAATTTTTTTGTGGCACACCATCACTACATTTCACTTGGATGGTGGTGGCAAATTTACAAATAATACCTTCAACAATTTTCTTTAATCTCATGGTATTACACACGAATATTCTTGCTCCCACACATCAAAACAAAATGGTATTGTGGAGCACAAGCACCACCACTTTATCGAAATTGGTTTAGCTATGACGACCCATGCTAATCTGCCTTCTAAATTTTGGTTAGAAACCTTCATCATAGCTATTTACTTGATTAACCTTATGCCCATCCTTCAACATCATACTTCTTTATTTCATATCTCTCCTAAATATGCGAACCTTTGTTTCTTTATTTGATTGGCTCCCTGTTGTTTTATCAGCTATAGCTCTAATCATAAAGGGTATCGTTGTATGGATCCTCATCTGATCAAGTATCTATTTCTTGTCATATCGTCTTTAATGAAACTAAGTTTCCTCACTCCCACATCACTCCCACTCATTCTTCACTTCTTTTGCCTCATAGTCTTGATTTCTTTGGAGTAATTCAAACCGAGTATGTTCATTGTGGTCCTTCCACTAATTCACAAGTCGTTTTCACATCCAACAACACCTCCCCAGTGCCTTCTTCATCAATTACCGAACCTACCTTCCAAACCTCTGGCCATCTCCTTCCTCCACCTATTGACAATCAACTTGTTCCTCATTTATCCACTCACCCAATGCAAACAAGGTCGAAATATGGCATTACTAAACTAAAGGCCTTTTCCCATACCCTTCACCCATTTCCACTTGCACTTATTGCCAATTATATCTTTGAACCAACATGTTACTCCCAAGTTGTTAAGGACCCTTGATGACATCATGCTATGGATTGGGAAATTACCTCTCTTCAATAGCAACAAACATGGTGTCTGGTCTCTTATGATCCTATCATGAACATAGTAGGTTGCAAATGGGTATTTCAAGTTAAACAAAATTCGGATGGCTCTATTAATCACTACAAGACTTGTCTTGTTGCTAAGGGTTTCCATCAGCAGCCAGGTGTGAATTTTTATTGAGACCTTCAATCCTATGGTGAAACCTACCACCATGAGAATTATTTTATCTTTTGTGGTCTCTCACAATTGGCCACTTCGACAATTGGATGTCAAATGTGCATTTTTACATGGTAATTTGCAAGAAATGGTGTTCATTTCCCAACCACCAGGCTATGTTGATCTGGGCAAAACTAGCCATGTCTGTCACATGAAGAAATCCGTTTATGGTATTCGTCAAGCCCCTTGGTGCAAAAATTTTAATTCAAAATTCCATGATTTTGGATTCACTATCTTCAACTCTGATCCATCACTATTCATCTTCCACCAAGGGCATATAACCATATAACTCCTCTTGTACGTTGATAATATTGTATTCACTGGCAATGATACTTCAGTGTTGCAGCATTTAATCTCATATCTTGGGCATCATTTCCTCATGAAGGACCTTGGACCTCATTCTTATTTTCTTGGTGTTCAAATAACATATAATTCCGAAGGCAATTATGGATATCTTGAAGTGTGCAAATATGGACGGATGTAAACCAATCCCAATGCTCGCTATATCTCGAAAGCTTGGCCAAGGTGATGGCCTTTCATTGTCGGATCCCGCTCTGTATAGGAGTCTCGTTGGAGCGTTGCAATATGTTATTCAGATGTGTCTTGACATTTCTTTAGTTGTCAATTAAGTTTGCCAATTTCCAAAGTCTCCCATCAAGGATATCTTGTGGTGGTCAAATGCATTTTGCGTTATTTGAAAGGCACAATCACTCATAATCTTCACTTTCATCCAAGCCAACACTAACTCACTGCTTACTGTGATGTTGACTAGGCAAGCTACCCCATTGATCGACGCTCTATTGGTGAGTTCTGTGTTTTCTTCGGTTTCAACCCCATTATTTGGAGTGCTAAGAAACAAGCCACTGTGGCACATTCTTCATTCTTCATTTGTAGCTGAGTTTTGGTGTCTAGCTCACGCTACAACTAAATGAATTTGGCTATGCTGCTTGTTATGTGAAATGCATTGCCCACTCTTTGCACCACCCACCATTTGGTGTGATATCATTTTTGCAATCTCTCTTGCCTAAAATCCTGTTTTTCACTCTGTTCGAGAACTAGTTGGACATAAGATTCTGACTATTCAGTTCATCTCAAGCAAAGATCAAATTGTAGATATATTCACAAAAAGTTTGAGTTCTAATCACATCAAATTTTCGCAGAACAAGGTTCAATTTCAGCCGACCGTGCTTAGCTTGTGGGGGGACGATAACATATTGTCATAAAATCAAGCAACTTGACATCTTCTACCTCTCTCAAAATTTTAAATTCAAATTCAAATTTTGAATTTAAAATTCTTTTCTTAATTTGAGGATTTTTTCCTTGATATAAGGAATCAATTTTGATCTCATCATAAAACTGTGTATCTATTTAAACTCATTATGTACATCAATAGAAGCAACAAGGAAAATAAAAAATTTAAAGCTTCCTTTACAATATTTACATCGTTCAGGACCAACATACGAAATGCCGAAAACTTCATGCGTTTTTTTTGTTTTTGTTCTTCTATTTCAAAGACAACTCTTTGGGTCAATCATTGATTTTGGTCATTCATCAGTGATAGGCGATTCAATTCAACAATCATCGTAGGACAATTGGCAAGATAGAGATGGCGATCGGCGTTAGTTGGAGACAATGACAACTGCACGGTAGTCGGGAGTGATAGGCTATTGCGGTGGTGGCCCTACATGGTGATCGAGAGTAATAGGCTATTGTGGCGGTGGTCCTTGCATGGTGGCTGGCGAAGTCGGACTCCATCACTCCATTGTTGAAAGTACATTATTGTTATTTTTAAAACTTTTTTTATGCAATATCCAATCCGAGTCTATCCTACTCCCTAGCCCGGATTTATCTGACTTTTTATCTTTATATATTTGGGTTTATCTAGTCTAGAAGACGTTGTCAAACACTAGACATGATATTTTGTTATTTTATCCGGTCTCAAATCTGGACTCTCAGACGCAACTTTTGTGTACATGTCGTCTCCCTTTGCCTATAAGTTTACCATTTTATTTGGACATTCAAACAACCACCGCACTCGCTTCTGCGAACAGTGCAATGCCGGAGCTACCAAACTAAACCATGCGGCCACAGCGCAAGTAGCGGTGTTCTTGGGCAATGATGCATGGGAAGGTATCTTTATCTCGCCACATAATATCGACCAGGTATGTCATTCTTGTACACAGGGTTTTGTGCAAGGTTTTTCTATATTGAGAGATGGGAATTTTTGTTTTTTCTGTGGACATGCCTTCTCATAAAAAAATATAAAAAATATGCTATGACATGCACCAACTTGATCAAAGTTGTCTAGAGGCGCGATGTATTATTATATGCATTCATCTTACAATAAGAAAAAAAAAAAAAAACATGGCAACTATTTCGCAATTTGAATCATTCTTTACCAAGTATAGTTATGTATTCTCCCCTTTCGCGTGATAACACATTCCTTGTTTGTGAAGTCGAAAAAAGGACGCTTTCTATCCTCAAAATGTCGTACAATCAACGACATAGTTTCGTCTAAAATTCGGCATTTTATTTTCACTAGTTAAAACTGAGAAGTATTATCTCCTCAGGCACTGTTCGACTGGTACCAGGCCCAACACCTCCATTGTAACTCCATAAGTCATCCAAAACAAGACCTCACAAGATTTGAACATGAACATGATTAAGATACACTATTTTTATCTTTAAGACGACCACGTCATCAATTCACTCGAACGCTTTCCACAAGCAGTGACATTTCAAATAAATAAGCTCAATATTTCAGCACGAGTTTCTTTACCGCGTGAAAACAGAACACCAAGAGCTACCTCTAATAATTCTCCTCTTAAATAAAGAACTACAAACCTTATGCTCACGTTTTTTTCTCTCGTTTTTTTCTTGGCACAACAATCACAGTTCTCTATGCAGCAGGAAAACTACAAGCAAGCAATAGCGAGATTTGGCGACGGAGTAAATCCTCGTGAGGAATGGCAAATACAAAATACAAATGGTCTGTTTACGAGCAATTAAAAACGAGTTACCTCATAGGCTTCTTTCTCCACTGGGCGCGGCCACGGTTTATTTCTAGGCCGTCACCAGAGAACCTGAGTAAGTGGAGAAACTGGCGATAATCTACTGTGGCCAGAGATGCAGCCGATCCATTGGTTCCATTGAGCTGCGAGATGGCCTCCAAGTTCTCATCTGGCTCATGACTGCTGAGCGAATCGACAACCTCGTCATGCTGACACTCACGCCTGTAATCCAGCGTGATTGTTTGCAGTTCGTAGGAGTCAATAATTTCTTGAGGCATGCTCTGTCATAATGACAACATAGAAAGCATTTCAAAGGAAGGCTGATTGCAGGATTTACAGAACATGAGAGACGGATTGAGGAAGATTTCACAAAAGCTGCTGATTTCTTCATCTCTACAAGTTAGTGGGACAAGAAAAACTTCTGAAGACAGTCAGTAACGGTTCTTGCTATGTGAGGCCGAACACGAAGTACGACCTAAATACACGCTCGGACCTAGATAAGCCAAAGCCTCTATCCTTGTTCTTCTTCCATGACACCTTTTGGCAAATTAAAGGAAAGCAGCACAAAAACAGAATGTTTCTGACAAAAATTTTGTGGCCCACATGGTGACACCAGGAACAAAGAAAAAGCTATTCTCACAGGAAAGGCAAGCCTTAGTAAAACTGCGAGCCGATCACTTCAACTTCCCAAAGCAGCAGATATGACGATGAGGAACCCGACCAAGATGCAGATCGAAATGATTTAATTCTCAACACAACTCCTCTTGAAAGCCAGATCGGTACAGTAAAACAAATGCAATTAGAAGAAGAAACTTGACTCAGACATATTAGACGTATAATCCATGTCCAGCGTAATGGATATGAAGGAAGGCCTGCAAGCCTTACCTCTAGAACCCATCCAATGTAGGTGACGTTGTTGACATGTTGGTTCATGTCCAGATCAGCTCGTCTAGGCTGTGGTTGTGGGGAGCACAATAATTAATGAAAAGACATTTATAAATCCGGGCAACTCAGATGGGTTAATCAACTTACAACAAGCCCCAGCCTCGAATATTGAGCAGGGTCTTCCAACTTTTCTATTTTTTTTAAGCTGCCATTGTTCTCCTCTGGGAACGCTAGTCTGCAAATCAAATAAACAGGAGCCTTAATGAGCACGACAAAGAATATACAGTAAAGATGAGATATTTGCAGTTAGTAAATGTGCATTAGGCACTTTAAACGAGGTAACCATGGTTAGGATGTCAAGTAAGTTAGCTCTCTATGCTATTTAAGCTATGTAATCTGAGTGAGTGAAAATATAGCGCTTTGTGTTTGTGTTTCCCTCTCTTCATTAGCGATCCACCCAAAAATTGAAGGAAAGCATCCACTATTGCTGTATATTAGATAGAACAACAAACTCTCCATCAAACGAAGTTGCAGTGACTCAGGGGCATAATTACATGGGCCAAACATGTGGCTTACATTTTATTATGCAGAGCCATTTCGTTTTCATATTGTATTTATTCCCAGATTTTGGGAGGAAAGAAAGGCCAAGTGGTTTTGGAATCTGGTCAATCATTGGTCATTCTGTCTGAGGTATGTCTCTAGACATGCGAGAATCTCGAGCATATAATTATATTTTACACAACCCCAAAGAATTATTACTTTTAGAATTAAGAAAAATTATGAAGATCCTTGGCTACGTATCGCAATGCCACTATTATAGTCCCAGACATCCATAAAACACAATGTCGTGCTTCTACAAATTTGTAGTAACATCACTTTTCGAGATTGGTCCACCGTCCACAGAACTAGCATAGTAGACGACTTCTAGTATGTTCATTGAATTCGGAGAAACTTCTAACTAATGAGGTGAGTCAAAACACCAACCAACTAGCAAAGTTTTCACACATCCATGCACATACTTACATTGTTTTTATCACTCCTGCACCTACATTATCACCTAATCTGGGTATCACTTTAGCAAAGCAAAATGCCCCTTTCTGATATAAGCTCCTTCGTCAAATATACTGATATTGAATTGCATACTGCAGTTTCTAGTGTGATCATACTCAAATTCAAGAAATGCATGATAGATTATACTCAACAAAGATGATGTTTATGCCTATGATATGAACACAAATGTACCTTGATTCTCGCTAACAGAAAATCAGATACTCATCACGAATATCATCGTTGACCTTCTGAAGTCTTCTAGTTTCCTGATGCATCATGACCCGCTTGCTGAGAAATCAGATGGTTGAATCGGTCAACACTGTACAGTTCATATAATCAAAACCAAAAAAGTACTAACAGTATGCATTTTTAACTTTCGTTGGTGGGGAAATTTATTTCATAAGGAGCTTATATAAGGTAGAGCTTCAACATCTAATAAAGGGAAAATATGCCTATAAACAAATATTCTCGCACTTACATATCCCATATACATGTCTGTAAATTATCTCTTCTGCTTGAAGTTTTAGAGAAGAATTTATAAACCTATGGCTCGCCCACGAAAACCCCAAGATAGCATCTCAGACAGAGAGGAACGCCACTACTTTTGTCAAAGATACAGTTCCTCTCATGCTAATCTCAAAAGTATCCTGAATATGAAAGTCTTAAACACAGATATAGAACAATGCAGAACTGATGCAATGTTGCTCCTTCAGCCCCAAGGTAATTGACAACAAGCTAATTGATCGCTACAAAAAGCCTTTGCCAAGCAGGAGAAATAATATTATCTCCACCATCTGATGGCATTCACTCCATTCGTAAAAAGAAACGAAATATGAAGAACCAGTTCAACTCTTCATGGACGTGGAAGGTTACTGAGGGCAACAGACATGAGAGAGCAGCATCGCTAATACTAGCTCACACTTCAAAGAAATGAACAAGTTTACCTAGTAGCTCTTCCAATAACTTGACCATTTGCATAGTCCTTGAGTATCCATTCTTGTCTAGTTCCGATCCTGGCTACTTCATGAAACCACGTTTCTCTTTCCACCACATCATTCCTGACACAAATGACATACTACTATCAGGGCATGAATAACAATCCTAAACCCATGTGCAAGTCATTCAACGTCGGATGTGAAATAGAAAAGTAGCCAAACTCACCAGGCTGGGTATTTGTATATTTCAATATGCATGCGGGCAGTTACCCATACAAGATTCATTTTCCGCATTGTAGAGCTCGTCGCAAATCCATCAGTCGAAAATCCAAGACTCTGAATATGATTACACGCAACCTCCTGCAATGCAGATATCATTCACTTTGACCAGAAATCCTTGCTGCAATTGCAACTTGAGACAACTCTTTCCAAATAGAGAAAAACAAAATTTTCCTACTGCCATAAATGAGCCTACCGATCTATCCAAATTTTGGATCAACACATTTCGCCAAAAGAAGAAACGAAGATTAAAATGAGAATTAGCAAATCCATGAGGAGTAGTCAATATCATTCAACCAAATCCTAAATCCAGTGACAAGCAATCATGTAGACACTCTGATCCAGGAGATGGCAGACAAGAGACATAAACAAAGACCAACTGCTCTATCACTGTATTTCTCAAAATCCAAAATTTATAAGCAATTCGCAGCAGTAATTAAAGATTTGATGTGGTTAAACCAAGATACATACTTGTCTGTGTGGGGAGAAGAATATTAGGAGCGTCAAAACTTTTGTACCGTGGTTACTTTAGTGCAAAAACTTTTTTTTTTCACTCACTTGCCACATTGAAATAAAATTGCTCATTTAAATGCCACTTCTGGCCAAAAGCTCTAGGTGGAAAGTTTTAATTTTTTTTTGAATTGTTTTTTGTTTTTATTTTTGATTTGGCTTTTTTATTTTGGCTTTTTTTCTTTAGGGCCGACGAAGGTCACTGGAAACCTTCGCCGATTGTGAAACCCTCGCCTAGATTGGGCGAGGGCCTCCTTGCCCTCGGCCTTGAAGGCCCTGAGTGAGACCATTCAGGCCTTGCCTGTAGTCGGCAATGTCATTATGCCGTCACTAGCTCTAGGCGGCGGCGTCTGCGGTTGATGAGACCTTGACGACCTTGCTTAGGGCCTCCATAGCTAAGGTCGAGGTGGCCCTTGCCCAATCTGGGTGAGTGTTTCGCATCCAACAAGGGTCACCTGTGACCCTCATCGGCCTTAAAGAAAAAAAGCCAAAGAAATAAAAATAAAAAATTCAAAAATATAGTAATAAAATATATATTATTAAAAAATTGTCAACGTTACGTCGGTAAAGCCATGTCAAATGACCAGCATTCATGTTGGATTTTTCAATAAAGTAAATTGGAATTGGTACTCAAGTGAGCAATTTTTCAAATTCATGACAGTAAAGTGAGCAAAAAAAAAGTTTTGACATTCAAGTGAACACCTTATGAAAATTTTGGTACTCTTAATATTACTCTCCTGCTCCCCCACCCCCACACAAAAGACCGTTGGATTCACGGGTTTCAAAAAGTTTAGTTTCAAATTATACAAATATTTAGGTCCTATTTGGTAATTAGTTAAATAGTACTCAATTCTATTATTTAATTTTTCCAAAATTAAAAAAAAAAGATCGGAAATTCATTTGATAACGTTTTTATTCTCGAGAATAAAGAAGTAAAATGAAATTATTTTTTTATTCTTGAGAATAATTCTAAAATCGAGCATTTCTTCTTTTTTAATCTTTTCTTTTTCTTTTCATTTTCGTTTTCTTTTTTTTTAGTCGATCAATGGCCCGGCAATGGTCGGTGATCGGCTAGATGAGAGCCTATGACCTTGCCAGCTCGTTGATCAAGCCTCGTCGATGGCTGGGCGAGGCTCGTTAGCCGACAAGACTCTAGTGAGGCCACACGCTCTCATTTGCTCAGTTGTAGGCCATTGCCAATGTTGGTGGCTGCCTAAAAGAAGAAGAAAAATCTGACCAAAAAAAAAAAAAAAAAAAAGAAAAAAAAAATTTAAAAAAAAAAATTAAAAAGGACCAAGTTACGAAAGAATTTGAGAGTTGAGGTTCATACTAAATTATTTTTTATTTCAAAAATAGAATTTTATGTGGTTGTGAAAGTTCACAAACTAGTTTAGATATTTTCCAAAAATAGAATGATTATCCAAGTGAATATCCACAACCCTTACATAGACCAATTACACTCAAAATCTCATCTTTGCCCAAAACCCATTGAAAGAAAATCAATTCGAGATCCGATCACAAAAACTTGCAACAGATTGGCCATGGTCTCGACGGTGGCCGTCTTGTTGATCCCCACCTCATAGCACCTCACCATGAATCTCTCCTTGTACGACAGCCCGTCTTCCATCAAGCTACCCAACTTGAGCCGGTCAGCCAAGCTGCCCGACCCGGGCTCGACCCGGGCCGACCCATCAGAGACGACCGCCAAGGTCGGGGCTTTGCTCTCCGGATAGCAAGAGTTGACGCCGGCGGCCGCGGCCCTCCGCCCGGAAGGGAGGAGCCCGGGCTTCCGCATGTCGAGAATCTGCACGGGGCCAGGGCTTTGACATGGTCCGTGGCGTTCCAGGAGAACTTCAACATGTCGTGAGCGTGCGCGGGTGATGCGGAGAGGCTTCTGTTGGTTTCCGAAGCGGCAAGTTTTATGGAGATGGAGATTGTTGTTTTCTTTTCTTGAAAAGAACAGAGAACACGTAGACAGCAAAAACAGAAAAGGACTTTACAGCAGAAGCAGAGAACAAGTTTACAGAAAAGGACTTTACAGCAGAAGCAGAGAACAAGTTTACAGTTCTTGAAAAGAACAGAGAACACGTAGACAGCAAAAACAGAAAAGGACTTTACAGCAGAAGCAGAGAACAAGTTTACAGCAGAAGCAGAGTGTCGTGTTCAGCAACAGATCAGAATATCTAAGATACGTGCAGCTAACTGCTCCTAGGAGATAAGATTGACTAACCAACTCCTAAAAAACAGGACACCAACAACTAAACAAAACAAAAAAGAGAAAAACAACACGTGCAGTCTTGATACATCAACAGAGATGGTGGATGCATGGCGACGGTGGGATCGGCGGAGCCTTATGGGCCAGGACGCCGATGTAAACAACTAAACAAAACAAAAAAGAGAAAAACAGCACGTCCAGTCTTGATACATCAACAGAGATGGTGGATGCATGGCGACGGTGGGATCGGCGGAGCCTTACGGGCCAGGACGCCGATGTGTCGATGTGACCGAGGACGTGGAGTGGGAATGGGCTCCATGGTGGAGAAACCCGGCATTCTGACCTTGGATTCTGACGTGTTTTCGCGACGCGACAGCACGGCGACACCTGAATTGCCGAAGCTTTCGTGTCAGAACGCCGATGACTTGATTGTTCGATGGGACAGAGGATGCGGAGTAGAAATAGAACTTTCTAGACAGATTTCCTGTCGTGCCACTGGATTTGGACACTTGACTTTTTATCATTTTTGCGTCCCATTACCAAAGGCCGTCAAAGTGCTTGGTAAATCTATTTTACTTGAAACAATTCAATTTTCAAGGGATCCATAGTACATTACTTCAAGATAATCGATATATTATGACTATAAAATTTTCTAACCTATCGCTTCATCAAAATTCTTGATTACTCATTAACATTATTATTTTTTTTAACGCATACGTCCATCTCCGGTAACTAATTTTTTATTTAAATTAATGAGCAAAGCAATTTTTTCTTTTTTGCCCCTTCTCCCATTCACAATGTTCAGTTTATGTGGCCTAGGGTTTGTTTACGCATCCCTAGGGTTGTGGCATAGAAGATGGACACCTCATATGCTTGAAAGGCTATCGACATGACCAATAAATGAGCCGCAATTGTTGATAATGTAGTAAAGACTTATCTTGTATTGAGTCATATCAGTGTCATATTGGTTTGTTAAACCACGCGATATGATTCTTCAAATTTATTGATAGCTATCATCTCGAGTCGAGATAAAATTACAATTGTACTATTATATTTGCGTCAAACTCGTGTGTGTTTCTTAATTGGACTGGATACATTCCTTACTATTCTTGACACGTGATTGACTTAGTAACGACTTTTGAGACTATATGCACAATCGAGAATTCTAGGAATATCTTCTTTTTTTCTTTATATCGTGGGCATTCATAAAAATTTCCCCACATAGTGATTCTATTGATAAAGTTCGTATCTTTTGCGGTTTTTGTTGTTTCAATTGTATGTTTGAGGATGGCCAAAGATAATGTTGCATTTTAAGGTTACTTTCCACTATCGAGACTATCAAATCTTAGTCATGTGACAAAATCATTTTTATTTAGAAAAAAATTAGGCTTGAATCATCAATAAACGAATATTTTATTGATCTCTACGTTAAGACACATCCAAACGCAGTAAAGCGAAAAAAAGAAAAAAAAAAAAAGAGAGTATAAAATTGAGAGACAAGGGTAGATTTCAACAAACTATTCAAAGAGAGTTAACAAGCATAGGAAGACAAGACAAACAATGTTGTCACTGTTTCTCTCACTCTCAACTTCAATAGCCGTGCTTCCAGAAAGCAAGCACTATCAAGGGTTTACTATGTCATCATGCCGAATCCCTGAGCACTCAGGAGAGCTACTCATGGTCATGGCGGAGAAAGCTGAATGTCTCTTGAACTCGGAGTGACGAGCTATTGCGTGAGGCATGCTGCACAGGCAAAGCTCAATATGCCGAAAGGCTGAAAAAGAGAGGCTTTCCATTTTTCTTGTGATCCAACAAATTACAAGAGAGCTAAGAAAACATCAGTGGTGAGAGGACACCTCTTGTCAGAAACGATGTTGTAATTTTATGGTCGCATCATCTTGGAAAACAATCAATCCACAAGAATCAATGCGATCATTGCGAAATTGTTGCAAGGGATTCAGTGCCAAGAGATGTATAAAGATAGAATTTTGCTATCAAATATCCCATCAAAATGGAATTCAAAGCCCATGCGCAATATCCCAATCATCATCTAGCAGCTCGCTCAAAGAGGAATCGGGCGCTTCTTACTTGTACACAATCTGCTAGGCATAGTTTATAACCTAAGCCTTGAGGGGAAAAAGATTGCAACTATGTGGCGCTTAGAAAGCCTAATTGCGAAATCAAAACTCACATGATCAAAAACTTAAGCAAGGGACATCAAAGTTGTCACGATCAGAGCCACACGACGCCCTCATAGATCTCACACTCCTCAGTGTTCACAGTCTATTTTCATATTCAATGAAGTTAACAGTAAAACTAGTTTTCGATCACCAACCTTAATTGTTGACCATGGATATCGCAAAACTGACTTTGAAGGAGGAAAACTAGCAACCACTGATTGCGAAAAAGCTTTAGTAAACCAAGCGCTGTAGGTGTTATCCATAGGATGAGATAAGGCTAATCAGAAGGCATCTTAACTTAATAAAAAAAAATCAAGGAACTCCTAAAATTCTAATTCATATACACCGGGCTGTTGCTAATGCAGAGATAAATTAGCGCACTTCATGTAGATGAAAAACGATGGCATGTACCAATTGAAGGACAAGCACATTTCCCCTCCGTCTGATGATTAAGGAAAATGCAAGCTGGTCACTACGAGTGTCGAGGACATATATTGGGAGGACAGGTAAATATGTTTTTTATATTCTCTGACCAATCCGATCAGGCAGCCATACTGTACAAGACCAAAAAACAGTATTATGGAAGAGAGACCCAGAAACAAAAGAATGAAGTATGGACTAACTAAAAATAGATGAATTTATTCACGAAAGGAGAAACTCATACATGTAACTTTGACAAAAAAAAAAAAAAATCCGTGCAAAAAATCATCCATCACAAACAATGAGATATTTCAAAAGTTGCTACTGGGGAGATGCTGTGAGAAGATTGACGGTTTTTTGCCATCGGCAGGGACAAGTTATGAGGATATTTCATTAATCCATCCTTATGGAACTCAAAACCCATGCACAATATATCCCAATCATCATCTGGCGGTGTGCTGAAAGAGAGAACCGCTTTTGTTGTTTCTTTTGAATTATCTAGTTAAGTACACCGTGTTGGGAATAACGGATCCCTGAAAACCGGATTCGACACCGAATCGAACCCCTAAATCAATGCGGAAGACGAAGGCCGGGAAAACACGCATCACCGATCGTAAAGCACACCACGGATTCGAGCGTACCTTGTTAGCCACAGATTAAACACCAATGTCGAAGATCGAGGAGGAAATTCTGATCCGATGATGTCGATTCGACTTGAAAAGGGAAACGGCGTCGCCTTAAACGTTTGGGAGAAAAAGAAAAGGAAAGGAACGTACGTTGGAATTGTTATGCCAAGAGGTGTCTTCTCTCTCTCTCTCTCCTTCCTTTTATACCTTCCCCCATCCACGGGCCCTATTCCCGTGGGCCGGGCCTTTTTGGGCCCAACTTGAGCGGATGGGCCTTAAGCCCATCTCATAAATCCATCATCTCCCACTCGCACATGGTGGTCCAAAACCAACATGGGCAGACAGGCCCTACTCAGCCTCATCAGAGAATAATCCATCATAAACTCTCACTTAACATGGTGGGCTGAACAGAATCCTCTTTTCCTCTCTTCAACATTCATACCGGTGAATAATCCGTGCGACCAGCATACTTTGAGAGCTCGTTGCCATACATCTGTTAGGAATATATAGCAGCTCATAATAAGCATCACATCCTGAGTAGATTTAGTATGCAGTACCCTAGATCGATCGATCACATTTATATCTCTCTTGATCTCTTTTAAACAATGATATATATATTGTATTCACAATTATGATTATCACAAAGACAGTCATAATTGGTTAACCGGTGAATACAAAACTATAATGTGATTCTCCAAAATCGATCTTCCTCTTTCCTTCAAACTCTCAATTTCAGTTCAGCTTGCTTTTCTAGAAATGCCCCATTAGATCGAATCACTCATGATCATTGGCAACATCCTAAGATAGCAAACACTAAATAGAAATCTTGAGAATAAGTAAGAGTCATGAGGGGACTAAGAAATTGAGGAACTCTTTTCCTCAAGAGTCTCACACGTCATAAAAGTTGAGATCAAACTTTTGCCACTCTTATTGGTCGTCTCATGCATACGTAGTATGAAATACATATTACGGTATTAACTCCTTTCCCATGGAGCGTATGTCTACACCTTTCAATACCGTACAGATGATAGTTCAGACATACCCAATGTCTAACTTGAGTTCACGTATCTACTCATTCACAAAATTCATCAGAACTCACATCTGGCATCTTAGACAGATAAAGTAAAACATGTGGGGTATTTTTACTTTCGGACATAGTAAGTATTATATCCTCATCTTAACAGCCAGTTAAGGCGACATACGTGTTTTAAGCTTAAGCTCTCGATTATCACCTAGATAATAAGCTTTAAAACAGTCTCATCTCCATTTATCACACAGTAAATAGAGGTGATTACCCATGTGAGTGGGCTAATCTCATATCTGTCCGACATACTTCTCAACTTAAAGTAATGCTCTAAGCATTAAGATGCATAAATATCAAACAAAAATTCATAGGCATTAATGATGAAAACACAAATTCATCAAATTGTGAACACTTAGGGAAAATACAATATTCAGTACATCAGTCTCTACGCAATCCTAGAGATTTCATATGGCCACAAAACACATCTCTAGGTATTGGCTTTGTCATAGGATCTGCTACCATTCCATGCGTAGTATGTACTCTAAGTTCACATCTTTTCGTGCAACCATATCCTTGACAAGATTATACTTGGTATCTATAGGTTTGGTCTTGCCATGATATTTTGGATCTTTGGTATACGCTTTTTGCTGCTTGGCTACCAGAGTTAACCAACAATAAATTTGCAGCACTTCTAATAATACCTAAATGATCCAAAAAATCTCTTAAGCCAAACACTTTCTTACACTACTGCTGATAATGCCACGAACTCAACTTGCATCGTGGACAAGGCTATACACTTTTGTTTCTTACTGCTCCAACATATGGTGCCATTATTCGGTAAGAAAACAAACCCAGAGGTAGATTTTCTTTCATTTAAATCTCCTCTCCAATCAGCATCAGAATAGCCTTTGAGTTGCAGATCCTTTTCTTAATAACCAAGTGTATAATCAGCAGTCCCCTTTAGATACCTTAGTATTCTTTTAACGGCTTTCCAATGTGCTTGACCTGGATTGGATTGGTAACTACTCACCATTCCAACTGCAAAGCATATGTCGGGTGTTGTACACATCATAGCATACATCAAGCTCCCAACAGCACTAGCATAAGGAACATATTTCGTTTGTTCCTTCTCTTGTGGAGTCCCTAGACACAGTCTATGGCTCAATCCTTCACCTTTTGCAATAGGAGTGTCTATGGGTTTACAGTCTTGCATACGAAATCGTTCAAGAACATTATTTATATATGTTTCTTGCGAAAGAGACAACGATCTCTTCGAACGATCTCTCGAAATCTTAACTCCAAGAATGTATACAGCCTCACCCATATCCTTCATCTCAAAGTTAGAAGACAACCATCTCTTGTCAGTATTGACAAACTCCATATTACTTCCGGCAATTAGTATATCACCAACATATAATGATATGATCAAAAATTGATCATTGGATCTTTTGATATATATACACAATGATCCTTATCAATCATTGTAAACTCATATGCCATTATGGCATTATGAAAACGCATATACCATTGTCTTGACGACTGCTTAAGGCCATATATCGACCCCCAAAGTCGACATACCTTTTCTTCTTGGCCTTTCACTATGAAACCAGCATGTTGTTCCATATATGTTCCTTCCTCTAATTCTACATTGAGGAAAGCAGTCTTTACATCCATTTGATGTAACTCAAGATCCATACTAGTCACTATTGCCAGAATAATGCGAATCAAGGTAAATCTCATTACAGGAGAAAATGTATCTTCATAATCAATTTCTTCCTGTTGATTATACCCCTTCGCCACAAGGCGAGCCTTATGCCTTTCTATTGAGCCATCAGCCTTTCGCTTTATTTTGAGAACCCACTTGTTCCCAATAGCTCTGCGTCCCTTTTTGGAAGATCAACCAATTCCCAGACTTTGGTTTGATTTCATTAACTCCATTTCCTCTTTCATTGCATGAATCCATTTTTTGTTATTAGGGCAATTTAGAGCCTCATTAATATTTCTTGGCTCATCCTCATCTTGTAGAGCAACCATAAAAGTTTCCCTTTCAATGTCAAAACATTGACGGGGAATACTTTGGCGACTTGTTCACCGTATGGGAGATTGTACACTTAGCACATCATTCCTCATCATGCTCCCACTTGGATTAGGTAATGATGATGTCGTCACATCAGGTGGTTGCAATTGAGAATGAGTTGAATTCAATTCATTACATCTCATATTACTCCCACTTGAACGAACTCCACCGACATCATTATCTTGATCCAAGGTTTCAAATAGGGAGTTATTTTCCCTTATTTCGCCCCTCTTAGAAAATTCATCCACTAAGGATGTGACATCACGTGATTCAAATTCAGTTATACTCCCACTTTCCTGCTCACCTATGAACACATACCATTTTGAGTGTTCGCAATATCTCATGAAAATACTCTTATTTTCTTTGGGACCCAGTTTCCCAAACTTGTGAGAGGACTCATGAATATAGGCAGCACAACCCCATGGCTTAAGAAAACTTAAGTCCGGTGTTCTAACTGTCCATAACTCATATGAAGTGGAAATAATCGATTTGGAAGGCACCCGATTAAGTATATAGGCAGCAGTTAACAACACATCACTCAAAAAAAAAGTGATGGGTAAGTTAGCATGCGCCATTATGGACCTAACCATTCCAGTAGGGTTCTGTTTCTTCTCTCCGCAACACCATTTTGTTGAGGAGTATATGGAATAGACAACTATCTTTCTATTCCTTTTTCATCACATAATTTTCTGAACTTATCAGATAAATATTTTTAACCTCGATCGGATCTAAATACCTTTATTTTCTTGTCTAATTGATTTTCTGCCAGATTCATAAACATTTTGAAACAACTTATGCTTCAGATTTATGATAAATCAAATAGACATATCCGAATCAAGTATAATCATCTATAAAAGTGATGAAACAAACACCCCATTGCCTTCCTCTCACATTCATTGAACCACAGACGTCCAAATGGATTAAATGCAGAGGAAATTCAGCTCTTTTACCTTTTCCAAATGATTTCCTTGTCATTTTCCCTACTAGGCAATGCTCACATATGGACAAATCGACTTTTTCAATATTGCCCAACAAGCCCTCTTTGGCTAGTCTATTCATATGTTGTTGGCCCATATGACCAAGTCTAGCATGCCATCATATTCACATCATTATCATATAAGGTAGAAGACGTGAAACAAGAGAATAACATATTGACATCATTACAGTCAACATTTAGTACAATAAAACCATTCAGTAAGTGACCACAACCATAGTAGTTTGTACCCAAATACAAATCTACATCTCTATTATGGAAGTTCACACTAAAAACAAGCTTAACCAACACTAAAAATAGACACTTAAATTTCGACGAATCTCCAGAGCATATAGAACATCAAGATGCGTCCACCATGCATGTTCAATTGGCAGGTGCCAATCCCTTTAACTTCAGCTCTGGAGTTATTTCCAATATAGATCCACTTAGTTCCAGTTGGTATCGTCGGAATTCCACGAAGGATCCTCTATACTTTGCTACATGGTCTGTCGCTCATGAATCTACATTCCACAAAGGATTGGATTCAGCCTATAATGCAGAACTTGACACATAAGCAAAGTTCTCAAATGTACAAGAGGTGTATAACTTCTTTGGCTCACGACAGTCGCAAGCATAGTGACCTCACTTGTCACAATTGTAACATCACATCCTTGACATTTTCTTCACTTGAGGACGCTTTCCTCTCTCTTGTTGGTTAATTCTTGATTTCTTGCAATAAGGACTTGATCCTTTACATTCCCACATATTGAACGAATCAATACGTTTGCGCTTAGAGCACAAAGCCCTTTCTGAGCTAGAACCAGCATAGCAAATGTCTATTTTCGGATCAAGAGCTTCTAGTGCTTCTTGCTTTTTCGGCACATATTGAATCTTCATATTCAATATTTCACAATTATTGCCATTCATATCAGCAATCACGTTCTTAGTTGCTGAACCATCGTTCTGAACACATCAGACATACATGCACGAATAATTAATGCCTATCATTTATGCATCCCTATTTGCATAGACCCATCATATTAATGAATAATTTCAAGTAAGGTTTCAGAATCAAAAGGTCACTATGTTTCCAATCATCCTCCAAAAATCCTAACTTAAAATTATTATTAATATAATTATCTTATGCAAATAAATTCTATGAAGTTACAAAAACTTCTATTACTACCTGACTAATTACCCACAAAGAACCAGCAATAACAGAAAGCAACAGATAATTGACATACAATTAAAAACAATAATGCTTTCAATTAACACAATTAGGTAGTAATCATTACATAATCAATCAAAGAAATAAATAGGGAATGTCCCTTCTAATCTATCAGTTAAAACATCTGAGAAAACTGAAGGCACATTTGCCAACCATGGAAAAACTTTTGGAGAGCTTTCATGTCGCCTCCAAGGCGCATTCACTCGACGCCATGTGGCGCTCAATCTAAGGGTTGAAGTTTTGGCCAACTCAATCCTATAATGCTCTCTTACAAAAGCTTCCACCAGCCTCCTATAACCCGGGACCACGTTGACCTCCCATAGCCAATCCAACACTGCTTGCCATGCAGGTGGAAGAGTGTTCATCAAAGCCGACACCTTCTCAAAATCCGGCATAAGATAACCATTCCAGATGATTTCCTGTATCATCTGATTGACCTTGATCACATGTGATACTAAATCACCGTCATGCCACCGATAATCAGCTAACTCTGTCATCAGCCTCTTAAGTCTTGCATTTCCTTTGTCCGTTCTTGGGATTGCAGGTATCCTTGCATAACGCATCATAGTTCCTGCAACAAATGCAGAATTAAAAAATGGATCACTTATAATCCATAATGAATATAAGAGAAAATATATCATTTTCCAAAATTTATGCAACAAATGCATAATTAAAAATGGATTACTTATAATCCACATAGGCATGACTGAAAAAGAAACAATTTTTTTTTTTTTTTTTTTTTTTTTTTTTCGGGTCAACGGTCAAAGTCAACGGGCAACGGTCGGTCAACGGTCGTCGGTCAACGGTCAACGGGTCACGGGCGCGCGGGTCGGACCGGTCGGACCGGCCGTGCAGGTCGGACGAACCGACAGCACGTGCCGCGCGCGTGCGATGGATGACGTCACGTAGACGTCAGCCGGCACGTGCCTCGCGCGTGAGCGTGCTGACGTCACGCAGACGTCATCCGCATGTGCGCGGCATGCGCCAAGCTGATCGGGTTGGGTCGGGTCGCCGTCGGGTCGGGTCGCCGGCCGGCCAACCGTCGTCGGCGCTGACGTCATCAATGACGTCATCCCGACGGTTATCGACTGTTGGGTGACGTCATGATGACGTTATCGGGTGACGTCAGCACGCGTCGGTTCGCCGACCGGCGCGTGCCGTTTCGCCGGTCGCCGGCGCGCACGTGCCGGTTCGTCACCGGCGCGTGTGACGCACGCGCTGGCCATAGCCAGCGCTTCGGGCGCGTCGTGCCCACGCGCATCGGCTTCTGGCCACGCGTGTGGGCGCGTGCGGCGTCGTACGGCGGCGTGCGACCAGTCGCCGGACTCGTCTCGACGTCGCCTTTCTCCCAGTGCCTTCAGAATTTGATTTTGACTTACGAAAACTCAGAAAAAAGGCCGAAAAGCGCTTGGGTGTCGGGATTTTCGCCCGGTTCCGTACGGCCGAAGTGATTTCGTGAAAAATCAATCAAAAACATCAGAATTGATCGGGAAAAACGTGAACTAGGGCTCTGATACCAATGTTGGGAATAACGGATCCCTGAAAACCGGATTCGACACCGAATCGAACCCCTAAATCAATGCGGAAGACGAAGGCCGGGAAAATGCGCATCACCGATCGTAAAGCACACCACGGATTCGAGCGTACCTTGTTAGCCACAGATTAAACACCAATGTCGAAGATCGAGGAGGAAATTCTGATCCGATGATGTCGATTCGAACTTGAAAAGGGAAACGGCGTCGCCTTAAGTGTTTGGGAGAAAAAGAAAAGGAAAGGAACGTACGTTGGAATTGTTATGCCAAGAGGTGTCTTCTCTCTCTCTCTCTCCTTCCTTTTATACCTTCCCCCATCCACGGGCCCTATTCCCGTGGGCCGGGCCTTTTTGGGCCCAACTTGAGCGGATGGGCCTTAAGCCCATCTCATAAATCCATCACACCGTACTGACTCAAAATCATCACTGAATAGCAAAACAAACCCCAAGCAACAACAAATTAAGCACATGATCCATAAAATTTGAGCAACAAGTGTCCAACTTCAAATACGTTTCACCCAAAAAACTTGGGTTGTCCTTGCGATTCTATTTCATTTGACAATACATTCTCAAGGAGCATTAGCAGCATTGAATCAATATAGCTAGAGGCAAGTAAGAGAATGAACTAGAAATGAGTTCAATGCCGCAAAAATTTGAATGAGCACACCACACATCCCATTTCTACAGACCAAGTACAAGCCCCTACGCGGAACTTCAAGTATTTCCTACTTCAGTACTGTCATTCATGAATTTTCCAGGGTCTATTAAGTCAACAAATGGAACAAGACATCATCCCCGTGAAACCGTTCACAGCAGAAACAGGACAGAAATACAGAAGACGGTTCAATATATTCAAGAAAATGTCCAACCTCTTTGAAATCTTCTGAATGCAAAGAATAAGACATCAAAAGGATTGACTGCATACAAAGATGGATGATTTCGTGTTGCACGTATATGAGCTCCTCAGGCTTCGATCAAATCGCCTGGGAAGCCTTCGATACGTGCGCTTCCCCTTCAACTAGCGAGATCACAAGAATTCACCACCATCAGCATCAGAAAGACCACACAAAGCTCGTGAACTTCAACTAGCGAGATCACAAGAAGCAGAACGAGAGAACCCATCGCAGGAATCGGAAAGAGACCACCTACATTTGATTGACACTTCGCTAGGAGTTATCAATCAAACAGGCACGTAGTCAACCAAACGATTACGTCCCGCAAGAAAAAAGAAAATTGGAACTTCGAGAGAGATGGTCAAATGCCTGAACATTCACAAGATCGCCCTGACCGTTCCGACCCGAACCCACAAATGAAGACCCAAACAATGTGGAATACCGACTTCAGACCATTGTTCACCGGTCGCGGCGGCACACTACAAGGCGACGGCGCGACGGTGGCCGTCGGAGAGAGCTCTTCGCGGACGGGCGGCGCCCGGAGAGCCCGAGCCGAAACTCGCTTCTTTCTTTCATTTCGGGTCGGAATAGAAAACGTCGGGTTTGGTATGGTGTTGCATCCATCATCCATGGGCCGTAATCGACAATCCCTTGGCCCGATCCATTTTTCTTTTTGGGTCGAATTATTGAAATTACTTCATATGCACAAATTACTCGCACGGTCTTACCTAAGCATCATTGTTAAAATTAGTGGATTTATCATGGCTGGAAAAATTATTTAATTTTTTTTAAATAGTCAATTTGTTCACGACATTTTATTTTCGTGGGACTAAAAGTGGTGCCAAATTCAAGGGGCAACATATAGACGAATAACTCTATCATGACATTGTATTCGATATTCATGCATGAGGAAGTAGATCATTGTCTCTTATAATTTCCTGAGTTCTTTAACAAGGAACGAGGCCTGGATTTGGATTGAGATACTTATACATGTGGATCACCATACGGCCATACGAATATGCTTTTTGACTATGTTTAGTCGCCCAAATTTGGATTGAAACAGGAAATAATAAAGGTGGGATTAAAAATCCTTCAAATATCATCCGATTAAAAAAAAAATCCTTCAATATTTTTGAAAATCTCGCTTGCTCATAGAGGTGATACTTTCCAAATTTAGGGCAGCATCTTGTTGACGTAATCTCGCAAGTCCGAGACTAGCAACATTTTGAGCAATCGCAAGTTTCATTGGAGCTCCTCTGCCTCCTCTTCCCTCGGAAATCTTTCGATTATCAACACAAAATTTCAAATTTGAGTAGAGGACAAGATCGGATGTCGGAGCATCACAGCAAAAGCAGGTGATCACCGTGATAACATGTCGTTCTAAAATCAAGCAACTTGATATCTTATGTCTCTCTCAAAATTTTAATTTCAAATTCAAATTTTGAATTTTGAATTTTTTCTTTAATTTGAGAATTCTTTCCTTGATTTAAGGAATCAATTTTGATCTCTAGGTATCTATTAAAACTCATTATGTACATCAATAAAAGCATCGAGGAGAATAAAAAATTAAAAGCTTCTTTTACAATCTTTATGGTATAAGAGTGCTTTGCATAGTAGCATTATCTGTGATCTTACTTCTTCTTCCTCATGACCCCCTTCACCAATTTTGAAGCTAGTCGCGCTATCAATACGCTAGTTCAATCCCCACCCATTGTGATTCCGAACATCTCCAACCTCATCCCAATCAAACTGAATGCCTTAAACTCTCTCCTTTAAAAATCATTGCTCATGCCTATTTTGCGTTGTCATCACCTAATGTAAAACGTTAATGGCTCTATTCCTCCACCATCATATGATGATCCCACATATGCAACTTGGTTTGAAAAAGACCAGTTGTTGTTATCCTGGATCAATGCCACATTAAGCGATTCCGCTTTTCCGTATATCATCACTTACTTTTGCTAAGCAAGCACGGGATATGTTCAATAGTAGATATGACTTTATAGCACTTGCCCATGTGATCTCCCTCAAATGGCTACTTACTCGACTCAAGAAGGGCACTCAATCTATGGCCGATTATCTCCAGCAATTTAAGGTTATTTCTGACCAGCTGGCAGCCTGTGGCTCTCCCCTAAGTGAGGATGATCTATTCATTCACATACTCGATGGGCTGCCACCATCATATCGACAATTCTGTTCCTTGGTTCGTATTCGCGCGAGGACATCAACCATATCTATTGAAGAACCCCATTTATTGTTAATCTATGAGGATCTCTCTTTGACTGAAGGTACACTGCTCGCGATTAGCTCAATCTACTGCATTGGTAGCCTCTAAACCTTTCAAGCCCGACAACCCATGTCAATTATCTCAAGGTTGCGGCCATGCTCAATCTTGTGGTACTTTTCCTCCAAGCCAGCAGTCCACCTCTTCTGGATCGGTGAAACAACAACCATCACCCGAAGGTCAATATAAATCTCAAAATTTGAGCGTTCGTTCACAATGTCAGATTTGCAATCATATGGGTCATATTGCCATTGATTGTTATCATCGAATAAACTACACCTATCAAGGTTGCCATTCACTAAAAAAACTTGTAGTGATGACAGTCGCTCTATCCCACCCAACACTTGGTACACCGACACCAGAGCCGCTCACCATCTCACCCCAAAGCTTGAAAATCTCCAAATTTCAAACATCTATGATGGTAATGACACTGTTGAAGTAGGTAATGGCCATGGTATGCCCATTGCACATGTTGGTTCCACCACCATCTCATTCTCTTCTTCACAACTTCACCTCAAATCTATATTTTATTGTCCCATAGCCTCATACAATTTATTGATTTTCCAAAGACAACAATTATCTCTTTAACTTCGATGCCTCTGATTTTTGTATTAAGGACAAGGCCGTGAGGAGGATTTTATATCAAGGGTTAGTTGAAAATGGCTTGTACCCACTTCGTACTCCACAATCATCCACCGCTCCAAAGGCTTATTACAATTCCTCCATCACCACGGACCAATGGCACGCTCGTTTTGGTCACTCCTCTTATGACATTCAATGAGCCATATCCTCAGTCATTTCCGTTTCCAATCAATCGGGCTCTCGCATTTGCTCTTCATGTTAGCAAGTGAAGAGTCACAAGCTACCTTTTTCCAAGCCTAATTCTACCTCTAGTCATTCTCTAGAATTATTACATTGTGATATATGGGGACTTACTCTCACATTATCTTATTCTAATTATTTCTATTATGTTCTCTTTGTTGATGATTTTTCCAAATATTCATGGTTATTTCCTATGAGATTAAAATATGACTTTAATGACATCTTTGTTAGTTTTAAAAAGCAAGTTGAAATTTTTTTTGCGGCACACCATCACTACATTTCACTTGGATGGTGGTGGCAAATTTACAAATTATACCTTCAACAATTTTCTTTAATCACATGGTATTACATATGTATATTCTTGCCCCCACACACTAGAACAAAATGGTATGGTGAAGCGCAAGCACTGCCACTTTATCGAAACTGGTTTAGCTATGATGACCGATGCTAATATACCTTCTAAATTTTGGCTAGAAGCCCTCATTACAGCCGTTTATTAGATTAACCGTATGCCCATACCTCAACATCATACTTGTTTTCCATATCAATCTTTATTTCACATTTCTCCTTATTATTCACATTTGCGAACCTTTGTTTCTCTTTACTTCCCATGACTTTGACCTTACAATGCTAATAAATTGTAACTTCGATATGCTCCCTATTCTTTTATAGGCTATAGCTCTAGTCATAAAGGGTATTGTTGTATGGATCCTCATCTAATCGAGTATCTATTTCTCATCATATCGTGTTTGATGAAACTAAGTTTCCTCACTCCTACATCACTCCCACTCATTCTTCACATCTTCTGCCGCATAGTCTCGATTTCTTTGGAGTAATTCAAACCGAGTATGTTCATGTGGTCCTTCCACTAATTCACAGGTTGTTCTCACATCCAACAACACCTCCCCGGTGCATTCTTCATCAATTACCGAACCTACCTTCCAAACCTCTGGCCAAGCACTTCCTCCACCTATTGATAATCAACTTGTCCCTCATTCCTCCACTCACCTAATGCAAACAAGGTCGAAATCTAGTATTACTAAACAAAAAGGCCTTTTCCCATACCCTTCACCCATTTTCGTTTGCACTTACCGCCAATTATATCTCTGAACCAACATGTTACTCCTAAGCTATTAAGGACCCTTGATGGTGTCATGCTATGGATCAGGAGTTTACCTCTCTTCAAGGACAACAGGTATGGTGTTTGGTCTCTTATGATCCTACTATGAACATAGTGGGTTGTAAATGGGTATTTTGAGTTGAAAAAAATTTGGATGGCTCTATTAATCACTATAAGTAAGGGTGTACAATGGGAATCGCTCGAATCGAGAACCACCCGGATTGGACCGGACCGATCGATTTTGGGCCATTCCCGAAGAGGACAGTCCGATTCTTGGCTGGTCGGTTCGGTTCCCGGTTCTAAGGTAGGAATTGGACCTATCGGATCGATCGGACCGAACCGGCTAATATAAAAATAAAAATTAAGAAAAAAACCTTTGCCCTTTTTACTTTTTAGGTTTTGCTTTCCCCTCCTTCTGCTTTACCTTCCCTTTTTAATTTTCACTTTATGATTTACCTTCCTTTTCCGATGAACACAAGTTGAGAAGAAGTGAAGAACCCTTTTTTGGGTCCTCAAACAACATATTACCGGTTCCATGGGATTGGACCAGTCGATCGGTTCGGTTCCCTGTTCTAGGATCGGTTGGTTCGGTTCCCAGTCCTAGAATTTGGGAACCGGTCCTCCCGATCCGGTTCTTGTTTCCACCTGGAATTGGAATGGATCGGGAACCGATCAGTCCTAGCAACAAGACGAGCCTTGTTGCTAAGGGTTTCCATCAGTAGCTGGGAGTGGATTTTATTGAGACCTCCAATCCTATGGTGAAAACTACCACCATTCAAATTATTTTATCTTTTGCGGTCTCTCACCATTGGCCACTTCAACAATTGGATGTCAAATTTGCATTTTTACATGATGATTTGCAGGAAACGGTGTTCATTTCCCAACCATCAAGCTATGTTGATCCGGGCAAAACTAGCCATGTGTCACTAGTCGATTGATTCTGAACGACCACACACCCGTGCGGCTTTAGGATTGCGATCCCAAGTTAGCCTTGCACGCACTCAGCTCACAAGAATGAAGTATGGAGTGAAGCACGTATGTATTTTTTGTGAACTAGTGTGTGTACAATTGAAGAGTGAGGGTCCCTTATCTATACATGGATGAGTCTAATCTCAGCCATTGATCCAATCTCTGATCCAATGGTGGTATTTGAATTTATACCATTATTACAAGTCCGTACATTAGGTAACTCATTGACTTTAGGCCTGGGGAAGGCCTAAGGGGCATGTGTCAGAAGAAATGGCAAGGTCGCCTTACACGAGGGAGCTGGATTGCATAGGCTTGTTTTGTGTTGTGCATGGGCCTTACTCATATTACTCATGGGTCAACTCATGCATTGATTATGGGTCATTCATGGGTAGCTCGGGGGCTGGCCCTTGTACGGGACTCAACCCTACTTTGGACAGTCTTGGATAATGCTCGTCCATGGGCCATGTCACATGTCTATCACATGAAGAAATCTATTTATGGTATTCGTCAAGCCCCTTGAGCTTGGTGCAAAAAGTTTAATTCAAAATTCCACAATTTTGGATTCAATATCTTCAACTCCGATCCATCACTATTCATCTTCCACCAAGGGCATATAACCATATATCTCCTCTTGTACGTTGATAATATTATATTCACTGGCAATGATACTTCAGCATCACATCATTTAATCTGATATCTTGGGCATCATTTTCGCATGAAGGACCTCGGAATTAGGGGTGAGCATGGTCCGGGTTGGTCCGGCCACCCCTTGACCCTAAAACCAACCCGTACAGTGTCAGTCCTCAATTTTTAGGATCAAAGACCGACCCTATTGAGCCTAGGACCAAGGACCGAACCGACCCAATGAGTTTGGTCCGGTTCCAGGGTCAACCCGGGATCAATCATAATTTTTTTCGTCTTATTTTTTATACTCCCTAAAAAAGAAAACCTACAAATTCAAATTACACATCCATCGACAATGCAGCATTGTGTAACTAAACTATAAATACCAATACATATTTAGCAAATTTAAAATGACACAATAATAGAAATTTCGTACCTGCTAATCGCTCATCGAGATATGAGACAAGATGGAAAGTTCTTGTAATCATCTATCTTTAATATTCATAACACCATATGCAAAAGCGTTTTCCTGCATTTGATCATGTAGAGTCCACTCAACCAAAAAAATGAGCTTCACACCGCTTGACTAGCAAATCACCGTAACAACTACAGTACTATTCTACTCTTCAAAAACTTCTACTATTTGACACAAATTGAAAAGCAAAGTGCAACTGAAATTCATTAGTAAAATACAATTAAACCATAAAAAGTTCAAAATACTTAATATAAACCATGAATATATAACTTCACATCTTGTTAATTCACTTGAACTTCTAAACACCTGAAAACAAAACAAACAACACTTAACTAATACTCAACAAAAGTTTTAAATTGAAATTACTATTAGTGCTATTGATAGAACATCTCAATATAATATAATATAACATACATTTTACTTAGGTTTGAATATATAAAATAATTATAAACAATAGAATATAATATAATATAATATACAGGGTTGGTCTAGGGTTGGACCGACCTAAAACTCTTAGGACCAAGAACCAACCTGCACAGTGTTGGTTTTGGAATTTCAGGACCAAGGATCGAGAAAGTGTTTGAGTGACTTGAGTGTGTAATCTCCTTGTATCGCTTGATCTATAGTGACATTCGCTACTGCTCTTCCCGTGGACGTAGGTCCTTACGACTAAACCACGTAAATCTGATGTCCGATTTATTTTCTTTTTCTGTCTATATTATTGTTCGATCGCTCACCTTATCGCAACAAGTGGTATTAGAGCCAGGCTTGGCTAAGTTGAAGCGAATCGATTGTGACAGAAGAAATAAAAGTGAAAATCAACAGATTTGATGGGAAGGATTTTAGTTTCTAAAATATGCAAATTGAAGATTATCTTTACCAGATGAATATGCACTTGCCTTTATTTGGGGAGAAACCAGAGACGATGAAGCCAGCTGATTGGGATTTGTTGGATAGACGAGCTATGGGTGTTATTCGGCTGACGTTGGCTTATAACGTCACGTTTAACATCTTGAAGGAGAAGACCACTGCTGATTTGATGCAAGCCCTATCGAATATGTACAAGAAGCCCTCTACGATCAACGAGGTCTGTTTGATGCGACGTCTATTTAATTTAAAGATGAGCGAAAGTTCGTTAGTTGTAGATCATATCAATGAATTCAATGTGATTGTTAGTCAATTGAGTTCAGTTGAGATTAATTTTGAAGATGAGGTACGTGCTTTGATTCTGCTATCCTTATTGCCTAATAGTTGGAATACTACTATTACTACTGTTAGTAATTCCTCTGGGTCAACAAGTTTGACGTTTGATGGGGTTCGAGATTTGATTCTAAGCGAGGATATTCGTAGAAAAGAATATGGTGAATCTGTATCTACTGCTTTAGTAGGTGAAAATAGAGGAAGATCTATAGCACGTATGGGTAACAGTAGTACTAATATGAACAGACGTAGTCAATCTAGGATTGCTAATATTGTCTGTTGGAGATGTGGCAAGAGGGGGCATCTTAGAAGGGATTGCCTTAAGTTGAAGAATGAGAAGGGTAAGGGAATTATTGTTGATTTTACAGATAATGTTGTAGCTGTAGCAAATAATGCCGATTATTTCTTGTCTATCACTAATGATTCATTGCTTGATGAATGGATTATGGATTTTGGTTGTTCTTTTCATGTCACACCAAATAGAAACTTGTTTATCACTTATCAGTGTACGGGTAGTGATAAAGTCAAGTTAGGGAACAGTACTGAGTGCGATGTTGTGAGTGTTTGTGATGTTAAAATCAGAATGCATGATGGTATTGTGAGGACATTGACCGGAGCGAGGCATGTTCCAGAATTGAAAAAGAACTTAATTTCCTTTGGTGCCCTAGATTCAGCTGGTTGCAAGTATTCTTCAAAAGGTGGAGTTCTAAAGGTTGTTCAAGGTGCCCTAGTGATAATGAAATGAATCAAGCATGATGACATGTATAAACTTCAAGGTGAGACAATGATAGATTTCGTCTCGAAGACGTCAGATGCATCTGTTCGGGAATCTTTTGACTACTCGAAGAAAACCTGGAGGTTTGTGCCAATGCACAAGTTTGATGCTGGTGTCAGGATCTCGCAGTCAAGAGCTTTGATCAAGACGGAGACTGGTAAGTCGATCAAGCATGTACGGATTGACAATAGCATGGAGTTCTACTTGGAGTTGACAAATAAATTCTGCATGAAAGAGAGCATAGTGAAACACCGCACTAGTGCCAGTAAATCACAACAATTTGCAAAATTGATAAGCATAATATTATTAGAGATGGCCCGTAAAATAATCTCTAGTGCTGGTATTGCTAGAAGAATCCTAGCTGATGTGCTTAGTACGATAAGCTGCTTGGTGAATAGATCCCCATCAACTGCTATTGAATGGCAGACTCATGAAGAAGTGTAGTCAGGTAACGTTGCTGGTTATTCTATCATTAGAATGTTACGTTACCCGTATTATTTTTGAGTGAGTGATTGTTACCTCGATGGGAGGGCAAGGTGCATATTCTATGGCTATGCACAAGGTGAGCGAGGCGATCGGTTGTGGTGCTTAAAGGAAGTTGGGTTTCAGAAATCTTGGTTTCATCACTAAGAGAGACTTCATAAATTCTCCTGACAATGTAGCACCATCCCTTTTCCAAAAGGCCATGTGTCGCATTTTTCAACCAATCTTGCCAAGTGCAACCGTATACATTGATGACATTTTACTCTACAGTCCTGACGAACAGTCACACTGTTAACTCCTTGAGCAATTCGTAGAAATCGTGAAGAAGCATGGCATCATGCTTTCCCAAAGAAAGATGAATATCGCCCAGACGGAAATCGAATTTCTTGGTATGCACCTTAACAAAGGTACATATTATCTAGGGCCACACATTGCTCAAGAATTGTTGAAGTTTCTTGAAAATAACTTCACAACAAAACAAGTTCAGCAATTTCTTGGGATAATCAATTATCTCAGGGATTTTGTCCCGAATATTGCAAAACTCCTGATTTCTTTGCAATCTATGCTGAAGAAGAGTCCCCTACCTTGGGGAAGGACTCAGATTAAAGCAGTCGTTGAGCTTAACGAGATTATGCAAAATCTCCCACCACTGCAAATACCATCAACAGGAAAAAGAATTCTTCAAACTGACGCCAATGATGAATACTGGGCAGCCATCCTCTTTGAAGAAATTGATGGTAAGAGGCATCTCTATGCTCATAAAAGTGGAAAGTTTTCTCAAGCTAAAATGCATTACCATTCCACTTTCAAAGAAATCTTGGCAGTAAAAAATGGAATAAAAAAGTTTGAGTTTCATCTCATCGGCCATCACTTCCTAATAGAATTAGACATGGCATATTTCTCTCAGATGACCAAGTTTAAACAAAGCAGATTCCAAATTCCCAACTGTTTCGATAGGCTGAATGGTTCTCAAAATACTCATTTGAAACCAAACATATTCCTAGAAAAAAGAATGTGCTTGTTGACTTCTTATCAAGGCCAAAAGCACCAGCCGAAATTAACATGTACATTAAGAGGCCTGCTTTTCATATGCTCAATCATAGCGTGAAATATAAGATTGAGAAGATCAAAGATTTGCAAAGTTCGAAATATCCCGAGGAGATTATTCAGCAAATCCATAATGACAACCTTGCTGAGAACTTGGAGAACCTCATGTGACAATGCCACACAGACCTATTTAGATTCAATGGAGGTTCGATTCTTTATCATTTTGTGTTAAATATGAATTATCCATTCATTCATCCTCTTATCTGGAAGGAAGATGATTTCCCTGAACAGCTCAAGACGTTATTGTGGTACTTAACCAATAAGCACTTGATAGCCATTGAAATTCCAACCAGAAGGTTCATTGCCAACCTCACTAGGATATTCTTACTCGGAATAAGTGTTGAAAAAGAAAGTGATAAGAATCTCTTAGACTTTCTTAACTGGTTCTATTCTCCTACTTATTGGAAACAACTCTTGGAAAAGGAACTGAGAACTATGACACCGAATCCTGAAGTCCATACCATCCTATTTTTCAAGCGTCCATGGCATTTTTTCAAAAATAATGGAAGCATCATTAATGCCACACAAGAAATAGGAACCACGTCCTATAAACCTCATTTGGACAGCCAAGAAGCCCAGATTCACAAATCTTATCCAAGACCCGTTAGATTTTGTGAACACGAGTACCAAGAACTCTAGAGAATCTTATGTCAGGAAAACAAAACCATTCCCGAAGATGTTTGGAATAATGTACCCACTACATGGGATCATTATGACCTAACACTAGAAGCTAAGGAAGCACTCAGGCAATACAGACAAGCTGCATCGTCCCAAGAGCATGAAATGACAAGCGAAGATGACATTGTCCAGTCTACCTAAGACCCCTATGCACGCTTTGGAGGTTTTCTGTCCTAGAATCCCTACGAACAGGGACCTTCGTCCTTATTCCAGAACATTGACACATCCTTTTATGCACAGCCATCCAATTGGCCTCAGCCAAGCATTCCTGCCGACACTCAAGAAGGTGATAACACAAACTGGGCTGAAGAAGAAGAATCACATTGGGCTCATGAAGAAGCATCCTCATCAAGAAGGCTGAACCAAATCCTCTCACCTGAAGACCTTAAAGCCCTTGAACAGAAATACGAGGCACATCTCCTAGAAGACAGCTCAGATGACTCAGTTTGTAGCTACAATGCTTGTGACGGACGAGACCGCTGAGTCCATACAATTTTACTGTAGTAAGTCACTGTTCACTTTTACTGTAGCACTAGGCTAGGGAAGGTACTGTTCATAGTGTGCGAATAATTCCCTCTCGGAAATTTCCGGTGCTTTTGTTTTGTATCCGAACCCATGAACTTGGTCCTTGTTTGTTGGTTTGTGACCTCTAATCATCTCTAAAATGAAGGATGATGTATTGTGTTGGGCATAGTCCCTTGAAGTAAAGTGAGTGTTTTATGAAAACTCTCTCTATGGCTTTCTAAACTCATCTTCTTCTCTAGCCTGGTAGGATCTTCCAAGAAATGCAGCTTGGGTAGGTTAGAAACGTTTTTATCCTGACATCTTTGGGTGTCTCTAGGCTCTTAACTAAATGGTTGAATGGTTTTCTGCTAAAAGGCTGTCCCTGAATGGCTTGAACAGGAGTTGTTCGCCCACTGTGGGATGCATACCTGCAGGAAATTTACTCTCCTTCCCTAGTTCTAAGTCTAGGTTCATTCATGGTATCATAGCCATGGTTTCATTTTTAAGGTTATCCATTCCATGCGTTTGATAGGTGAATCCAGTGCTGAGAATATCTCATCACATCATATCTACAGAACCAGAAATCCTCGAAGCACCCGTTTCTCTTGCTCCTTCTTCTTCATCTTCAACCTCTCCAGAATTTCGTGTTTCCAATGTTTCTAAGATAGATTATCTTTATGAAGTCTCTCTTAGCGATGAAACCAAGATTTCTGAAACCCAACTCCCTCTCATGAACCCTTATTCTGCTTTTGCCAAGCCTAACTCATCATTCTCGCCTATCCGCTCTATCCGCCAACTTATTCACCAAACCCCAAAGCAAGTAAAGGAGTACGTCCAGTCCTCCAAATTCGACCAGCATCCTATTCCTACTACTGAAAAAGAGTACATTGTTACTCTCCAGATCCCTCCAGAATTTCCCAGACAATGGGCTCAACAGGGATACACTCATGTCCATTATGGAGCTGTTCGTCTTGCTCTTACCTTTTATGGTTGTAAAGGTTTGCCAGTTTTTGCAAGAATTGCCTTATTGGATGCCAGATTTTTACAATACCAGCATGCTTGCATCAGTACTGTCCAAACTACTTTGAATGCTGAAACAATCTTTGTGACTTTGTATCCAAAATTTAACATCGCTCTTTCAGACCCCCAGCTACTTTCTTTTCTGAAAGTTCAGATTCAGCTCACTAGAGCCTCTCAAACTGCTGACTCTGTAGCTGCAACCATACATTACCAAATGGTTTATCGAGTGCAGAACCATGCACTTGACCTCAACTTCAACAATGGTAATGAAGATGCGTTGTTCATCTCTATGCATAATGACCAAGTGTCCTGCATCCATGTTCCCAGACAAATCCCAAAGGATACGTTGGCCAAGCTCCTTCTAGAGACTTGGATCACCAACTATGAAAAGTTGCATCAGCATAACAAGCCTTTTTAGTCTACAGACTCAGAGTTCTTACGGAAGAAAGATGGAATTTTTTCCATCAAATTTGGCAAGGAAAAGGAAGAAAGCTCTTCAATCTTTCAGACCCTCTTCATGATTGAACCATGTGTTCTTGAATCAATTTCCGAGCCAGATCCAAAAAAGCTTGTTCGACACTTCAATGGTGATGGACATCCTATCCATTACTACAAAGACAATTATGGTAATTGTTTTTGGGATCCTTTTTGCCAATGTCCCTACTGTACAAATTCTCCTAACGAGGTAGACCCTCTTGCAAGACCTCCGCCTCGACGGAAAAGGCCAAAGGATAAGGTGTACCAAAGGTACTTAAACGGAGATCCCTCTGTTGATACTCTTGGTGAGAGTGATAAATACCAGTTCATGGTTTCTTTTGCACCACCTTCACCACCAGAGTTCAGTACAACATCTCAAGCCTTACCAAATCCACCAAAATCACCCCCACCATCTCCTCCTCAGAAAAAACAAGCTCTCTCTCCGTTCTATAAGCCAATCGTAAAATGAGCTAAGAAGCATTCTTACCCACTTGAAGCCCTAGTAGAAACACCACCCACTTCTTCCATTGCCATGTTCCATGATGCTGACTTTCCCCCTCTTGTTAGAGAAAATTCTAAACTATCATTTCCTACTCCCGAGGAATTCATTGATCCACAAAACAGATATCGTCATGCTCTAAAAATAGCAACTCCCACTGATGTGGATGAACATGGGAGACGGAGAAAGACTCCTGCTGCTGAGGCGGTTCTAAATTGGCAATCAGAGACTCTATTGGCACAAAACAATGCCTTTAAGGCGATTGATTCCAAGATTGGAAATGTGCAACAAGATCTCCCAAGGTATGATGAAAGCACCAAAAAGATACTTTCTGAGTTTCAGAAAAGGCTTCACACCTTGGAATCAGGATAGCATCTTCGATATCATTATCTGGAGAGTCCAAAGCCAGAAATAGAAAAGCTCAAGAGGCAAATTCAACTTCTTGAAGAAGGAAGGTTTAGACCTTTCAATCCATTGGCACCTTCTGTTAGAATCGGGGTTACCCCCACCGCCACAAACGTCTATTTTTGCCACTATTCCAAAAGATCCCTACATAAGAGAACCAAATATGGCAGAAATACGAAACCGTCTCAAGGCCCTGCAGAAGGATAAAGGAAAAGAAAAAAATGCCGCCTATAGAATCAAGTTTGATTGTTATAAAAGAAAGATCGGATCAAATGATATTATCCAACCCATTATAATCCTTTCTAAAGGATTTGGGTACTCAAAAACCTGAACCTGCTACCCAACAGCCTAATCCTATCATTCCAGAAAAACAGATTCTATTTCCAGTCGAGCAAATTACTCCTGAGACTGAATCAGATTCAGTATCTCTTTCCTCTTCTTCATCTTTCTCCATTCCTACAGTTGAATTTCTCCCCATTGCGCCAGTAACTTCATCAATATTCATGGCTGATCCTCTTGATGATGAAATGTAATCCAACTATTATGAGCCATAAAATATTCAGACAAACAATCCTGCTCAGCATGTGTCCATAGCATCAAAACAATTCTTCACCATCGATAATATTCCTTATCATAAATGGCCAGAAAGACTTGAAGACTTTTATACTTGGTTGAATACTCAGTCCATTACCAACCATGATATGAATGATGTCTTTTACAATTTTGTTACGAGGTTCACAGGCAGCCTCAAGCTTTTGTGGCAATCAATTTCTGAACAGGACCAGATTCATTTCTTGATGTCACCTAATTTCAGCCATGCCATCACTCTCTTATATCATGTCTTTGTGGGAAAATCCACTGATCTTGTAGAGATGAAAAGAAGAGATTTTTTCGAAAGAAAATGCTGCTCCCTCCAAAAGAAGCACCTTGATAAGCATTATCGAGTGATGCTTCAGCTTTTTTATCAAATTTGCGCAGATCCAAATTTAAAGCATGTTTTCCTTACCTCCATCCCTAATGAACTATCCTAGATGGTTGAAAGATCTTTCTTTGGAAAACAAAGGAGAGTACAAGATATTCCCTTGGGAGAAATACAACAAGAAGTCCATCTATGCCTAGAAGAATTATGCTTAGAGCGCTAGATGGTTCGTACATACATCACGGACGACAAACGCCTTGAAACAGCTTGCTCTCGCCAGAAGTTAAAAATCAAATGTTCCAAGCAAGACTGTGATGGTACTTGTGGTAAGTTTTCTCAGAAAAAGAAACATTACAAGAAGTTTTGGATAAACAAATCCAAACATGACTCCAAGCATTTCCGAAAAAAGAAGAAATGGCGATACCTGCGCAAAAGGAAGAATCGCACAGGCCACAAGAAATCAAACCGTTGCTACATCTGCAACCAGAAAGGACATTTTGCCAAAAATTGTCCTCAAGCAAGAAAATGTCAAAATCGTTTAATTCATCACATTGAGAATGAAACAGGTATTTCTCTTGAAAATGATGATATTGAATCATTATTCTCTGCTGATGAAGAACTATCTGAACAAACTTTTTGTGTCATTCCCTCTTACCAAACTTCCAGTGAGACTGATTCAGACTCGGAGTCTGAAAATATTTTTCATATATCATCCTCATCCCCAGAACTTAACTTTGACATGTTTTCAAGTCAAACTCACTATCCCCATTTCCCTGTAAAAATCCTCACTTCTAAGTTTGCCAAACCTATCACTGTTATCACCCTCATTGACACAGGAGCAAGTTGTTCAATATTTGACACCAAAGTTCTTCTTGAAGAATTCTGGACTCCTTACATCTGATATTTCAATTCTACCTCAGGAGATACTTTCTCCACAAATGTCAGAACCACTCCCGTAACGATTCAATTATTTCCTCAGTGTTCTATAACCACAAAAATCTTTGAATCAAGCCTCCCTAATAAAGACCTGATAATTGGATGGGATATCATGACTCAAATCTCTCAATTCCGTATCATTCCTGGAAAAGGTCTTAGCTATAAATACTAATTATCTAAGTTCGTCAATATTCAGAGACTCTTTTCCATTCAGATGAGTCTATCAGATCCAATCATGCAAAAGTTGTTAGAATCTTGTTCAGAATCCTATTCAGAATTCGCTCAGAAATGTTCCCATCCTTTATGGGAAAATCCTTTAGTACATTATAGCAGTCATATGGGAATGAAGCCATATTTTGGTCAATTGAAAAGCAGTGATTATAGCAGTGTTCAAACGGATCTGAACGGTGTTCAGCTTGAGGTGGAGTTGTGACTAGAAACTCCTGAGGTAGCGAGTACGAGTACTAGCAAAGTAATCGACACAAATAGTGCTCATAGCGAGGTGGAGCCTATAGAGCCAATGGTTGTTGTAACTGCTGATATTAATAAGGTACGTATTCGATCTCCTGACAGATATGGATGCAACAATGGTTTTGCTTTATTCGCGATTAAGGAGGTTATATTGGAAAATCCTTGCGGAGCAGTTAAAGGTGCATGTGGAGTTGGTATTCTAATGAGGTCCTTAGTTATAGCAAAGTTTAAGCAAGGCTTGGACTGAGACAATATCTGTGGCGGATGAGCCCATCAAGGGCTATGGAAAAGTAGCAGCAGAGTTTGAATTTTTGCGAAATGATTGCAACTTAGCTCAAACGTCAAGCCAAGGTGGAGATTGTTAAAATATGTCTCAAGTTTAGCCCAATGCAAAATTATGAATATTCTGAATTGGATATGTTACGGATGTTCGAAATTGAGCAAAAAAGATCCGAAGATCAACTTCCCAAATTTGAATTTGCGTTGGAGAGTCTAGCTACTAAAATAGGAAAGTCCAACTTTGACTAGGACTTGGATTTTGTTTAAAATATACAAAGATATGTTTTGGATAGGAAACAAAATCCTATGAGAAGTTGGCAAAAGAATAAGGGTTTACTTATATATAGACTTGAGGATGTGGGTGATAGAGGTGGATCACAAATTGTCTTGAAGCGCCGCGTGAGTGCTTGGTGTTCCGCCGTTGATCTTGAAGAATTGGTCTTAAAGCATCACCTCGTTGTCGAGTGCTTGGAAGGTATTTTCTTTGTCGTGAATTACATCCAAGAAGGTTTAGTGTTGAAGCCAATTAAATCTTGTGGCAAAGTTTGTGTGTAATTCCTTCGTGAGATTGAGAGATTATTTCCTGAGGAATTTCGGGGCTAAACACTGTGTGTGTTATTAGGTGTAATTGGGGCTTGGGAAACACCGAGAGAGTGTTTGAGTGACTTGAGTGTGTAATCTCCTTGTATCACTTAATCTATAGTGAAATTCGCTACTGCTCTCCCTGTGGACGTAGGTCTTTACGACTGAACCACGTAAATCTGGTGTCCGATTTATTTTCTTTTTCTGTATATATTATTGTTCGATCGCTCACCTTATTGCAACACAAACCATGCCGCCCCAGCGCAAGTAGCGGTGTTCTCAAACAATGATGCATATGAAGGTATCTTTATCTCGCCACATAATATCGACCAGGTATGTCATTCTTGTACATAGGGTTATGTGCAAGGTTTTTCTATATCGAGAGATGGGAATTTTTATTTTTTCTGTGGACATGCCTTCTCATAATAAAATATAAAAAATATGCTACGACATGTACCAACTTGATCAAGTTTGTCTAGAGGCGTGATGTTTATTATATACATTCATCTTACAATCAGAAGAAAAACATGGTAACTATTTCGCAATTTGAATCATTCTTTACCCAAGTATAGTTATGTATCTTCTCCTTTTGCGTAATAATACATTCCTCATCTGTGAAGTCGAAAATAGGACGCTTTCTATCCTCAAAATGTCGTACAACCAACAACATAGTTTCATCTAGAATTCGGCATTTTATTTTCACTAGTTAAAACCGAGAAGTATTATCTCCTCAGGCACTGTTCGACTGGTACCAGGCCCAACACCTCATTGTAACTCCGTAAGTCATCCAAAACAAGACCACACAATATTTGAACATGAACATGATTAAGATACATTATTTTTATCTCTAAGACGACCATGTCCTCAATTCACTCGAACGCTTTCCACAAATAGTGACATTTCAAATTAAAAAACTCAATATTTCAGCATGCGTTTCTTTACCATGTGAACATAGAACACCAAGAGCTACCTCTTATAATTCTCCTCTTAAATAAAAAAGAACAAACCTTATGCTCACAGCAAGATAGGTTACAAACTCGGATAAGCATAGCAGAGTACACTAGCAGAGTACACATATCTTTCTCTCGTTTTTTTCTTGGCACAGCAATCACAGTTCTCTATGCAGACGGAAAACTACAAGCAAGCAATAGCGAGATTTGGCGGCGCAGTAAATCCTCATGAGGAATGACAAATACAAAATACAAATGGTCTTTTTACGTGCAATCAAAAACGAGTTACCTCATAGGCTTCTTTCTCCACTGGGTGCGGCCACGGTTTATTTCTAGGCCGTCACCAGAGAACCTGAGTAAGTGGAGAAACTGGCGATAATCTACTGTGGCCGGAGACGCAGCCGATCCATTGGTTCCATTGAGCTGCGAGATGGCCTCCAAGTTCTCATCTGGCTCATGACTGCTGAGCGAATCGACAACATTGTCATGCTGACACTCACGCTTGTAATCCAGCGTGATTGTTCGCAGTTCGTAGGAGTCAATAATTTCTTGAGGCATGCTCTGTCATAATGAGAACATAGAAAGCATTTCAAAGGAACGCTGATTGAAGGATTTACAGAACACGAGAGACGGATTGAGGAAGATTTCAACAAAAACTGCTGATTTCTTCATCTCTACAAGTTAGTGGGACAAGAAAAACTTCTGAAGACAGAGTCAGTAACGGTTTTCGCTATGTGAGACCGAACACGAAGTAATACCCAAATACACGCTCGGACCTAGATAAGCCAAAGCCTCTATCCTCGTTCTTCTTCAATGACACCTTTTGGCAAATTAAAGGAAAGCAGCACAAAAATAGAATGTTTCTGACAAAAATTTGTGGCCCACATGGTGACACCAGGAACAAAGAAACAGCTATTCTCACAGGAAAGGCAAGCCTTAGTACAACTGTGAGCCTATCACTTCAACTTCCCAAAGCGACAGATATGACGATAAGGAACCGACCAAAATGCAGATCAAAACGATTTAATTCTCAACACAACTCCTCTTGAAAGCCAGATCGGTACAGCAAAACAAATGCAATTAGAAGACGAAACTTGACTCAGACATATTAGAAGTATAAGCCATGTACAGCGTAATGGATATGAAGGAAGGCCTGCAAGCCTTACCTCTAGAACCCATCCGATGTAGGTGACGTTGTTGACATGTTGGTTCATGTCCAGATCAGCTCGTCTAGGCTGCGGTTGTGGGGAGCACAATAATTAATGAAAAGACATTTATAAATCCGGGCAACTCAGATGGGTTAATCAACTTACTAAAAGCCCCAGCCTCGAATATTGAGCAGGGTCTTCCAACTTATCTATTTTTTTAAGCTGCCATTGTTCTCCTCTGGGAACGCTACTCTGCAAATCAAATAAACAGGAGCCTTAATGTGCACGTCAAAGAATATACAGTAAAAATGAGATATTTACAGTTAGTAAATGTGCATTAGGCACTTTAAACAAGGTAACCAGGGTTAGGATGTCAAGTAAGTTAGCTCTCTATGCTATTTAAGCTATGTAATCTGAGTGAGTGAAAATATAGAGCTCTGTGTTTGTGTCTCCCTCTCTTCATTAGCGATCCAACCAAAAATTGAAGGAAAGCATCCACTATTGCTGTATATTAGATAGAATAACAAAATCTCCATCAAACGAAGTTGCAGTGACTCAGGGGCATAATTACATAGGCCAAACATGTGGCTTACATTTTATTATGCATGGTATTTCGTTTTCATATTGTATTTATTCCCAGATTTTGGGAGGAAAGAAAGGCCAAGTGGTTTTGGAATCTGGTCAATCATTGGTCATTCTGTCTGAGGTATGTCTCCAGACATGTGAGAATCTCGAGCATATAATTATATTTTACACAACCCCAATGAATTATTACTTTTAGAATTAAGAAAAATTCTGAAGATCCTTGCCTAGGTATTGCGATGCCACTATTATAGTCCCAGGCATCCATAAGACACAATGCTGTGCTTCTGCAAATTTGTAATAACACCACTTTTCGAGATTGGTCCACCGTCCACAGAACCAGCACTGTAGACGACTTCTGGTATGTTCATTGAATTCGGAGAAACTTCTGACTAATGAGGTGAGTCAAAACACCAACCAACTAGCAAAGTCTTCACACATCCATGCACATACTTACATTGTTTTTATCACTCCTGCACCTACACTATCACCTAATCTTGGTATCACTTTGGCAAAGCAAAATGCCCCTTTCTGATATAAGCTCCTTCGTCAAATATACTGAGATTGAATTGCATGCTGCAGTTTCTAGTGTGATCATACTCAAATTCAAGAAATGCATGATAGATTATACTCAACAAAGATGATGTTTATGCCTATGATATGAACACAAATGTACCTTGATTCTCGCTGACAGAAAATCAGATACTCATCACAAATATCACTGTTGACCTTCTGAAGTCTTCTAGTTTCCTGATGCATCATGACCCGCTTGCTGAGAAATCAGATGGTTGAACCGGTCAGCACTGTACAGTTCATGTAATCAAAACCAAAAAAGTACCAACAGTATGCATTTTTAACTTTCGTTGTTGGGGAAATTTATTTCATAAAAAGCTTATATAAGGTAGAGCTTCAACATCTAATAAAGGGAAAATATGCCTATAAACAAATATTCTTGCACTTACATATCCCATATATATGTCTGTAAATTATCTCTTCTGCTTGAAGTTTTAGAGAAGAATTTATAAACCTATTGCTCACCCACGAAAACCCCAAGATAGCATCAGACAGAGAGGAACGCCACTACTTCTGTCAAAGATACAGTTCCTCTCATGCTAATCTCAAAAGTATTATGAATATGAATGTCTTAAACACATAGATATAGAACAATGCAGGACTGATGCAATGTTGCTTTTGCAGCCCCAAGGTAATTGACAACAAGCTAATTGATCACTACAAAAAAACCTTTGCCAAGCAGGAGAAATAATATTATCTCCACCATCTGATGGCATTCACTCCATTGGTAAAAAGAAACGAAATATGAAAAACCAGTTCAACTCATCCTGGACGTGGAAGGTAACTTAGGGCAACAGACATGAGAGAGCAGCATCCCTAATACTAGCTCACACTTCAAAGAAATGAACAAGTTTACCTAGTAGCTCTTCCAATAACTTGACCATTTGCATAGTCCTTGAGTATCCAGTCTTGTCTAGTTCCAATCCCGTCTTTACGAAACCACGTTTCTATTTCCACCACATCATTCCTGACACAAATGACATACTACTATCAGGGCATGAATAACAATCCTAAACCCACTGTGCAAGTCATTCAATGTCGGATGTGAAATAGAAAAGTAGCCTAACTCACCAGGCTGGGTATTTGTATATTTCAATATGCATGCGGGCAGTTACCCATACGAGATTCATTTTCCGCATCGTAGGGCTCGTCGCAAATCCATCAGTCAAAAATCCAAGACTCTGAACATGATTACACGCAACCTCCTGCAATGCAGATATCATTCAGTTTGACCAGAAATATCCTTGCTGCAATTGCAACTTGAGAAAACTCTTTCCATATAGAGAAAAATAAAAAATTTCTACTGCCATAAATGAGCCTATCGATCTATCCAAATATTGGATCAACACATTTCGTCGAAAGAAGAAACGAAGATTAAAATGAGAATTAGCAAATCCACGAGGAGTAGTCAATATCATTCAACCAAATCCTAAATCCAGTGACAGCAATCATGTAGACACTTTGATCCAGGAGATGGCAGACAAGAGACATAAACAAAGACCAATTGCTCTATCACTGTATTTCTCAAAATCCAAAATTTATAAGCAATTCACAGCAGTAATTAAAGATTTGATGCAGTTAAACCAAGATACATGCTTGTTTGTGTGGGAAGAAGAATATTAGGAGCGTCAAAACTTTTGTACCGTGGTTACTTTAGTGCAAAAACTTATTTTTTCACTCATTTTCCATATTGAAATAAAATTGCTCATTTAAATGCCACTTCCGGCCAAAAGTCCTAGGTGGAAAGTTTTAATTTTTTTTGAATTTTTTTTGTTTTTATTTTTTATTTGCCTTTTTTATTTTGGCTTTTTTTCTTTAGGGCTAACGAAGGTCACTGGCAACCTTCGCTGGTTGTGAAACCCTCGCCTAGATTGGGCCTGGGCCGCCTTGACCTCAGCCGCGAAGGCCGTGAGTGAGGCCGTTGAGGCATTGCCTGTAGTCGGCAATGTCGTGATGCCGTCGCCAACTCTAGGCGGCATCGTCTGCGGTTGATGAGACCTTGACGGCCTTGCTTAGGGCCTTCGTGGCTGAGGTTGAGGCGGCCCTTGCCCAATCTGGGTGAGGGTTTCGCGTCCAACAAGGGTTGCCTGTGACCCTCATATGCCTTAAAGAAAAAAAGTCAAAGAAATAAAAATAAATAATTCAAAAATATAGTAATAAAATATATAATACTAAAATAATATTAAAAAATTGTCAACGTTACGTGGTAAAGTCATGTCGAATGACCAGTGTTCACGTTGGATTTTTCAAAGAGGTAAATTGGAATTGGTACTCAAGTGAGTGATTTTTCAAATTCATGACATTAAAGTAAGAAAAAAAAAGTTTTAGCATTCAAGTGAACACCTTATGAAAATTTTGGTACTCTTAATATTACTCTCCTGCTCCCCCACTCCCACTCAAAAGACCGTTGGATTCATAGGTTTCGAAAAGTTTAGTTTCAAATTACACAAATATTTAGGTCCTATTTGGTAATTAGCTAAATAGTACTCAATTCTATTATTTAATTTTTTCGAAATTAAAAAAAAAAAAGATCAGAATCATTTGATAAATTTTTTATTCTCGAGAATAAAGAAGTAAAAATGAAATTATTTTTTTATTCTTGAGAATAACTCTAAAATCGAGCATTTCTTCTTCTTCTTTTTAATCTTTTCTTTTTCTTTTCATTTTCGTTTTCTTCTTTTAGTCAGTCAATGGCCCGGCAATGGTCGGCAATGGTCGGCAACTGACTAAATGAGAGCCTATGACCTTGCCAGCTCATTGATCAAGCCTCGTCGATGGCTAGGCGAGGCTTGTTAGCTGACAAGACTCTAGTGAGGCCCCATGCTCTCATTTGTCCATTTGTTTGCCCAATTTTAGGTCATCGCCGGTGGCTACCTAAAAGAAGAAGAAAAATCTAGCCAAAAAAAAAAAAGAAAAAAGAACTTTTTATTCTTTAAAAATTAAAAAGGACTAAGTTACGAAAGAATTTGAGAGTTGAGGTTCATACTAAATGCAATTTTATTTCAAAAATAAAATTGTATGCGGTTGTGAAAGTTCACAGACTAGTTTGGATATTTTCCAAAAATAGAATGATTGTCCAAGTGAATATCCACAACCCTTACAAAGACCAATTACCCTCAAAATCTCATCTTTGCCCAAGACCCATTGAAAGAAAATCAATTCGAGACCCAATCGAAAAAACCTGCAACAGATTGGCCATGGTCTGGACGGTGGCCGTCTTGTTGATCCCCACCTCATAGCACCTCACCATGAACCTCTCCTTGTACGACAGCCCGTCTTCCGTCAAGCGGCCCAACCTGAGCCGGTTGGCCAAGCTGCCCGACCCGGGCTGGACCCGGGCCGACCCGTCGGAGATGACCGCCAAGGTCGGGGCTTTGCTCGCTGGATGGCAAGAGATGACGGCAGCGGCCGCGGCCCTCCGTCCGGAAGGGAGGAGCCGGGGCTTCCGCGTGTCGAGAATCTGCATGGGGCCAGGGCTTTGACATGGTCCGTGGCGTTCCAGGAGAACTTCAACATGTCGTGAGCGTGCGCGGGTGATGCGGAGAGGCTTCTGTTGGTTTCCGAAGCGGCAAGTTTCTTGGAGATGGAGATGGTGGATGCGAGGCGACGGTGGGATAGGCGGAGCCTTACGGGCCTGGACGTCGATGTGTCGATGTGACCGAGGACGTGGAGTGGGAATGGACTCCATGGCGGAGAAACCCGACATTCTGACCTTGGATTCCGACGTGTTTTCGCGACGCGACACTTGAACTGGCGAAGCTTTCGTGTCTGAACGCCGATGACTTGATTCTTCGATGGGACCGAGGATGCGGAGCAGAAATAGCACTTTCTAGACAGATTTCCTGTCGTGCCGCTAGATTTGGACACTTGACTTTTTATCATTTTGCGTTCCATTGCTAAAGGCCGTCAAAGTGCTTGGTAAATCTATTTTACTTGAAACAATTCAATTTTCAAGAGATCCATAGTACATTACTTCAAGATAATCGATATATTATGACTATAAAATTTTCTAACCTATCACTTCATCAAAATTCTCGATTACTCATTAACATTATTATTTTTTTTAACGTCCATCTTCGGTAACTAATTTTTTTTATTTAAAGTAATGAGCGAAGCAATTTTCTTTTTTTTTTTTGCCCCTTCTCCCATTCACAATGTTCAGTTTATGTGGCTTAGGGTTTGTTTACGCATCCCTAGGGTTGTGGCATAGAAGATGGACACCTCATATGCTTGAAAGGCTATCGACAGGGCCAATAAATGAGCCGCAATTGTTGATAATGTAGTAAAGACTTATCTTGTATTGAGTCATATCAGTGTCATATTGGTTTGTTAAACCACACGATATGGTTCTTCAAATTTATTGATATCTATCATCTCGAGTCGAAATAAAATTACAATTGTACTATTAGATTTGCATCAAACTCGTGTGTGTTTCTTAATTGGACTGGATACATTCCTTACTATTCTTGACACGTGATTGACTTAGTAACGACTTTTGAGACTATATACACAATCGAGAATTCTAGGAATATCTTCTTTTTTTCTTTATATCGTGGGCATTCATAAAAATTTCCCTGCATAGTGATTCTATTGATAATAAAGTTCGTATCTTTTGCGGTTTTTGTTGTTTCAACTGTATGTTTGAGGATGGCTAAAGATAATGTTGCATTTTAAGGTTACTTTCCACTATCGAGACTATCGAATCTTAGTCATGTGAAAAATCATTTTTATTTAGAAAGAAATTAGGCTTAAATCATCAATAAACGAATATTTTATTGATCTCTACGTTAGGACACATCCAAAAGCAATAAAACGAAAAAAAAAAAAAAAAAAAAAAAAAAAAAAAAAAAAAAAAAGTATAATATTGAGAGACAATGGTAGATTTTAACAAACGATTCAAAGAAAGTGAACAAGCACAGGAAGACAAGACAAACAATGTTGTCACTGTTTCTCTCACTCTCAACTTCAATAGCCGTGCTTCCAGAAAGCAAGCACTGTCAAGGGTTTACTATGTCATCATGCCGAATCCCTAAGCACCCAGGAGAGCTACTCATGGTCATGGCGGAGAAAGTTGAATGTCTCTTGAACTCAGAGTGACGAGCTATTGCGTGAGGCATGCTGCATAGGCAAGCTCAATATGCCGAAAGGCTGAAAAAGAGAGGCTTTCCATTTTTCTTCTAATCCAACAAATTACAAGAGAGCTAAGAAAATATCAGTGGTGAGAGGACACCTCTTGTCAGAAATGATGTTGTAAGTTTACGGTCGCGTCATCTCGGAAAACAATCAATCCACAAGAATCAATGCGATCATTGCGAAATTGTTGCAAGGGATTCAATGCCAAGAGATGTATAAAGATAGAATTTTGCTATCAGATGGGATAATGTAGTGAAATTATTTCAACATCCCATCAAAGTGGAATTCAAAGCCCATGCGCAATATCCCAATCATCATCTAGCAGCTCGCTCAAAGAGGAATCAGGCGCTTCTTACTTGTACACAATCTGCTAGGCATAGTTTATAACCTAAGCTTTGAGGGGAAAAAGATTGCAACTATGTGGCGCTTAGAAAGCCTAACTGTGAAACCAAAACTCACATGATCAAAAACTTAAGCAAGGGACATCAAAGTTGTCACGATCAGAGCCACACGATGCCCTCATAGATCTCACCCTCCTCAGTGCTCACAGTCTATTTTCATATTCAATGAAGTTAACAGTAAAACTAGTTTTCGATCACCAACCTTAATTGTTGACCATGGATATCGCAAAACTGACTTTGAAGGAGGAAAACTAGCAACCACTGATTGCGAAAAAGCTTTAGTAAACCAAGCGCTGTAGGTGTTATCCATAGGATGAGATAACGCTAAATCAGAAGGCATCTTAACTTAATAAAAAAAAAATCAAGGAACTCCTAAATCCTAATTCATATACACCGGGCTGTTGCTAATGCAGAGATAAATTAGCGCACTTCATGTAAATGAAAAACGATGGCATGTACCAATTGAAGGACAAGCACATTTCCCCTCCGTCTGATGATTAAGGAAAATGCAAGCTGGTCACTACGAGTGTCGAGGACATATATTGGGAGGACAGGTAAATATGTTTTTGATATTCTCTGACCAATCGGATCAGGCAGCCATACTGTACAAGACCAAAAAACACAAAAGAATGAAGCATGGACTAACTAAAAATAGATGAATTTATTCACGAAAGGAGAAACTCATACATGTAACTTTGACAAAACAAATTTTCCGTGCAAAAAATCATCCATCACAAACGATGAGATATTTCAAAAGTTGCTACTGGGGAGATGCTGTGAGAAGATTGACGGTTTTTTGCCATCGGCAGGGACAAGTTATGAGGATATTTCATTAATCCATCCTTATGGAACTCAAAACCCATGCACAATATATCCCAATCATCATCTGGTGGTGTGCTGAAAGAGAGAACCGCTTTTGTTGTTTCTTCTGAATTATCTAGTTAAGTACAGTTCATCACTGAATAGCAAAACAAACCCCAAGCAACAACAAATTAAGGACACGATCCATAAAATTTGAGCAACAAGTGTCCAACTTCGAATACGTTTCACCCAAAAAACTTGGGTTGTCCTTGCGATTCTATTTCATTTGACAATACATTCTCAAGGAGCACTAGCAGCATTGAATCAATATAGCTAGAGGCAAGTAAGAGCATGAACTAGAAATGAGTTCAATGCTGCAAAAATTTGAATGAGCACACCACACATCCCATTTCTACAGACCAAGTACAAGCCCCTACGCGGAACTTCAAGTATTTCCTACTTCAGTACTGTCATTTACGAATTTTCCAGGGTCTATTAAGTCAACAAATGGAACAAGACATCATCCCCGTGAAACCGTTCACAGCAGAAAGAGGACAGAAATACAGAAGACGGATCAATATATTCAAGAAAATGTCCATCAACCTCTTTGAAATCCTCTGAATGCAAAGAATAAGACATCGAAAGAATTGACTGAATACAAAGATGGATGATTTCGTGTTGCACGGATATGAGTTCCTCAGGCTTCAATCAAATCGCCTGGGAAGCCTTCGATACGTGCGTTTCCCCTTCAACTAGCGAGATCACAAGAATTCACCACCATCAGCATCAGAAAGATCACACAAGGCTCGTGAACTTCAACTAGCGAGATCACAAGAAGCAGAATGAGAGAACCCATCGCAGGAATCGGAAAGAGACCACCTACATTTGATTGACACTTCGCTAGGAGTTATCAATCAAACAGGCACGTAGTCAACCAAACAATTCCGTCCCGCAAGAAAAAGGAAAATTGAAACTTCGAGAGAGATGGTCAAATGCCTGAACATTCACAAGATCCCCCTGACCGTTCCGACCCGAACCCACAAATGAAGACCCAAACAATGTGGAATACCGACTTCAGACCATTGTTCACCGGTCGCGGCGGCACACTGCGAGGCGACGGCGCGACGGTGGCTGTCGGAGCGAGCTCTTCGCGGACGGGTGGCGCCCGGAGAACCCGATCCGAAACTCACTTCTTTCTTTCATTCCGGGTCGGAATAGAAAACGTCGGGTTTGGTATGGTGTTGCATCCATCATCCATGGGCCGTAATCGACAATCCCTTGGCCCGATCCATTTTTCTTTATGGGTCGAATTATCGAAATGACTTCATATGCACAAATTACTCTCACGGTCTCACCTAAGCATCATTGTTAAAATCAGTGGATTTATCATGGCTGGAAAAATTATTTAATTTTTTTCTTATTAAATAGTCAATTTGTTCACGACATTTTATTTTTGTGGGACTAAAAACGGTGCCAAATTCAAGGGGCAACATAAAGACGAATAACTCTATCATGATATTGTATTCGATACTCATGCATGAAGAAGTAGATCGTTGTCTCTTATAATTTCCTGAGTTCTTTAACAAGAAATGAGGCCCGGATTTGGATTGAGATATTTATACATGTGGATCACCATATGGTCGTACGAATATGCTTTTTGACTATGTTTAGTCGCCCAGATTTGAATTGAAATAGGAAAGAATAAATGTGGCATTAGAAATCATATCCTCTGAATTATAAAAAAAAAATCCTTCAAATTTTTTGAAAATCTCGCTTGCTCATAGAGTTGATACTTTCCAAATCTAGGGCAGCATCCTGTTGACATAATCTCGCAGGTCCGAGACTAGCAACATTTTGAGCGATCACCAATTTCATCGGAGCTCCTCCGCCTCCTCTTCGCCTTGGAAATCTTTCGATTGTCAACATAAAATCTCAAATTTGAGTAAAGGATGAGATTGGACGTCGGAGCATCACAGCAAAATCAGGTGATCACCGTGATAACACGTCTGTTCTAAAATCAAGCAACTTGATATCTTGCGCCTCTCTCAAAATTTTAATTTCAAATTCAAATTCTGAATTTAAAATTCTTTCCTTAATTTGAGAATTCTTTCCTTGATCTAAGGAATCAATTTTGATCTCTATGTATCTATTTAAACTCATTTTGTACATCAATAAAAGCATCGAGGAAAATAAAAAATTAAAAGCTTCCTTTACAATCATTATGGTATAAGAGTGCGTAATAACATTATCTGTGATCCTACTTCTTCTTCCTCATGACTACCTTCACCGATTTTGAAGCTAGTAGCACTGTCAATACCCTAGTTTTTTTTTTTTTTTTTTTTGGTCGAAAATAGCTACTGATGTATTAGCTTACGAAGTCTTGGAGATCAACGATGCGTTACATTCAGAAAGTAAAATATTCCTAAGGGATAGAGAATCCCCACCCATTGTGATTTCGAACATTTGCAACCTCATCCCAATCAAACTGAATGCCTCAAACTATCTCTTTTAAAAATCCTTGTTCACACCTATTTTGCGTTGTCATTGCTTAATGTAAAACGTTGATGGCTCTATTCCTCCACCATCATATGATGATTCCACATATGCAACTTGGTTTGAAAAAGACCAGTTGTTGTTATCTTGGATCAATGCCACATTAAGCGATTTCACTCTTTCGTAAATCGTTAGACTTACTTTTGCTAAGCAAGCATGGGATCTGTTCAATAGTAGATATGCCTTTACAACACCTGTCCATGTGATGTCCCTCAAATGGCTACTTACTCGACTCAAGAAGGGCACTCAATCTATGACTGATTATCTCCAGCGATTTAAGGTTATTTTTGACCAACTAGCAGCCTATGGCTCACCCCTAAGTGAGGATGATCTGCTTATTCACATACTCGATGGGCTGCCACCGTCATATCGACAATTCTGTTCCTTGCTTCGTATTCGCACGAGGACATCGACCCTATCTATTGAACAACTTCATACATTGAGGATCTCTCTTTGACTGCAGATACACCGCTTGCGATCAACTTAATTTATTGCATTGGTGGCCTCTAAACCTTTCAAGCCCGACAACCCATGTCAATTATCTCAGAGTCGTGGTCATGCTCCATCTTGTGGTACATTTCCTTCATGCCAGCAATCCTCCACCTCTTCTAGATCGGTGAAACAACAACCATCACCCCAAGGTCAACATAAATCTCAAAATTTGGGTGTTCATTCACAATGTTAGATTTGCAATCATATGGGTCATATTGCCATCAATTGTTATCATCGAATGAACTACACCTCTCAAGGTTGCCATCCACTAAAAAAACTTGCAGCGATGACAGTCACTCTATCCCACCCAACACTTGGTACACCAACACTAGAGCCACTCATCATCTCACCCTAGAGCTCGAAAATCTCCAAATTTCAACCGTCTATGATGGTAATGACATTGTTGATATAGGTAATGGCCACAATATGCCCATTGCACCTGTTGGTTCCACCACCATTTCATTCTCTTCTTCAGCTCAAACTATCTTTTATTGTCCCATAGTCTCATACCATTTACTCTCTATTTACTGCTTTTCCAAGATAACAATTATCTCTTTAACTTTGATGCCTCTGGTTTTTGTATTAAGGACAAGGCCATTGGGAGGATTTTATATCAAGGGTTAGTTGAGAATGGCTTGTACCCTTTTCATACTCCACAATCATCCACTGCTCCAAAGGCTTATTACTGTTCCTCCAATACCATGGACCAATGGCATGCTCCTCCCGGTCACCCCTCTCATGACATTCAACGAGTCATTTCTTTAGTTGTTTCCATTTCTAATAAATCAGGCTCTCACATTTGCTCTTCATGTCAAGTGAAAAGTCACAAGCTACCTTTTTCCAAGTCTAATTCTACCTCTAGTTGTTCTCTAGAATTATTACATTGTAATGTATGGGGACTTGCTCTCACATTATCTTGTTCTAATTATTCCTATTATGTTCTCTTTGTTGATGATTTTTCCAAATATTCATGGTTATTTCCTATGAGATTAAAATATAACTTTTATGACATTTTTGTTAGTTTCAAAAAGTAGGTTGAAATTTTTTTGTGGCACACCATCACTACATTTCACTTGGATGGTGGTGGCAAATTTACAAATAATACCTTCAACAATTTTCTTTAATCGCATGGTATTACACATGAATATTCTTGCCCCCACACACCAAAACAAAATGGTATTGTGGAGCACAAGCACCGCCACTTTATCGAAACTAGTTTAGCTATGATGACCCATGCTAATATGCCTTCTAAATTTTGGCTAGAAGCCTTCATCATAGCCATTTACTTGATTAACCGTATGCCCATCCTTCAACATCATACTTGCTCTCCATATCAATCTTTATTTCAGATCTCTCCTAAATATGCGAACCTTTGTTTCTCTTTACTTCCCATGGCTCTAACCTTACAATGCTAATAAATTGTAACTACGATCAGCTCCCTATTGTTTTATTGGCTATAGCTCTAGTCATAAAGGGTATCATTGTGTGGATCCTCATCCGATCGAGTATCTATTTCTTGTCATTTCGTCTTTAATGAAACTAAGTTTCCTCACTCCCACATCACTCCCACTCATTCTTCACTCTTCTACCTCATAGTCTTGATTTCTTTGGAGTAATTCAAACCAAGTATGTTCATTGTGGTCCTTCCACTAATTCATAGGTCATTTTCACATCCAACAACACCTCCCCAGTGCCTTCTTCATCAATTACCAAACCTACCTTCCAAACCTCTGGCCAACCCCTTCCTCCACCTATTGACAATCAACTTGTTCCTCATTTCTCCACTCACCCAATGCAAACAAGGTCAAAATATGGTATTACTAAACTAAAGGCCTTTTCCCATACCCTTCACCCATTTCCACTTGCACTTATTGCCAATTATATCTTTGAACCAACATGTTACTCCCAAGCTGTTAAGGACCCTTGATGACATCATGCTATGGATCGGGAAATTACCTCTCTTCAATAGCAACAAACACAGTGTTTGGTCTCTTATGATCGTACAATGAACATAGTAGGTTGCAAATGGGTATTTCAAGTTAAACAAAATTCAGATGGCTCTATTAATCGCTACAAGACTTGTCTTGTTGCTAAGGGTTTCCATTAGCAGGCGGGTGTGGATTTTTATTGAGACCTTCAATCCTATGATGAAACCTACCACCATGAGAATTATTTTATCTTTTGCGGTCTCTTACAATTGGCCACTTCGACAATTGGATGTCGAATGTGCATTTTTACATGGTAATTTGTAGGAAATGGTGTTCATTTCCCAATCACCAGGCTATGTTGATCCGGGCAAAACTAGCCATGTCTGTCACATGAAGAAATCCGTTTATGGTATTCGTCAAGCCCCTTGGTGCGAAAATTTTAATTTAAAATTCCATGATTTTGGATTCACTATCTTCAACTCTGATCCATCACTATTCATCTTCCACCAAGGGCATATAACCATATATCTCCTCTTGTACGTTGATAATATTGTATTCACCGGTAATGATACTTCAGTGTCGTAGCATTTAATCTCATATCTTGGGCATCATTTCTGCATGAAGGACCTTGGACCTCATTCTTATTTTCTTGGTGTTCAAATAACATGTAATTCCGAAGGCAATTATGGATATCTTGAAGTGTGCAAATATGGATGGATGTAAACCAATCCCAATGCCCGCTATATCTCAAAAGCTTGGCCAAGGTGATGGCCCTCCATTGTCGGATCCCGCTTTGTATAGGAGTCTTGTTGGAGCGTTGCGATACGTTATTCTGATGTGTCTTGACATTTCTTTAGTCGTCACTTAAGTTTGCCAGTTTCTAAAGTCTCCCATCAAGGATCATCTTGTGGTGGTCAAATGCATTTTGCGTTATTTGAAAAGCACAATCACTCATAATCTTCACTTTCATCCAAGCCAACACTAACTTGATAATGCTAGTATGAGTACCTAGAGGGGGGTGAATAGGTATACAACGACTTTTCTTGAAGATTGCACAATACTTTAGACAGTTAAACAATTTGCAATAATCAATCGAGAGACTGAGTAAGGGAAAGAGAGAATTGAACACTCGGTTTATAGTGGTTCGGCTTGATTCAAGCCTACGTCCACTCTTCTGCACTGACAACCGATTGGCTGGATTCCACTATAATCAAAGAGCTGTTACAGTGTTGATCTTCCTTGAATTCTAGGTGTAGATGATCTACCACACTCACTCAAGGTCTCGCCAAGTACAAACACTCTCTGTATACAATTTCGCTCGAACAGTCTCGACTAATAATCAAGGGTCTTCAGACTCTGGAATTTTTCTATCAATCACACACTTAAAACAACTAGAACGTCTTCCTTTTATACTCCTTCATGCCATCATAGCCGTTGGCACTTACCAAAGGAATTCCTCCAATCTACCCGTTGGACGGAATCAATCAAGAAGATCATCCGAGCTATTTAAGGAATCTGATGATAGCCCATCAATCCTGTTCGCCCATACAATCGGGATCTTGGTTTCCAAGAATAGAACATTCCAAGAATACTTCGTCGACCATCGGATCTTCAATCGATCTTAGATAAGAATTAAAGAATCCGAAATAATTATCCAACCAAATAATCTTTTCCGAGGATAGGATCGAATCCTCAACCATAGACCTCGGCTTTGGATTTCCTTCGTCACTTTGGATTGGAAAGACATCGCGGTGAACAGACTTAAGTCTTGAGTCTTGAGTCTTAAGTCTTGAGTCTTAAGTCTTGAGTCTTGAGTCTTGGATCTTGAGTCTCGAGAATACAAAGTCTTCGGACTTTAAACTGTCGGTCTCCGAACATCCGGACTTAGATCGATAGAAACGTTTTGTCGACTTCAAAATATTCGGAAAGATTTCTCCAACAATCTCCCCCTTTTTGATGGTGACAAAACTTTCTTGTAGATTTGAACAACTTTGACCTGCAAAAACATTTCTCAAGCAATATGGCTATCTCATAAAGATTAATAAAGCAACCAGGACTCGCATCCACAGAAAATTGGTTAGACTTTCATGAGAAACACCATATAACAACACTTGAATAAATGCAACTAGTCAAGCATCACAATCCACAGTCAATTCAGTCAAATTCACACCCAAGTTCAAGTTCTCAAGTCATACTCAAAAGTAAACATAACCACTAAAAAGTTTTTTTAAAAGATATGGTTCAAATTGGTTCTCCCCTTTTTGTCGCATTGAAAAGGGTGAGAAAGGAGTCATGTCTCGCTTGGGAATGCGCACGATCTAGAAATCCCCAATGGACTGGACTACTCCTTCGAGCTTCTTCGGTCTTCTCTCGGATGAGCTACCTCTTCTCCCTTGGCATTGGCTTGAAGTTGCAGAGCAAGGTCTTTGAATTTATCCTCCAGAGATCAAGATGCTTGTCCAGCATTCTTCAAAGCTTGGATTTCACGAGTCCGAACATATATCGCTACGCATTTCCGAAGAATATTCATGATGCTACGAAAATCTGCAGAATCATCCGTCCGTATGCCGGCATTGGCTTTCTCAGATGGTGTGTATTCAGACGATGGCGCTTCTGTATGATCTGGCAGATTTGGAATCGATGCATCACCTTCTTCAGGCAATTGAGAGACCTGAACTTCTTCTGGGTCTTCTGGAGATTGTCTTAGATCTTCACTGACAGCAGCATGAGATGTAGACCTCTCTTGCTCGCTAACTCCCCCTGTCTCTAGGACATCGAAAGGGGAAGAGTGATGATCATGCTCTTCATTTCCCTTCTCTCAGTTTTGTCGGCGAGACTTTTCTTTTCTCCTTCTTCTTCTTCTTCAACCGCTTTCTCCTTCTCTCTCTTTCTTCCTCTTCTACGATCTGCTTTTCTTCTTCTCTCGCTCTGCTGAAGTATGTCGGATGAGACACGAACGTCTTGTTCTTGTCGGCGCTTGGATAGTAGGATCTTCATCATCTTCATCTTCTTCCTCAAGGATGAGAGTTCTTTTCTTCTTCTTCGATGGGGCACCCATGGCCTCCTTTCCTTTCCTTTTGAAGCGGACATGGGACCGGAGATGTCACTTTGAATTTCTCCATTGCCTTGGAGAGTTCTTGCGACGCATCTTCATTAACATTTTCAATCCTACCACCATCTTATCACACGGTCGAACACAAAATGTATGTGGCGGATCAATGTTCGATGTCGAAGATCTTGGTCACCGGACCGGGATAAGGCAATTGTCCGTTGTCTTTTGACACTGCTCTGTACATATGGAAGAGAATAGTGTGCGGGAGAGAAAACTTCCGTCCCGAGTTGATCGCATACATCAATTTTGCTTCGAAAGAGACACGAAGTCTTTGATGTAGACTTCGGTCTTAGACATTGATCACAATCTTATGAAGCACAATGTTGATGGCATTCATCCTGGAATAGGTAATTTTCTTCTCTACGTCCCTATCTTTGACAAGATCCAGGCGATTCGAGCAGATGAGACTTTGATTGGAAGATAACGTCCTCGTTCAACTCCAACTATGTCCGCCAACATATTCACATCTACCATGTAGACTTGGTCTCGAACACTCAATGAAATTCTATTCGCATCCAAAAAGCTAAGATTTGAATAGAAATAAGCGGTCGTTGAGCATACCCGTCCGTAGAGTCGAGCAAAAAGTCTCAAGTTGAAGCAAATTCAACTTTTCTCTTAAGTTCACGTTGATGGTGTCCGAGGAAGTCAAAATCGACACTTCTAGGGTTTATCACCCCTCTTTTCAACAGCCTGAAATACGCTTTTTCTTGATCCTTGGATTTAAACAAATCCATCCGATTTCCTTTCACCTTTGCTGCCACACCCATTCTAGGTTTAAATTCAAGGAACATTTTGTCATCATCGTTCCCGTCAATCAGATTTTGTCCTGGCATACGAGGATCACTGGGAATGTTCGCTCGAGCCTCCTCTGCCCTTCCTTGAGGAGCTATTCCCAAATCCTCCATTTTCCGCAGAAAAAGATACTCATTCCCATAATTTTTGTCCTTAAGGAAGTCATCTATATACTTTAATGAAGTACCGGTGCTTTTCAACGCACGATAAAGTTTATAGATAACGAGGGTTTTGGACTCTTGCTGGGTCGGCATCCTCGATTATATCTTCTTCCAGATGTTGACTTCCACCTTGTGGGGCGGAGACGATGAATGACGTGGAGGAGAGCGAATCGGACTTTGTCGCCGACTTGATAAGTCTTCTTCTTCATAAGATCGAAGTGAGTCGGTCCCTTCTCCATTCTTTGTGGTCCCACATTTTGCGATTCTTGATGATTTCCTCGAAGACGACATCTTTCTTTGTCTATTGGAAAATTCCTTCACTTGCTTTTCCCAAGAAAAATGACCACTTTCTCGACGATGAACAAGAAATAGAAACAGATCGGGAGGAGAGTGCCTTTTAGGGTTTTGAAAATTGGGCGAAGAAAGACTGTATATATATATATACCTCGGATTTGAAAAGAGAAGTTTAATCGGTACAAGGAAAGTGTACGAACACTTCTTTTCAAAATCAATAACTGCCAAAATTAATTCCTTGAAAAGACAAGTTTTCAAATTTTTACACGAATTATATCTGAATGAAAGAACGTACCTTTTCGAGATAAAATAGCAACTTACGCCTCTTTAGCCAAGAATGTTGAGTCTCATGATTTAAAGTCCGAGAGTTCGAGTCTTAGAGTTGGTGAGTCTCTAGACTTTAACTTCTTCAAGCTTCAAAATGTTGAGTCTTGAGCGAATAAAGTCGAATTGATTTTTCTCCAAAGGCTTTGTGAATATATCTGCTAGTTGACTCTTCGAATCAACAAATTGAATCGAGATTTCTCCATTTTGAATATGATCTCTAATGAAGTGATGTCGAATCTCAATATGCTTTGCTCTTGAATGAAGAATTGGATTTTTGGTGAGATTGATCGCGGCGGTGTTGTCACATCTGATTTACGTGCATGAGTCTTCAATGCCAAAGTCTTGTAGCTGTTGTTTTATCCATAGAATTTGTGAACAGCAGCTTCCAAGAGCTACATACTCGCTTCGTCGTTGAGAGAGCTACGGTGCTTTGCTTCCTTGAGAACCAAGACACGGTCCTGTTTCCAAGCGGTTGACAAGTTCCGAAGTGCTCTTTCTATCGACTCGCAACCGGCCAGATCTGCATCCGAGTATCCTAGAAGATTAAAGTCTCCCCTCTTGGGATACCAAAGACCGATGCTTGAAGATGAGGCAACGTATTTGATAATACGTTTCACGGCAATGAGATGTGATTCTCTAGGGTCTGATTGAAACCTAGCACGGATGCAAACACTCAACAAAATATCGGGTCTAGAAACGTAAGATAAAGAAGTGAACCGATCATGCTCTGTACAGCTTTTGATCTACTTTCTTCCCTTCTTCATCCTTGTCTATCTTCTGAGAACATGACATTGGTATGTCGGTCTTTTTGCACCTTTCCAAACCAAATCTTTTGACAAGATCATTAGCATATTTTTCTTGGAAGATAAAAGTTCCTTCCTTCATTTGCTTTATTTGAAGGCCAAGAAAGAATGTTAATTCTCCCATCATACTCATTTCAAATTCGTCCCCGCATAGACTTAGAAAATTTCTTGCAAAGACTTTCATTAGAAGATCCAAAAATAATGTCATCAACATATATTTGAACGAGTAAGAAACTTTTGTTTTCCTTTTTGATGAACAGAGTAGTATCTACTTTACCTTTGACAAATCCGTTCGTAATAAGAACTTACTTAGTCCGTCGTACCAAGCTCGAGGTGCTTGCTTTAGACCATACGAGCCTTTTCGGTCTAAAGACCGAGTCCGGCTTCTTTGGGTCTTCAAATCCAGGCGGTTGTTCCACATAAACTTCCTCTTGGATAAATCCATTCGAAAGCACTTTTGACGTCCATTTGGAATAACCTGAAATTTTTGTAACAAGCAAACGCAAGTAATAGACGAATAGCTTCTAACCTTGCAACTGGTGCGTAAGTCTCGTCATAGTCTATTCCTTCTTCTTGCGTGTATCCCTTGGCCACGAGTCTTGCTTTATTGCGTACGACTTTTCCTTCTTCGTTCATCTTGTTTCGAACACCCATTTGGCTCCAATAACAGTTTTACCTTTCGGTTTAGATGTCAATTCCCGACATCATTAATGTTGAACCGCTATCGAGCTCCTCTTGCATAGCTTCAATCCAGCTTTCATCGATAAAGCTTCTTCTATGCTTTTGGTTCAATTTCAGAAATGAGAGCAACAGCACTAGACTCTTCACGTCTTTTTGATCTGGTGCGGATTCCTTCATTGATTTCGCCAATTATGAGATCTTTAGGATGACTGGAATTGTGTTTCCAGTTATTGGTTGATTTGCTTGATTGATGATCTCTTTCTTTATTTGAATCTTCATGAGCTTCTTGATGTTGAACTTCCAAAGTCTGAGATGCTTCTTGAGTTGAAGACTTTGGAAGGTCTAGAGTGACTTCAGACTCTTCATATTGAGTCTGGCTGGATTCATCTTGCGCTAAGTCTTGGAATTTGACATTCATTGATTCTTCTACAGACTGGCTTTTCTTGTTATAGACTCGTAGGCTTTGCTTGATGTAGAATATCCAAGGAAGATGCCTTCATCCGATCTTTCTTCAAACTTACCAACTCGATCACTTGCATTTTTCAAAATAAAGCATTTGCAACCAAACACATGAAAGTATGAAACAATAGGTTTCTTACCTTTGAATAGTTCATAAGGGGTTTTCTCAAGAATAGGTCTTAGGAAGACTCTATTGATGATATAACATGCTGTTGAAACAGACTTCAGCCCAAAACCGTGAAGAAATTTTGCTTTCAATTAAAAGTGTTCTAGCCATTTCTTGAAGAGATCTATTCTTTCTTTCCACAACTCCATTTTGCTGAGGAGTGTATGGAGAGGAGAATACATGTTTAAAACCAGATTCATCACACAATTTTGTGAAATCTTGATTTTCAAATTCACCTCCATGATCTGTTCTTATACTTGAAATAGCACATCCTTTTTCATTTTGAACCTTTTTAGCAAACTTCTCAAAGTACGAAAAGGTTTCGACTTACTTGCAAGAAAATATACCTGTGTAAAGCGAGAGTAATCGTCTACAATTACTAGACAATACTTCTTACCTCCAATGCTCTGGGTTCTTGTTGGTCCGAAGAGATCCATATGAAGCAACCGCAGTTCATGATTAGTAGATACATGATTTGATTGCTTAAATGAATTTCTTACCTGCTTCCCTGCAATGCATGGAGTGCATGAATCAGACTTTTGGTATGGCAATTTGGGTAGACCTCGAACAAGCTGCTTTGATGAGATTTTGGCTAATTGCTTCATATTGACATGGCCAAGTTTTCTGTGCCATATGCTTGCTTCATCTTGAATCGAAATTAGACATTGAGATTTATTCAATTTCATGTCTAAGAGGTAGATGTTTCCATGTCTTCGACCCATGAAAGACTCGGTAGAATCTTTACTAATTCCATAACAAATTCCTTCTTGAAAGGAGATCTTGAAACCGGTATCACACAATTGGCTAATGCTGAGAAGGTTATAGTTGAGTCCTTCTACTAGAGAAACATTGCTTATTGTGAGATTTCCAATTTTCACGGTTCCAAATCCCACGATGCTTCCTTTGCCGTTTCCTCCAAATGAAACATTTCCGCCGTTTACTTGAACAAGCTTTATGAAGCACTTTGAGTCTCCCCGTCATGTGTCTTGAGCATCCGCTGTCAAGATACCATTTTATCTTTCTTTTGACGGAGACCCGCATTCAAGTGAGAGTCTCAAGCTTTCTTTGGTACCCAAATTTTCTTGGGTCCTTTGGAGTTAGTAGGATAAGCATTATTGGGCCATGCTTTCTTAACAGTTTCCAAACCATAGGACAGTCTTTTCAAAATGATCTAGACTGTTACACTTTGAACACCTTAGAGCATTTCGACCAACAGACTTTACGAAAACTTTCTTGAAATGATTTTTGTAAGCTTCTCTTGACGGTCTCTTCTTAATTCTTTCTTTAACTTTAGGAAAATCAATCAAGGGAATTGTTTCCGCTGTCATGCCTAACCCAGACTTATTGAAATAGGGTCTTTGAACTGAAAGCACTTTTTCAAGCTTTTCGGATCCTATCGAAAACTTCTTTGAAATATTTGATAAGTCTGTTTTTAAGAAAACATTTTCTTTCAAAAGATCATCTTCTTTTTCTTTAAGAGCAGAAACATTTAGGTCTAGACTTTTAACTCTTTCTTCTAAAATAACTTCCTTTTGTTTTAGAATTGAGTTTTCCTTTTTAAGTTCGGAAATTCTTTTGAGAGAAGTCTTAAGACTGAAACACAGTTCATCAATATATTTAGAGACTTTGAGAGGAATTTTAAAATCACTTACCTCAATTTCACTGTCTGAGTCTGAACTAGAATCTGAGTCTGAATCTGAATGTGCCATCAAACATATGTTGGCATATTCATTATCACTCTCTTCACATTCTCGTATCACTCCAGGTTTCGGCTTTAAGAGCCTTTCGAAACTTCTCAGCTTTTCCTCTTTTCTTTTCGAAGAGGACAGGTTGGGTCGATGTGTCCCTTCTTTTTACATTCGAAGCAAACTACATCTTTGTTTGGTTCCTCATCATCAACAGACTTAGTCTGCTGTCTCTGAAAACTTTGTTTCCTTGGGATGAACCTTCTGCCTTTTCTATTCAGTTTTCTGAATCTTCTTATCATGAGAGCGAGCTCCTCATCATCCATATCATCTTCAGAATCTGCATCATCGAATCGTCATTTGATTTTAGTGCAATAGATTTCTTACCTCTTGGATCTTCGTCTTCATTAATTCGTTCCACTTCGTAAGACTCAAGAGTTCCAATCAGCTCGTCTACGATAATGGCATGATTCTTTGCGTCTCTCTTATTGAAGTCTTTATATGATTCCAATCCTTGGAGAGTCCACGCGAAGCTTGTTCACCTTCATGGGATCAGAAATTTTTGTCCTTGGTTCTCAAGACCATTGACAATATCTGTAAAACGACTAAACATGTCGGTTATAGATTCTCCTGGTTTCATTTTGAAGGCTTCATATTGACCAAGGAGAATGTTAATTCTGGTCTCCTTCACTCGATCCGTCCCTTCATAGGTGATGTGTAATCTATCCCATACTTCTTTTGCTGTAACACAAGAAGATATTCTATTATATTCAGTTGGAGATAAAGCACAATATAAGGAGTAAATTGCTTTTGCATCGAGTGCTTGTCTCTTGTTTATCTCTTCCCGAGACATTCCGCTGGTTTCAATAGTGTCTTTCCCTCTTTCGAGATTGATGCAGCAGCGGAGTGATTCCTCTTTCCACAACGTCCCATTCCGGAGGATCCTTTGATCGAAGGAAAGCTTTCATCTTGTTCTTCCGATGTTGTAATCCTTTCCATCGAAGTAGGGAGGTCTGGTATTGCTTTGCCCTTCCATCAGCCCCGGTGCTAGCATACTAGCCATGGATCTTTTACTCTGAAGTAAAACACTTCAAACAAAGTGAGAACACGAGCTCTGATACCAATTGATAATGCTAGTATGAGTACCTAGAGGGGGGTGAATAGGTATACAACGACTTTTCTTGAAGATTGCACAATACTTTAGACAGTTAAACAATTTGCAATAATCAATCGAGAGACTGAGTAAGGGAAAGAGAGAATTGAACACTCGGTTTATAGTGGTTCGGCTTGATTCAAGCCTACGTCCACTCTTTCGCACCGACAACCGATTGGCTGGATTCCACTATAATCAAAGAGCTGTTACAGTGTTGATCTTCCTTGAATTCTAGGTGTAGATGATCTACCACACTCACTCAAGGTCTCGCCAAGTACAAACACTCTCTCGTATACAATTTCGCTCGAACAGTCTCGACTAATAATCAAGGGTCTTCGACTCTGGAATTTTTCTATCAATCACACACTTAAAACAACTAGAACGTCTTCCTTTTATACTCCTTCATGCCATCATAGCCGTTGGCACTTACCAAAGGAATTCCTCCAATCTACCCGTTGACGGAATCAATCAAGAAGATCATCCGAGCTATTTAAGGAATCGATGATAGCCCATCAATCTGTTTGCCCATACAATCGGGATCTTGGTTTCCAAGAATAGAACATTCCAAGAATACTTCGTCGACCATCGGATCTTCAATCGATCTTAGATAAGAATTAAAGAATCCGAAATAATTATCCAACCAAATAATCTTTTCCAGAGGATAGGATCGAATCCTCAACCATAGACCTCGGCTTTGGATTTCCTTCGTCACTGGATTGGAAAGACTGTCAGTGAGAACAGACTTAAGTCTTGAGTCTTGAGTCTTAAGTCTTGAGTCTTAAGTCTTGAGTCTTGAGTCTTGGATCTTGAGTCTCGAGAATACAAAGTCTTCAGACTTTAAACTGTCGGTCTCCGAACATCCAGACTTAGACTGATAGAAACGTTTTGTCAGCTTCAAAATATTCTGGAAAGATTTCTCCAACATAACTCACTGCTTACTGTGATGTTGACTAAGCAGGCTACCCCATTGATCGGTGCTCTACTGGTGAGTTCTGTGTTTTCTTCGGTTTCAACCCCATTTCTTGGAGTGCTAAGAAACAAGCCATCGTGGCACATTCTTCATTCTTCATCTGTAGCTAAGTTTTGGTGTCTAGCTCACGCTGCAACTAAATGAATTTGGCTATGCTGCTTGTTATGTGAAATGCATTGCCTACTCTTTGCACCACCCACCATTTCATGTGATATCATTTCTGCAATCTCTCTTGCCTACAATCCTGTTTTCCATTCAAGAGCAAAACACGTCGTTGTTGATTTTCACTCTGTTTGGGAACTAGTTGGACATAAGATTCTCACTATTCATTTCATCTCAAGCAAAGATCAAATTGTAGATATATTCACAAAACGTTTGAGTTCTAATCGCATCAAATTTTCGCTGAACAAGGTTCAATTTCAGCCGACTGTGCTTAGCTTGTGGGGTAATGATAACATATTGTCATAAAATCAAGGAACTTGATATTTTCTACCTCTCTCAAAATTTTAAATTCAAATTCAAATTTTGAATTTAAAATTCTTTTCTTAATTTGAGGATTTTTTTCCTTGATATAAGGAATCAATTTCGATCTCATCATACAAATGTGTATCTATTTAAACTCATTCTGTACATCAATAGAAGCAACAAGGAAAATAAAAAAATTCAAAGCTTCCTTTACATTATTTACATCGTTTAGACCCACATACGAAATGCCGAAAACTTCATGCTTTTTGATTTTTTTTTTGTTCTTCTTTTTCAAAGATGACTCTTTGGGTCAATCATTGATTTTGGTCATTCATCAGTGATAGGCGATTCAATTCGACAATCATTGTAGGATAATTGGCAAGATAGAGATGGCGATCGGCGTTAGTTGGAGACAATGACAACTGCACGGTAGTTGGGAGTGATAGGCTATTGCGGTGGTGGCCCTACATGGTGATTGAGAGTAATAGGCTATTGTGGCGGTGGTCCTTGCATGGTGGCTGGCGAAGTCGGACTCCATCACTCCATTGTTGAAAGTACATTATTGTTATTTTTAAAACTTTTTTTATCCAATATCCAATCCGAGTCTATCCTACTCCCTAGCCCGGATTTATTTGACATTTTATTCTTATATATCTGGGTTTATCCGGTCTAGAAGATGTTGTCAAACACTAGACATGATATTTTGTTATCTTATCCGGTCTCAAATGTGGACTCTTAGACACAACTTTTGTGTACATGTCGTCTCCCTCTGCCTATAAGCTTACCATTTTGTTTAGACATTCTAACAACCACTGCACTTGCTTCTGCGAATAGTGCAATGCTGGAGTTCCCCCACTAAACCATGCGGCGACAGCGCAAGCAGCGGTGTTCTCGGGCAATGATGCATGGGAAGGTATCTTTATCTCGCCACATAATATCGACCAGGTATGTCATTCTTGTACACAGGGTTTTGTGCAAGGTTTTTCTATATGGAGAGATGGGAATTTTTTTTTTTCAGTGGACATGCCTTCTCATAATAAAATATAAAAAATATGCTACGACATACACCAACTTGATCAAAGTTGTCTAGAGGCACGATGTATTATTATATGCATTCATCTTACAATCAGAAGAAAAACATGGCAACTATTTTGCAATTTGAATCATTCTTTACCAAGTATAGTTATGTATCTTCTCTTTTCGCGTGATAACACATTCCTCATTTGTGAAGTCGAAAAAAGGATGCTTTCTATCCTCAAAATGTCGTACAATCAACGACATAGTTTCGTCTAGAATTTGGCATTTTATTTTTACTAGTTAAAACCGAGAAATATTATCTCCTCAGGCACTGTTCGACTGGTACCAGGCCCAACGCCTCCATTGTAACTCCATAAGTCATCCAAAACAAGACCACACAAGATTTGAACATGAACATGATTAAGATACACTATTTTTATCTCTAAGACGACCACGTCCTCAATTCACTCGAACGCTTTCCGCAATCAGTGACATTTCAAATAAGTAAACTCAATATTTCAGCACACGTTTCTTTACCGCGTGGAAACAGAACACCAAGATCTACCTCTAATAATTCTCGTCTTCAATAAAGAACTACAAACCTTATGCTCACGGCAAGATAGGTTACAAACTCGGATAAGAATAGCATAGTACAGAGTACACATTTTTCTCTCGTTTTTTTCTTGGCACAACAACCACAGTTTTCTATGCAGAAGGAAAACTACAAGCAAGCAATAGCGAGATTTGGCGACACAGTAAATCCTCGTGAGGAATGGCAAATACAAAATACAAATGGTCTTTTTACGTGCAATCAAAACCGAGTTACCTCATGGGCTTCTTTCTCCACTGGGTGCGGCCACGGTTTATTTCTAGGCCGTCACCAGAGAACCTGAGTAAGTGGAGAAACTGGCGATAATCTACTGTGGCCGGAGACGCAGCTGATCCGTTGGTTCCATTGAGCTGCGAGATGGCCTCCAAGTTCTCATCTGGCTCATGACTGCTGAGCGAATTGACAACATTGTCATGCCGACACTCACGCCTGTAATCCAGCGTGATTGTTTGCAGTTCGTAGGAGTCAATAATTTCTTGAGGCATGCTCTGTCATAATGACAACATAGAAAGCATTTCAAAGGAAGTCTGATTGCAGGATTTACAGAACATGAGAGACGGATTGAGGAAGATTTCAACAAAAACTGCTGATTTCTTCATCTCTACAAGTTAGTGGGACAAGCAAAACTTCTGAAGATAGAGTCGGTAACGGTTCTTGCTATGTGAGGCCGAACACGAAGTACGACCCAAATACACGCTCGGACCTAGATAAGCCAAAGCCTCTATCCTTGTTCTTCTTCCATGACACCTTTTGGCAAATTAAAGGAAAGCAGCACAAAAACAGAATGTTTCTGACAAAATTTTTGTGGCCCACATGGTGACACCAGGAACAAAGAAAAAGCTATTCTCACAGGAAAGGCAAGCCTTAGTAAAACCGTGCGCCTATCACTTCAACTTCCCAAAGCGGCAGATATGACGATGAGGACCCCGACCAAGATGCAGATCGAAACGATTTAATTCTCAACACAACTCCTCTGGAAAGCCAGATCGGTACAGCAAAACAAATGCAATTAGAAGAAGAAACTTGACTCAGACATATTAGAAGTATAAGCCATGTCCAGCGTAATGGATATGAAGGAAGGCCTGCCAGCCTTACCTCTAGAACCCATCCAATGTAGGTGACGTTGTTGACATGTTGGTTCATGTCCAGATCAGCTCGTCTAGGCTGCGGTTGTGGGGAGCACAATAATTAATGAAAAGACATTTATAAATCCGGGCAACTCAGACGGGTTAATCAACTTACAACAAGTCCCAGCCTCGAATATTGAGCAGGGTCTTCCAACTTATCTATTTTTTTTAAGCTGCCATTGTTCTCCTCTGGGAACGCTACTCTGCAAATCAAATAAACAGGAGCCTTAATGTGCACGTCAAAGAATATACAGTACACATGAGATATTTACAGTTAGTGAATGTGCATTAGGCACTTTAAACAAGGTAACCAGGGTTAGGATGTCAAGTAAGTTAGCTCTCTATGCTATTTAAGCTATGTAATCTGAGTGAGTGAAAATATAGCGCTCTGTGTTTGTGTCTCCCTCTCTTCATTAGCGATCCACCCAAAAATTGAAGGAAAGCATCCACTATTGCTGTATATTAGATAGAATAACAAAATATCCATCAAACGAAGTTGCAGTGACTCAGGGGCATAATTACATGGGCCAAACATGTGGCTTACATTTTATTATGCAGAGTCATTTCGTTTTCATATTGTTTTTATTCCCAGATTTTGGGAGGAAAGAAAGGCCAAGTGGTTTTGGAATCTGGTCAATCATTGGTCATTCTGTCTGAGGTATGTCTCCAGACATGCGAGAATCTCTAGCATATACTTATATTTTACACAATCCCAATGAATTATTACTTTTAGAATTAAATTTTTTTTTTTGAAGATCCTTGGCTAGGTATCGCAATGCCACTATTATAGTCCCAGGCATCCATAAGACACAATGCCGTGCTTCTGCAAATTTGTAATAATACCACTTTTCGAGATTGGTCCACCGTCCACAGAACCAGCACAGTAGACGACTTCTGGTACGTTCATTGAATTCAAAGAAACTTCTGACTAATGAGGTGAGTCAAAAGACCAACCAACTAGCAAAGTTTTCACACATTCATGCACATACTTAACATTGTTTTTATCACTCCTGCACCTACATTATCACCTAATCTGGGTATCACCTTAGCAAAGCAAAATGCCCCTTTCTGATATAAGCTCCTTCGTCAAATATACTGATATTGAATTGCATGCTGCAGTTTCTAGTGTGATCATACTCAAATTCAAGAAATGCATGATCGATTATACTCAACAAAGATGATGTTTATGCCTATGATATGAACACATATGTACCTTGATTCTCGCTGACAGAAAATCAGATACTCATCACAAATATCATCGTTGACCTTCTGAAGTCTTCTAGTTTCCTGATTCATCATGACCCGCTTGCTGAGAAATCAGATGGTTGAACCGGTCAGCACTGTACAGTTCATATAATCAAAACCAAAAAAGTACCAACAGTGTGCATTTTTAACTTTCGTTGTTGGGGAAATTTATTTCATAAAAAGCTTATATAAGGTAGAGCTTCAACATCTAGTAAAGGGAAAATATGCCTATAAACAAATATTCTCGCACTTACATATCCCATATACATGTCTGTAAATTATCTCTTCTGCTTGAAGTTTTAGAGAAGAATTTACAGACCTATGGCTCACCCACGAAAACCCCAAGATAGCATCAGACAGAGAGGAACGCCATTACTTCTGTCAAAGATACAGTTCCTCTCATGCTAATCTCAAAAGTATCCTGAATATGAATGTCTTAAACACATAGATATAGAACAATGCAGAACTGATGCAATGTTGCTTCTGCAGCCCCAAGGTAATTGACAACAAGCTAATTGATCACTACAAAAAGCCTTTGCCAAGCAGGAGAAATAATATTATCTCACCATCTGATGGCATTCACTCCATTCGTAAAAAGAAACGAAATATGAACAACCAGTTCAACTCTTCCTGGACGTGGAAGGTAACTTCGGGCAACAGACATGAGAGAGCAGCATCCCTAATACTAGCTCACACTTCAAAGAAATGAACAAGTTCACCTAGTAGCTCTTCCAATAACTTGACCATTTGCATAGTCCTTGAGTATCCAGTCTTGTCTAGTTCCGATCCCGTCTTTATGAAACCACGTTTCTATTTCCACCACATCATTCCTGACACAAATGACATACTACTATCAGGGCATGAAGAACAATCCTAAACCCACTGTGCAAGTCATTCAATGTCGGATGTGAAATAGAAAAGTGTCCAAACTCACCAGGCTGGGTATTTGTATATTTCAATATGCATGCGGGCAGTTACCCATACGAGATTCATTTTCCGCATCGTAGAGCTCGTCGCAAATCCATCAGTCGAAAATCCAAGACTCTGAACATGATTACACGCAACCTCCTGCAATGCAGATATCATTCAGTTTGACCAGAAATATCCTTGCTGCAATTGCAACTTGAGACAACTCTTTCCAAATGGAGAAAAACAAAATTTTCCTACTGCCATAAATGAGCCTATCGATCTATCCAAATATTGGATCAACACATTTCGTCGAAAGAAGAAACGAAGATTAAAATGAGAATTAGCAAATCTATGAGGAGTAGTCAATATCATTCAACCAAATCCTAAATCCAGTGACAAGCAATCATGTAGACACTCTGATCCAGGAGATGGCAGACAAGAGACATAAACAAAGACCAACTGCTCTATCACTGTATTTCTCAAAATCCAAAATTTGTAAGCAATTCGCAGCAGTAATTAAAGATTTGATGCAGTTAAACCAAGATAGATGCTTGTTTGTGTGGGGAGAAGAATATTAGGAGCGTCAAAACTTATGTACCGTGGTTACTTTAGTGCAAAAACGTTTTTTTCACTCACTTGCCATATTGAAATAAAATTGCTCATTTAAGTGCCACTTGCGGCCAAAAGTCTTACGTGGAAATTTTTATTTTTATTTTTGAATTTTTTTGATTTTATTTATGATTTGCCTTTTTGATTTTGGCTTTTTTTCTTTAGGGCCGACGAAGGTCACTGACAACCTTCGCCGGTCGTGAAACCCTTGCCTAGATTGGGCGAGGGCTGCCTTGCCCTCGGTTGCGAAGCCCCTGAGTGAGACCGTTGAGGCCTTGCTTGTAGTCGGCAATGTCATGATGCCATTGCCAGCTCTAGGCGGCGTCGTCCGCGGCTAATGAGACCTTGATGGCCTTGCTTAGGGCCTTCGTGGCTGAGGTCGAGGCGGCCCTTGCCCAATCTGGGTGAGGGTTTCACGTCCAACAAGGGTCGCCTGTGACCCTTATTGGCCTTAAAGAAAAAAAAAGCCAAAGAAATAAAAATAAAAAATTCAAAAATATAGTAATAAAATATACAATATTAAAAAAATTGTCAACGTTACATCGGTAAAGCCATGTTGAATGACTAGCGTTCACATTGGATTTTTCAATGAGATAAATCGGAATTGGTACTCAAGTGGGCGATTTTTCAAATTCATGACACTAAAGTGAGCAAAAAAAATGTTTTGGCATTCAAGTGAAGGCCTTATGAAAATTTTGGCACTCTTAATATTACTCTCCTGCTGCCTCACTCCCACACAAAAGACTCTTGGATTCACAGGTTTCGAAAAGTTTAGTTTCAAATTATACAAATATTTAGGTCTTATTTGGTAATCAGCTAGATAGTTTAATTTTTCCGAAAAAAAAAAATTAGAAATCAATTTGATAACTTTTTTATTCTCGAGAATAAAGAAGTAAAAATGAAATTATTTTTTTATTCTCGAGAATAACTCTACAATCGAGCATTTCTTTTTTAAATCTTTTCTTTTTCTTTTCATTTTCATTTTCTTCTTTTAGTTGGTCAACGGCCCAGCGATGGTTGCCAGCTCGTTGATCAAGCCTCATCGATGGCTGAGTGAGGCTCGTTAGCTAACAAGACTCCAGTGAGGCCACATACTCTTGTTTGCCCAGTTATAGGCCATCGTAGACGTTGATGGCTGCCTAAAATAAGAAGAAATAAAGAAAAAAAAGAATTTTTTATTCTTTAAAAATTAAAAAGGACTAAGTTACGAAAGAATTTGAGAGTTGAGGTTCATATTAAATGCATTTTTATTTCAAAAATAGAATTTTATGCGGTTGTGAAAGTTCACAAACTAGTTTAGATATTTCCAAAAATAGAATGATTATCCAAGTGAATATCCACAACCCTTACATAGACCAATTACACTCAAAATCTCATCTTTGCCCAAAACCCATTGAAAGAAAATCAATACGAGACCCGATCACAAAAACCTGCAACAGATTGGCCATGGTCTCGACGGTGGCCGTCTTGTTGATCCCCACCTCATAGCACCTCACCATAAACCTCTCCTTGTACGACAGCCCGTCCTCCGTCAAGCTGCCCAACCTGAGCCGGTTGGCCAAGCTGCCCGACCCGGGCTCGACCCGGGCTGACCCGTCGGAGGCGACCGCCAGGGTCGGGGCTTTGCTTGCCGGATAGCAAGAGATGACGGCAGCGGCGGCAGCCCTCCGCCCGGAAGGGAGGAGCCCGGGCTTCGGCGTGTGGAGGAATCTGCATGGGGCCAGGGCCTTGACATGGTCCGTGGCGTTCCAGGAGAACTTCAACATGTCGTGAGCGTGCGCGGGTGATGTGGAGAGGCTTCTGTTGGTTTCCGAAGCAGCAAGTTTCATGGAGATGGAGATGGTGGATGCGAGGCGACGGTGGGATCGGCGGAGCCTTACGGGCCAGGACGTCGATGTGACCGAGGACGAGGAGTGGAAATGGACTCCATCGGAGTCCTACGGGCCAGCGACACCTGATGCTTCGATGTGAACGAGTATGCGGAGTAGAAATAGCACTTTCTAGACAGATTTCCTGTCGCTAGATTTGGACACTTGACTTTTCATCATTTCGCGTCCCAGTACCAAATGCCGTCAAAGTGCTTGGTAAATCTATTTTACTTGAAACAATTCAAATTTTCAAGGGATCCATTGTACATTACTTCAAGATAATTAATATATTATGACTATAAAATTGTCTAACGTATTACTTCATCAAAATTCTTGATTACTCATTAGCAGTATTATTTTTTTCTAACGTATACGTTCATCTCTGGTAACTAATTTTTTATTTAAATAAATGAGCGAAGCAATTTTTTATTTTTGCGCCTTCTCCCATTCACAATGTTCAATTTATGTGGTTCAGGGTTTGTTTACGCATCCCTAGAATTGTGGCACACAAGATGGAAACCTCATATGCTTGAAAGGCTAATGACAGGGCCAATAAATGAGCGTAACTGCTGATAATTTAGTAAAGACTTATCTTGTATAGAGTCTTAAGTCATTGGTGTCATATTGGTTTGTTAAATCACGCGGTATGAATCTTCAAATTTATCAATATTTATTACTTAAATAGCACCGACACACGAAACAACATGACAAGACACGTCGACACGTCATTTCTCAAAAATAAAAATTCCGACACGTTGGCACATGTATATTTCATGAATATTTTTATTTTTAATTAATTTAATATAAATTTATAAATAAATAAATAAGAGCCTACAATGAATTTACACTAATAATATTAATAAATTGACAAAAGTTATTGATGAAACTAAGAAATTAGAATCAACTTATTTAAATAAATCCATGATTTTCTATAATGACCAAAATTTATCACCATTCAATATTCAGTATTTTTATTTTTATGAAATTACTTTTTAATCTCATTTATTTAATTTTCCAATTATAAAAAAGTCCCATCGTGGGGTCTACCCCCAACCCCTCCACCTCCCTTGTTTCCCTCGTCTCTTCTCCCCCAATACAATATGACATGCAACACAAACACACGACACGACACGATACGTCGACACATCATTTTTCAAAAATAGAAAATTTCAATATGTTGGGACATCATTGTATATTAAATGAATATTTTTATTTTTAGTTAATTTAATTCAAATTTATAAATAATTAATGAATTAAAAAAGAGCCTACAATGAATATATTAATAAATTGACAAAAGTCATTGATGAAACTAAGAAATTAGAATCAACTTATTTAAATAAATCCACAATGTTCTACAATGACCAAAATTTATCACCATTCAACATTCAGTATTTTTATTTTTTGAAATTACTTTTTAATCTCATTTATTTATTTTTCCGATTAAAAAAATCCCATCATGGGGTCCACCCCAACCCTCCCCCACCTCCCTTCTTTCCCTCGTCTCTTCCCTACCAACACGACACAGACACACTAAACGACACGTCGACACCTCATTTCTCAAAAATAGAAAATTTTGACACGTTGGGACACATTGTCTATTAAATGATTCTTTTTAATTTTAATTAATCTAATTCAAATTTATTAAAAAATTAATTAATTTTAAAAAAGAGCCTACAATGAATTTACACTAATAATATTAATAAATTGACAAAATTTATTGATGAAAATAAGAAATTAGAATCAACTTATTTAAATAAAGGGATAAGTGCTACGAAGTCCTAAAACTTGTCACGAAAATGCAATTGAGTCCTAAAATTTACAAAAAGTGCAATTAAGTCTTAAAACTCATCAAATTGTTTCAATCAAGTCCTAAAGTTAACGCCGTCAACTTTTTCAACGGAAAATGCTAACGTGGCATAGGCGTGGAATTTTAATTAAATTTTCATTTTCCACGTGGCTTTTTTAAAAATATTTTTTTAAATTAGATTTAAAAACTGAAAAAGAAAAGTTAAATTTTATTTTTAAAAATTGTAAAAAAAAAAAAAAAAAAGGCAGCTTCTCCCTTGCCGCCGCTACTAGAGGGACCGCCGACGGTCGTCAGTCCTAGGTAGGGGTAGCCGGGCATGGCCCTCATTGGCCCCGGCAACCCTCGCTAAGCTCGGGCAAGGGTGCCTAGATCTGGGCATGTCAACCGTCGTAGGGGGCCAACCGTCGTCGCTTAGCCTGGGCAAGTCGTCGCCGACCCTCACGAGGGGCTGGTAACTGTCGCCTGCCCTAGGCGACACCTCGTCGGCCCTCACTCGAGGCTGACGAGCCTCGCCAGATCTCGAGGGGCCGGCAATGCCTTGCCGAGGTCGGGTGACGCCTCGCCCAAGCACCGGCCCCCCGCGAGGGCTGACGTGCCCAGATCTGGGCACCCTCGCCCGAGCTTGGCGAGGGTTGTCAACCCTCACTTGGGGCTAGCAAGGCCTCGCCCTCGCTGGGTGAGGGTCGGCCACCCCCGCCTAGGGCTGGCGATTGTTGGCAACCCCGTCGGCGACAATCGTCAACCCCTCCGGTGATGGGCGGCAACTCTCATTTTTTTCTTTCTTTTTTTTTTGAACTGTTTTGTTTTTTAAATAAAATTTAACTTTTCTTTTCTGAATTTTAAATCTAATTTAAATAGAAAAAAATGAAAAGAAGTCACATGAAAAATAAATTTTAATTTTAAATACCACGTTTGCATTTTCCATTAAAAAGTCAATGGCGTTAACTTTAGGACTTGATTGAAATAATTTGACAAGTTTTAAGATTTGATTGTATTTTTTTTGCAAGTTATAGGACTCAATTGCATTTTCGTGACAAGTTTTAGGATTTCTGTAACACTTATCCCTTAAATAAATCCATGATCTTCTATAATGACCAAAATTTATCACTTTTCAACATTCAATATTTTTATTTTTGAAATTACTTATTAATCTTATTTATTTTTCCAATTAAAAAAAGTCCCATCGTCGGCTCCACCCCCAACTCCCTTCTTCGACCACCTACCCACCCGCCCACCAACCAAAATTTATTTATCTTTTCTTTCCCTCCCCATCACCTGATAGGCTTTCACTTCCCCCTTCCTCCAAAACTAAAAATCACCCCCAACCCCATCGACTTGTTTAATTATCTTGTCAAATTATTTCAACTGAGTCCTAAAGTTAACGCCGTTGACTTTTTAACGGAAAATGCTGATGTGGTACGGTTGTGGAATTTTAAATAATTTTTCATTTTCCACGTGGCTTTTTAAAATTATTTTTTAATCAATTTTAAAAAAATTAGATTTACAAACTAAAAAGAAAATTTAAAATTTAAATAAAGGGATAAGTGCTATAGAAGTCATAAAATTTGTCACGAAAATATAATTGAATCCTAAAATTTGCAAAAAGTACAATCAAGTCCTAAAATTTGTCAAATTGTTTCAATCGAATCCTAAAGTTAACGTTGTCAACTTTTTTAACGGAAAATGCTGACGTGGTGTGGATGTGGAATTTTAAATAATTTTTCAATTTCCACATGGCTTTTTTAATTATTTTTTATTCAATTTTTTTAAATTTAGATTAAAAACTAAAAAAGAAAAGTTAAAATTTATTTTTAAAATTTGTTTAAAAAAAAGGTAGCTCCTCCCTCGCCGCCGCCACCAAAGTGGCTGGCAACGATCACTGGCCTTGGGCGGGGGTAGCCAGCCCTTGCCCAACCCTAGGTGAGGGCCGGCAACCCTTGCCAAGCTCGAGTGAGGGTGCCCAGATCTAAGCACATCGGCCCTCGCAGGGGGCCAGCGGCCGTCGCTTGGCCTGGGCGAGTTGTCGCCCACCTTAGGCAACTCCTCGTTGGCCCTCGCTTAGGGTAGACAAGGCTCGCCAGATCTCGAGGGGCCGGCAACGCCTCGCCCAAGCCGAGCGACGGCTGCTGGCCTCCCGCGAGAGCTGGCATGCCAAGATTTGGGCACCCTCACCCAAGCTTGGCGAGGGTTGCCAGCCCTTGCTTGGGGTCGGTGAGGCCTCGCCCTGGTTGAGGGAGGGCCGGCCACCCTCGCCCAAGGCCAGCAATGGGCGGTGGCTACCATTTTTTTTTTTTTTTTTTGAATTGTTTTGTTTTTTAAATAAATTTTAACTTTTCTTTTCTAATTTTAAAATCTAATTTAAATAAAAAATTTTAAAAAGCCACATGGAAAATAAAATTTAATTTTAAATGCCACGTTTGCATTTTCTGTTAAAAAGTAAACGGCATTAATTTTAGGACTCGATTGAAATAATTTGATAATTTTTAGGACTTGATTGCATTTTTTGCAAATTTTAGGACTCAATTACATTTTCGTGATAAGTTTTAAGACTTCGTAGCTCTTATCCCTTAAGTAAATCCATGATGTTCTATAATAACCAAAATTTATCATCATTCAACATTCAATATTTTTATTTTTTGAAATTACTTTTTAATCTTAGTTATTTATTTTTCCAATTAAAAACAAGTCCCATCATGGGATCCACCCCCAACTCCCTTCTTCGCCCACCCGCCCACCCACCCACCCACCCACCCAACCAAAATTTATTTATCTTTTCTTTCCCTCCCCCACCACTTGACAGGCTTTTACTTCCCCCTCTCTCCAAAATTAAAAATCACCCCCCAACCCCCAACCCCCCCCACCCCACGTCCACTCCCAAATTTATTTCTCTTTCCTTTCCATCCCCCACCACCTGACAAGCTATCACTTCCCCCTCTCTCCAAAATGAAAAATCATGCAAAGTCCAAGTGCATTTGGTTCAACATTTCCAATGGGCTTTCAACCTTCAAAGCCCTTTGGGGAAATGCTGGACTGTTTGACAACCATTTTGAAGTAGCTTTCAAGTGAAAGTTAGCATTATGAAGGCTGAAAGTTTAATGCTAGTAGGAACTAGGTTTGAGCTTTCAACATTTGACCAAATGCTTAAACTTATTTTTTTTTTTCCAAAACTATCATCACTTATCCTTTAAATTTCTAATTTTTCCCTTGTTATTATTTTTTTAAGTGCCAAAATAATGCTAAAAAATTAAAATTATATAAAAAATAAAAGAATAAATATGTATTTTGATCTTTTAAAAAAATATTTATATATTTGATTTTTTTTAGCATTATTGTCAAAATTTATATTTAAAAAGTTAAACATTATTTTTTTTCAATTTTAAACAAATAAAAATTACAAAATTCCAATGAAGGGTTTGGTCTTTTTTAATATATATGTATTTGATTTTTTTAGTATTACTGTCAAAATTTATATTTAAAAAGTTGTATAATTTTTTTTTTCAATTGTAAACAAACGAAATTTTAAAAATATATATATATTAATTATGCAAAGGGCTTTTCAAATGTATTTTTACCAAATGACATTTATCTCAAAATTGCTTCTCAAAGTATAGTTTACCAAACGGCATTTGCATTTGCTTAAAGTCCTTTAGGCTAAACTGCTTTACATTTTCCCAATGGGTTTTCAAAATGCTGAACCAAACACACCTTAGAATCCCCCTTTTTTATTCTTTTTGAGTTTCCTTCTCAAAAACCCTAGCCAGTGCCCTCCTTCTCCTCCTCCTCCCCACCGCACACCCGTGCAACATGTTTGTGCTTCATAGTTTATGATCTCGAGTTGAGATAAAATCACAATTGTATTGTTAGATTTGCATCTAACTCGTGTGCCTTTCTTAATTGGACTTGATACATTCCTTATTATTCTCGACCCGTGATTGACTTAGAAACGACTTTTGAGACTATATATACAATCGATAATTCTAGGAATATCTTCTTTTTTCTTTCTATCGTGGGCATTCATAAAAATTTTCCCACACAGTGATTCTATTGATAATAAAGTTTGTATCTTTTGCGGTTTTTGTTGTTTCAACTGTATCTTTGAGGATGGCCAAGGATAATGTTACATTTGAAGGTTACTATCACGTTGTCTTCAGGAAGAGAAAGAAGACATGCTCATGGTCGTGGCCGAGAAAGCTGAATGTCTCTTGAACTCGGAGTGATGTGCTATTGCGAGAGGCATGTTGCATAGGCAAGCTCAATATGCCAGAAGGCTGAAAAAGCAAGGCTTTCTGTTTTTCTTCCGATCCAACAAATTACAAGAGAGCTAAGAAAACATCAGTGGTGAGAGGACACTTCTAGCCAGAAACGATGTTGTAAGTTCATAGTCATGTCATCTCAAAAAACAATCAATCCACAAGAATCAATGCAATCATTGTGAAATTGTTGCAAGGATTTCAGTGCCAAGAAATGTATGAAGATAGAATTTTGCTATTAGATGGGCTAATGTAGCGAGATTATTTCAATATCCCATCAGAGTGGAATTCAAAGCCCATGCGCAATATCCCACTCATCATCTGGCGGTGTGCTGAAAGAGAGAACCGCTTTTGTTGTTTCTTCTGAATTATCTAGTTAAGTACGTTGTACTGACTCAAAATCATCATTGAATAGCAAAACAAACCCCAAGCAGCAACAAATTAAGGACACGATCCATAAAATTTGAGCAACAAGTGTCCAACTTCGAATACGTTTCACCCAAAAAACTTGGGTTGTCCTTGCGATTCTATTTCACTTGATAATACATTCTCGAGCAGCATTAGCAGCATTGAATCAATATAGCTAGAGGCAAGTAAGAGAATGAACTAGAAATGAGTTCAATGCTGCAAAAATTTGAATGAGCACACCAAACATCCCATCTCTAACGACCAAGTACAAGCCCCTACGCGGAACTTCAAGTATTTCCTACTTCAGTACTGGCATTCACGAATTTTCCAGGGTATATTAAGTCAACAAATGGAACAAGACATCATCCCCGTGAAACCGTTCACAGCAGAAAGAAGACAGAAATACAGAAGACGGATCAATATATTCAAGAAAATGTCCATCAACCTCTTTGAAATCCTCTGAATGCAAAGAATAAGACATCGAAAGAATTGACTGAATACAAAGATTGATGATCTCGTGTTGCACGGATATGAGCTCCTCAGGCTTCAATCAAATCGCCTGGGAAGCCTTCGATACGTGCGTTTCCCCTTCAACTAGCGAGATCACAAGAATTCACCACCATCAACATCAGAAAGATCACACAAGGCTCGTGAACTTCAACTAGCGAGATCACAAGAAGCAGAACGAGAGAACCCATCGCAGGAATGGGAAAGAGACCACCTACATTTAATTGACACTTCGCTAGGAGTTAGCAATCAAACAGGCACGTAGTCAACCAAACGATTCCATCCCGCAAGAAAAAAAAAATTGAAACTTTTAGAGAGATGGTCAAATGCCTGAACATACACAAGATCCCCCAGACCGTTCCGATCCGAACCCACAAATGAAGACCCAATCAACGTGGAATACCGACTTCAGACATTGTTCACCGGTCGCGGCGGCAACCTGCGAGGCGCGCCCGGAGATCCCGAGCCGAAACTCGCTTCTTTCTTTCATTTCGGGTCGGAATAGAAAACGTCGGGTTTGGTGTGGCGTTGCATCCATCATCCGTGGGCCGTAATCGACAATCCCTTGGCCCGATCCATTTTTTTTTTCTTGGTCGAATTATTGAAATTACTTCATATGCACAAATTACTCTCACGGTCCCACCTAAGCATCATTGCTAAAATCAGTGGATTTATCATGGCTGGAAAAATTATTTAATTTTTTTCTTATTAAATAGTCAATTTGTTCACGACATTTTATTTTCGTGAGGCTAAAAGTGGTGCCAAATTCAAGGGGCAACATATAGATAAATAACTCTATCACGACATTGTATTCGATACTCATGCATGAGGAAGTAGATCGTTGTCTCTTATAATTTCCTGAGTTCTTTAACAAGGAATGAGGCCCGAATTTGGATTGAGATACTTATACATGTGGATCACCATATGGCTGTACGAATATGCTTTTTGACTATGTTTAGTCACCCGGATTTGGATTGAAATAGGAAAGAATAAATGTGGGATTAGAAATCCTTCGAATATCATTCGAATTAAAAAAAAAAAAATCCTTCAATATTTTTGAAAATCTCGCTTGCTCATAGAGGTGATACTTTCCAAATTTAGGGCAGCATCTTGTTGACGTAATCTCGCAAGTCCGAGACTAGCAACATTTTGAGCGATCACGAGTTTCATTGGAGCTCCACTGCCTCCTCTTCCCTTGGAAATATTTCGTTTATCAACACAAAATTTCAAATTTGAGTAGAGGACAGGATCGGACATTGGCGCATCACAGCAAAATCAGGTGATCACCGTGATAGCATGTCGTTCTAAAATCAAGCAACTTGATATCTTGCGCCTCTCTCAAAATTTTAATTTCAAATTCAAATTTTGAATTTAAAATTCTTTCCTTAATTTGAGAATTCTTTCCTTGATTTAAGGAATCAATCTTGATCTCTAGGTATCTATTAAAACTCATTATGTACATCAATAAAAGCATCAAGGAAAATAAAAAATTAAAAGCTTCTTTTACAATCTTTATGGTATAAGAGCGCTTTGCATAGTAACATTATCTATGATCTTACTTCTTCTTCCTCATGACTACCTTCACCGATTTTGAAGCTAGTAGCGCTGTCAATACCCTTGTTCAATCCCCACCCATTGTGATTCCTAACATCTCCATCTTATCCCAATCAAACTGAACGCCTCAAACTATCTCCTTTAAAAATCCTTGTTCATGCCTATTTTGCATTGTCATCACCTAATGTAAAGCGTTAATGGCTCTATTCCTCCACCATCATATGATGATCCCACATATGCAACTTGGTTTGAAAAAGACCAGTTGTTATCCTGGATCAACGCCACATTAAGCGATTACACTCTTCCGTATATCATCAGACTTACTTTTGCTAAGCAAGCATGGGATCTGTTCAATAGTAGATATGCCTTTATAGCACTTGCCCATGTGATCTCCCTTAAATGACTACTTACTCGACTCAAGAAGGGCACTCAATCTATGGCCGATTATGTCCAGCAATTTAAGGTTATTTCTGACCAGCTGGCAGCCTGTGGCTCTCCCCTAAGTGAGGATGATCTACTCATTCACATACTCGATGGGCTGCCACCATCATATCGACAATTCCATTCCTTGGTTCGTATTCGCACGAGGACATCAACCGTTTCTATTGAAGAACTCCATTTATTGTTAATCTATAAGGATATCTCTTTGACTGAAGGTACACTGCCCGTGATTAGCTCACTCTACTGCATTGGTAGACTCTAAACCTTACAAGCCCGACAACCCACGTCAATGATCTCAAGGTTGCGGCCATGCTCAATCTTGTGGTATATTTCCTCCAAGCCAGCAGTCCTCCACCTCTTATGGATCGGTGAAACAACAACCATCACCCTAAGGTCAACATAAATCTCAAAATTTGAGTGTTCGTTCACAATGTCAGATTTGCAATCCTATGGGTCATATTGCCATTGATTGTTATTATCGAATGAACTACACCTATCAAGGTCGCCATCCACTAAAAAAACTTGCGGTGATGACAGTCGCTCTATCCCACCCAACACTTGTTACACCGACACTAGAGCCACTCACCATCTCACCCCAGAGCTCAAAAATCTCCAAATTTCAGATATCTATGATAGTAATGACACTGTTGAAATAGGTAATGCCCATTGCACATGTTGGTTCCACCACCATCTCATTCTCTTCTTCACAGCTTCACAGCTTCACTTCAAATCTATATTTTATTGTCCCATAGCCTCATACAATTTATTGGTTTTCCAAAGACAACAATTATCTCTTTAACTTCAATGCCTCTGATTTTTGTATTAAGGACAAGGCCGCAAGGAGGATTTTATATCAAGGGTTAGTTGAAAATGGCTTGTACCCTCCACAATCATCTAGCGCTCCAAAGGCTTATTACAGTTCCTCCATCACCATGGACCAATGGCATGCTCGTTTTGGTCACTCCTCTCATGACATTCAACGAGCCATTTCCTCAGTCATTTCCGTTTCCAATCAATTGGGCTCTCGCATCTGCTTTTCACGTTAAGAGTCACAAGCTTCCTTTTTCCAAGCCTAATTCTACCTCTAGTCGTTCTCTAGAATTATTACATTGTGATGTATGGGGACTTACTCTCACATTATCTTATTCTAATTATTCCTATTATGTTCTCTTTGTTGATGATTTTTCCAACTATTCATGGTTATTTCCTATGAGATTAAAAATATGACTTTAATGACATCTCTGTTAGTTTTAAAAAATGGGTTGAAAATTTTTTGCCGCACACCATCACTACATTTCACTTGGATGGTGGTGGCAAATTTACAAATAATACCTTCAACAATTTTCTTTAATCACATGGTATTACATATGAATATTCTTGCCCCCACACACTAGAACAAAATGGTATGGTGAAGCACAAGCACTCCATTTTATCGAAACTATTTAGTTATGATGACCCATGCTAATATACCTTCTAAATTTTGGCTAGAAGCCTTCATCATAGCCTTTTACTTGATTAACCGTATGCCCATAACTCAACATCATAATCTTCATTTTCATCTAGGCCAACACCAACTCACTACTTACTACGATGCCAATTGGGCAGCCTGCCCCATTGATCAACGCTCTACTGGTGAGTTTTATGTTTTCTTTGATTTTAACCCCATTTCTTGGAGTGCTAAGAAACAAGCCACCGTGGCACATTCTTCATCTAAAGCTGAGTACCGGTGTCTAGCTCACACTGCAACTGAATGAATTTGGCTATGCTACTTGTTACGTGAATTCCATTGCCCACTCTTTGCATCACCCACCATTTGGTGTGATAACATTTCCGCAATCTCTGTCGCCTACAATCCTGTTTTCTATTCAAGAACGAAGCATGTCGCTGTTGATTTTCAATATGTTTAGGAACTAGTTGGGCATAAGATTCTCTTTATTCAGTTCATCTCAAGCAAAGATCAAATTGCAGATATACTCACAAAAGTTTGAGTTCTAATTGCATTGGATTTTTGTAGATCAATGTTCAATATTAGCCGACCGTGCTTAGCTTGCGGGGGGATGATAACATATCATCATAAAATCAAGCAACTTGATATCTTCTAGCTCTCTCAAAATTTTAAATTCAAGTTCAAATTTCAAGTTCAAATTTTGAATTTAAAATTTTCTCCTTAATTTAAGGATTCTTTCCTTGATATAAGAAATCAATTTTGATCTCATCATATAACTGTATATCTATTTGAACTCATTATTTACATCAATAGAAGCATCAAGGAAAATAAAAAATTCAAAGCCTCCTTTACAATATTTACGCCATTTAGGACCAACATACGAAATGCCCAAAACTTCATGCTTTTTGATTTTCTTCTTCTTCTTCTTCTTCTTTTTCAAAGACAACTCTTTGGGTCAATCCATTGATTTCAGTCATTCATCGGTGATAGTTGATTCAATTCAACAATCATCGTAGGATAATTGGCAAGACAGCGATGGCGATCGGCGTTGGTTGGAGATGCCAACTGCACGATAGTTGGGAGTGATAGGCTATTGCAATGGTGGCCCTACATGGTGGTCAGGAGTAATAGGCTATTGTGGTGGTGGCCCTTGCATGGTGGCTGGCGAAGCCGAACTCTATCACTCCATCGTTGAAAGTAAATTATTGTTATTTTTAAAACTTTTTTATCCAATCCGAATCCATCCTACTCCCTAGCCCGGATTTATCTAACATTTTGTTCTTATATATCCGGATTTATCCGGTCCAGAAGACGTCAAACACTGGACACGATATTTTGTTATCTTATCTGGTCTCAAATCTGGACTCTCACACGCAACCTTTGTATACATGTCCTCTCCCTCTACCAGTAAGTTTTTAATTTTGTCTAGACATTCTAACAACCACCGCACTCGCTTCTGCAAACATTGCAACACCGGAGCTCCCCCACCAAACCATGCCACCCCAGCGCAAGTAGCAGTGTTCTCGAACAATGATGCATATGAAGGTATCTTTATCTCGCCACATAATATCAACTAGATATGTCATTCTAGTACACAGGGTTAGGTGCAAGGTTTTTCTATACCGAGAGATGGGAATTTTTATTTTTTCTGTGGACATGCCTTCTCATAATAAAATATACAAAATATGCTACGAGATGCACCAACTTGATCAAGTTTCTCTAGAGGCACGATGTATTATTATATACATTCATCTTATAATCAAAAGAAAAACATGGCAACGATTTTGCAATTTGAATCATTCTTTACCAAAGTATAGTTATGTCTCCTTTTGCATAATAACACATTCCTCATCTGTGAAGTCAAAAATAGGACGCTTTCTATCCTCAAAATTTCATACAACCAACAACATAGTTTCGTCTAGAATTCGGCATTTTATTTTGATTAGTTAAAACCAAGAAGTATTATCTCCTTAGGCACTGTTCGACTGGTACCAAGCCCAACGCCTCCATTGTAACTCCGTAAGTCATCCAAAACAAGATCCCACAACATATGAACATGAACATGATTAAGATACATTATTTTATCTTTAAGATGACCATGTCCTCAATTTAGTCAAACGCTTTCCACAAGTAGTGACATTTCAAATAAAAAAACTCAATATTTGAGCATGCGTTACTTTACCGTGTGAAAACAGAACACCAAGAGCAACCTCTAATAATTCTCCTCTTAAATAAAAAAGAACAAACCTTATGCTCACAGCACGATAGGTTACAAACTCGGATAAACATAGCAGAGTACACTAGCAGAGTACACATATCTTTCTCTCGTTTTTTTCTTGGCACAACAATCACAATTCTCTATGCAGAAGGAAAACTACAAGCAAGCAATAGCGAGATCTGGCGGCGCAGTAAATCCTCATGAGGAATGACAAATACAAAATACAAATGGTCTTTTTACGTGCAATCAAAACCGAGTTACCTCATGGGCTTCTTTCTCCACTGGGTGCGGCCACGGTTTATTTCTAGGCCGTCACCAGAGAACCTGAGTAAGTGGAGAAACTGGCGATAATCTACTGTGGCCGGAGACGCAGCTGATCCGTTGGTTCCATTGAGCTGCGAGATGGCCTCCAAGTTCTCATCTGGCTCATGACTGCTGAGCGAATCGACAACATTGTCATGCCGGCACTCACGCCTGTAATCCAGCGTGATTGTTTGCAGTTCGTAGGAGTCAATAATTTCTTGAGGCATGCTCTGTCATAATGACAACATAGAAAGCATTCTCTTTGCTTTTCCTCCCCCACCACTTGACACCCGACAGACCGTCACTTCCCCCCTCTCTCCAAAATGAAAAATCACGCCAAGTCCATAGAATTCCCCCCCCCCCTTTTTTATTTTCTTTTTGAGTTTCCTTCTCAAAAACCCTAGCCAGTGCCCTCCTTCTCCTCCTCCTCCTCACCACATGCCCCCCTTCCTCTCCTCTTCCTCTCGGTCTCTGCTTGCTCTCAATTCTTGTCACAATCATTCATCGCCTGGCCTCCAGCCCTTCCTCCCTCGTAACTATAGCCTCGTTGCCAATCCATCACAACATCACAGTGATGGCCCTCACCTTAGTCTCTGCTCTTTCTCTCACCATCGCGGGCTCGCCGTCGCTCGCGGCCTCGTCTTTGCTCCCTCGCCCTCCCCTCCACCCTCCATCGTCTTCCAGACACGCGTGTCAAAACGTGTCGAGAAAAATTGACCACATGTTGAAAAATCCGACTTGCGTTGACCGCATGTCTAAGCATGTCGACGTGTTCGACACGTGTCAAATACGACATGGAAGCACATGCAACGTGTCTGTGCTTCATAGTTTATTACCTCTAGTTGAGATAAAATCACAATTGTATCGTTAGTTTTGGATCTAACTTGTGTGTGTTTCTTAATTGGAATTGATACATTCCTTATTATTCTTGACACGTGATTGACTTAGAAACGACTTTTGAGACTATATGTAAAATCGAGAATTCTAGGAATATCTTCTTTTTTTCTTTATATTGTGGGCATTCATAAAAAATTTCCCACACAGTGATTCTATTGTTAATAAAGTTCGTATCTTTTGTGGTTTTTGTTTTTTCAATAGTATGTTTTAGGATGGCAAAAGATAATGTTACATTTTAAGGTTACTTTCCACTATCGAGACTATCAAATCTTAGTCATGTGACAAAATCATTTTTATTTAGAAGGAAATTAGGTTTGAATTATCAATAAATGAATATTTTATTGATCTCTACGTTATGACACATCCAAACGCAGTAAAGCGAAAAAAAGAGTATAAAATTGAGAGACAATGGTAGATTTCAACAAATAGTTCAAAGAGAGTGAACAAGCATAGGAAGACAAGCCAGACAATGTTGTAACTAGTTCTCTCACTCTCAGCTTCCGTTGTCACGCTTCCAGAAAGAAAGCACTATCAAGGGTTTGCTGTGTCATCACACCGAATTCCTGAGCACCTAGGAGAGTTACGAGCGTTGTCGTCTTCAAGAAGAGAAATAAGACATGCTCATGGTCGTGGCAGAGAAAGCTAAATGTCTCTTGAACTCAGAGTGATGTGCTATTGTAAGAGGCATGTTGCAGAGGCAAGCTCAATATGCCCAAAGGCTGAAAAAGCAAGGCTTTCCATTTTTCTTCTAATCCAACAAATTACAAGAGAGCTTGTCACGCCCCGATCTTCCGAACGCGTGCCCATCCCTTTCCGGTCAATTAAATAGCAATGTCCCAAGACGCATCGCCGGCCCATTCATTTTAATGCACATGCGGAACCAAATAATTAATCCCCAGACAACAACAAGATATGATAGAAAAGTAGGGTCATAAATTTTCCTTTTCAAAATCAAACCACACCTTAATATAAACTTATCAACCAAGTCTTATACAACTATTCGATATATATACAAACGAGGTCTGCAAAACAAGAGGGCTTTAATAAAAACTATAGGTCATCTTCCTCCACCTCTTCACTCTCATTTGAGCCTTCAGCCGAGTACACTGGAGTTCCTAGATTTGCAAGATTCAGGTCTACCACCAAATCTCCTAGGGGATTTGCTGTGCCTTTTCCAAAAGCAACCACCAACACATGAGGTATCTCGGATTCCGGTATGGGACCCTCTCTCTGGCCATTCCAATCTTGGCGGTATCATGATCTGTATCGGTGGGGCACCTTATGAGGGAAACCTGTATCAATCCAGACTACGAACCTTACTAGTTCTTACTAGTTCATAGGTCTAGCCCCTAGGGCCCCCATGCAGCGGAATGTAAGACCTCTGTTCTGTGATCTTCTTCGGCTAACCAAAATGCTCGGGAGTAGCTGCCATCTAAGACCTGAAAATGATATCCCACAACGAGGTGAGACGACATCTTAGCAAGTTCACCCCTAAGACCTAACTAAGAAGAAATTACGCCCCAAGGGCTGCCTAAGCACAACATTAGTCAGATTACTCACCTTGTCTCAATTCCTTCCTGCAAGTCTGTACAATTTATTAATTTAATAAACCACTTCAGCACGCCAAAACATCAAATCAGATCAAACAAGTTGATTCCATGTCTACTAATTCAATACTATCTATCCAGTCCGATCACATCAAGGATTGCCCACCCTAAACTAAAAATAGATAAAAATGTTCACCAAAAGCTGACAACCACATATACAGCTAACTTTAAGCTGATATATCGAAACCTTTAATCTAATATAGTATACGGCTAATGCTCACCAAAGTTGTGCAATACTTAATTGCTCACCAAAGTTGTGTGATACTTAAGATATACTGCTCACTCTAAGCTGACATATCAAGTCATCTAGCTGATATAGTATACCATTTTACCCAACCGATTATTTCACCATTTTTATCATACTCGATAAAAATAATCACGTGGGTACACGGTCAGCCTCTACCAAAAATATAATATCTTTAATTTATTAAGTCCCACTAATTATACAACCGATAGAAACATTTTTGGCGCTATAAACCGACGCCCGGTGATTTTCTAATTACATACAAAAAATTAATAAATTTTGGGATAAATATCCAAAATTGCAAACAACACCCAATTTGCACAAAATAATAGTCAATTAAATAAACAAATCATACTACTGCAATCAGCATAAAATTCCGATCACTAACTATCCTAGTATAATTTCCGAAAAATAAATAATTAATTAAATAATTTCGAAAATTAATTATTAAATGCCAATAAATACAACTTAGGCCGAAGAATCTTAATTAAAATCCGAGACGGGCCCGGAAAATTTTCGAACCACTCTAGATAAATACTAGAGCTTGTCTAGGCTCTAATTACACTACTCTAATCACCTAACATGCAATAACAATTAATTAAATTTCTAATCTATTATAACTATCCACCTAATCTATACTTAACTTAAACTAATCAACTCTTAAGCATCATTAACTTACTAAGTTGGGATTAGTGAGTTAAACTCACTTGATTAACGACTCGCTCGAACCAAAACGATGGGGACACAGAAGCGGTTCACAAACTCCAAAGCAGCACCACCAAGCGGGGTTGAGAAGAGCTCGGAAACAGGCCAAACAATGGCTGGAAAACCCACACTATTTGGTTTTGGTCGGGGCCTATAAAGGCTAATCGAGCAACCAATTGAGGCTGAAACGGGTAGGGAAGAGGCAAACAAGCTATAGCAGGCTTCCGGTGGCTTGGCAGGCAACCAATTGACTCCGGTGACGGCGGGGGAGATGCGATTGACTTGAGGGACGTCCTGGGGTCACGGTGGAGGCAGGACAATGGGCAGGGACACACAAGTTCAGCGCACGAGCGAGCGAGCGAGCAGCAAACGGGCTCCGGTGGCACGATGGTGGCATGCTGACGGTTCGACGAGCTGGCGAGAGCTTCAGCTGGCTGTTGGTTAGTTTCTGGGCATTTTGGGAAGCTTCAGCTACCCAAATGGAGGGAGGAGGAGGTCGACGGAAGCATAGAGAAAAGGAGGGGACCAGCTGGAATGGAGGGGACCACCTTGGTCTCTCTCCCATCTCTTTGTCTCCTTGGAAGGCCCCACCACAACCCAGTTGGATTCCTCTGCAATTTCCAGCCTTCAAACTTCCTCAAGAAGCCAATGAAAGGGTCCAAAAGTCATGGGCCATGGGGGTTCACGAATTTGCACATTTTACACTTCAATTCCACCAAATTCCTACTAGAATCAACTCAAATCGACTCCCATAAAATCCATCAACAAGTCCTCAATCAAATTGGCATTTTTTCTTGCCAATAGAACCTACTTGCATCCTGATTTCGCGATAAAAAACGGTCCTTTGAATTTTTCGATTGAAAATGACCCTATATTGACTTTTTCCGCCAAAATCTTGGTTTGCAGAAAATTACCAGAGACTAAGTCGACGTTCCTAAAATGATTCGTGATATAATAGAACTTTCAAGTTCTTAAATTTGCGATTAATTTCAATCTGACGCAATTTTAGCGTGACCTAACTTAACAGGTAGTTTTCAAAAAAATTTAGTGTAATTGACTCGTAGTCGATTTTTTTCGAGCCACAATGAACCTCTTTGACACACTGATAGCTCTCGGTTATCATCAAATACATACACAAGATACCAAAACGACAGAAAAATTAATCTAGTGCTGATTGACGAGAATTTCTCAATTTTGTGGAATCACTCACGTTTAACCACACATCTCAATCAAACCGATTTATCTCTGATTTCTAATCGGTCTTTACTGTGCTAAAATGATCTCTGCAGATAAGCACAGTCGAGTAGTCAATTCTTGGTCGAATTCTCAAGTATATTGCGTTAAAATTCCTTAATGACTTCCCCAAATAATCTAATCATCTCAGGAATGATCAGCTCTGAAAATAGCACTATAGGCGCGTCGATGAAATGCCCGATTTATTTAATTGAAAACAAAATTGAAAATTCAGGATGTCACGGAACTAAGAAAACATCATTGATGAGAGGACACTTCTAGCCAAAAACGATGTTGTAAGTTCACGGTCGTGTCATTGTCGCGATCCGATCTCGTTGCCCTCAAGTCAAAAAGGGGGAAAAGTTGGGTTTATGATTACTTTGATCACGAGAGTTCCCTTCTCAAGATCACGAGTTCTCCAAAGCTTGTACCCTGCGTGACAACGAATTTTGTACGGTCTAGTTGTTTATGACAACCTAAAAATAAACAGGAGTCGCCACTAGCCTTATTTTGGGGATCAGCTAGAAAACCCAATCGAGGATCAGAAGTGTTCCATCGATTCCTACGCAACCAAATATCTAGGTTTGAGGACTTGGGTTACGCTAATATTATTATTAGCGCCCTTTCGGTACCTAAACAATATGTTGTGTTTTTCCTTACATGTCCATGCGTTTCTTTTTACATTTTTGGGATCATCAATTCTATACTAAGTAATCACGCGTGGTGAATTATTTTCATTCTATTCTATTCCTAAAAAATAAAAGGAAAACAATCAATGAAATTGAAATTGCAAGACATGAAGTAAACAATCAAGAAAAGTAGTAAATCTATCATGCAATCCTAAAACTATGAAAGAGAATACAATTAAAAAAAAAGAATAATAGAAGAAAAAAAGAAGAAAAAGAGAAAACCTGCAACTCGTCGGGTTTTATACAGCAAATGAAACCCGAGACATATGTCGGGAAAAAAAGTATTACATAATAACGGTTGGAGTGTACATCAACCTCCGCCATTTTCACGTCTTCTCCATCCTCAGGGCCCTAATCTAAACCTAATCTAAGAAACATGGATTCCTTGCCTCATCTTATATGACTAAGATACGCATAGAAATCGTTATTATAATGAATGGACATAGACATCAGACATGAACATGAATCCAGCAAATTCAAGTCACAAATAGCAATTATAACCTGGCAACAACATATTATGAATATACACAACATTCATAGCCAAGAATACAGCATGTTTAGCAAGAACAACAATGAATCCAGTAAACTTGAGTTATGTATGGTAAGAGTAGACATATTCAGCAAGCTCACAATGCAACAGGTGTACAAATTCAACAAATAGCACATGCCGAGATGAAGATTATGCAAGCTAATAGTGACTATGTACTTGCACATAAAACCCAAGCAAGATGCTATTTTCACTCTAAAGTTTACGGTCTCATCTCACGTGCCAAGCATCAGAAATGAAATATAAGCAATATCTTTGAAGAAAAGCAACAAAGGGTCATTATCCTACTAAAAGAAAATGAATTTTATGGCATTTTAGTATTTCCTAAAAATTTCTAGAAGAAAATCACAGCAAAAAATTGCAACAATATATCATAAAACAAGGTAAAAGAAAAATGTAATTGAAAAGGAACCTATGGACAATTTGTTCCAAGCGAATCACACAACATCAACAATATCATGGGGAACAACTTTCATGGCAAAAGTTTTCCAACGTTAGCTACTAGGAATTTATGAAAATTCAAGGATACACAACACCACGTCAGAAATGCAACAAAATAGCAAGGTATCATGACACAATATCAACATCTTCATATTCGCAATGACCATTTCAACCAATCCGGTTACATGGATTGATGTATCAATACGATCTTCATCTATTCAATCCAAATGGTTCATAAATTCATACTAACTATTCATAGCTAAATGCATTGCTGTTGTGGATAGCAACAAATATAATAGGAGGAATTAAAAAAAATAGTGAGATAAAAGGGAATGTCATGATCATCTATCATGAGACACTAACTTAAAAAATCTTAACAAAAATCAATCAAAACTGAACATCAGAGCCAAACACCTGCGACACCAAATTAGTGCTCAATCTTTGCAAGAAGTGTTAGGCAGGGCAAATGATGGTCAAATCGCACATATAATATGTCTATGGAAAGGTTGAGAAGTCTATTACAAATCTTCATAAGACATTAAATTCTAATAACATCATCTACCAGCTCAGTCCAGTTAAAATAGTAAATTTGAAAAGCAAATCAATTTAAAACTACTACAGAATTGACAAATTTTAAATGTGTTTTTCAGCAACCAAACGGCATCCACTATGGGCGTGCAACATATCAAATCGAAGCTCTAGAAGTGCATTTTTTATGTCTAGAAGGGCTCAAGGTCAAAAAATTTCCTTTAGCACTTCGTTTCAGCCAAAACAGAGAGTGACATATCAGGTATACGAAATTGCAGATCAAGGCAAATCAAGTTCATGATCATTGATCATCAATCCACAAAAAATCATCCAATAACATTGTATAAAAAACTTCCTTTAGCACTTCCTTTCCATCTCTGTACAATATAGCAATCGTTCATCTTGACTACACAGCATGGAACACGGCTCAATCAATATCTACTTAGCTCAATACCAAATCCGAACCAGAGCTTAAACGGATCCTCTAAATCCATTAATCAACAACGAAAACAATAACGACAACACTTAAACAAACGAAATTTATCAGGAAAATCTCAATAAACTTGTTCTTCCTCACCTGATCGAGCCAGAGACAAAGAGTCGCTGTCGCCAATCAGTTTCGGAGCTCTATCCTTGGAGCTGAGCCGAGACCTCCAAACTCGTCTCGATTCCGAACCCCAGCACCTCGAGCTCTGGAAGGACACGATCCATGACGAGAGCGTCAAATCCAGCCGAGAGAGAAATCAGAATCCACAACTTGAACAGATTGAAAGAGAGAACAGAAATCGAAACCCTAACGGATCGAGAGGGATAGAAAGAGAGCTCACCAATCTAGTGAGCTCAATCCAGAGAAATTCTGGTCCGGCGAGCCTCTGCAGCAGAAGACCGAGGGCCGAGCGGGCAGAGAGCTTGCCATCGTTATTGTCATCGTCACCGTTGCTGTAACCGCCACCGTTTTCGCCGATGTCATCGCGATTGAGCAAACCAGAGAGAGAATCAGAGAGAGAGGGAGCCTGCCAGAAAGAGAGAGAGCCCGTTCACGCCTTGAGCTCCGTCCTTTTTTTTTTTTTTCTCTTTTCCAAAAAATCGTCCGACTATTTTAACTGAAAACGAGAGAAGCCCGAAACCCCCTCTTTTTTATTTTTCCTTTCCTTTCCTTTTCTTCTTTTCTTTTATTTTTTATATTTCTACAAAAATGGATGTTTAAAATGTCGACAAAAATTTCGAGTGTCAACAGCCATCTCGAAAACAATCAATCCACAAGAATCAATGCGATCATTGTGAAATTGTTGCTGGGAATTCAGTGCCAAAAAATGTATAAAGATAGAATTTTGCTATCAGACGGGATAATGAAGCGAGATTATTTCAATATCCCATCAAAGTGGAATTCAAAGCCCATGCGCAATATCCCAATCATCATCTAGTAGCTCGCTCAAAGAGGAATTAGGCGCTTCTTACTTGTACACAATTTGCTAGGCGCATCACAGCATTTAATCTCATATCTTGGGCATCATTTTCACATGAAAGACCTCGAACCTCATTCTTATATTTTCTTGGCGTTCAAATAACATGTAATTTCGAAGGCAATTATGGATATTTTGAAGTGTGCAAATATGGACAGATGTAAACCGGTCCCAACATCTACTATATCTCAAAAGCTTGGCCAAAGTGATGACCCTCCATTGTTAGATCCCACTCTGTATAGGAGTCTTGTTGGAGCGTTGCAATAGGTTATTCTGACATGTCTTGACATTTCTTTTGCTGTCAATTAAGTTTGCAAGTTTCTAAAGTTTCCCACCGAGGATCATCTTGTGGTGGTCAAACGCATTTTGCGTTATTTGAAAGGCACAATCACTCATAATCTTCATTTTCATCCAAGCCAACATCAACTCACTACTTACTACAATGATGACTGGGCAGGCTGCCCCATTGGTCGACGCTCTACTGGTGAGTTCTATGTTTTCTTCAATTTTAACCCAATTTCTTGAAGTGCTAAGAAACAAGCCACCGTGGCACATTCTTCATTCTTCATCTAAAGCTGAGTAGCGGTGTCTAGCTCACACTACAATTGAATGAATTTGGCTATGCTGCTTGTTACATGAATTGCATTGCCCACTCTTTGCATCACCCACCATTTGGTTTGACAACATTTTTGCAATCTCTCTCGCCTACAATCCTATTTTCCATTCAAGAACAAAGCATGTCGTTGTTGATTTTCATTCTGCTTAGGAACTAGTTGGGCATAAGACTCTCACTATTTAGTTCATCTCAAGCAAAGATCAAATTGCAAATATATTCACGAAAGTTTGAGTTCTAATCGCATCGGATTTTTGTAGAACAAGGTTCAATTTTAGCTGACCATGCTTAGCTTGCAGGGGGATGATAACATATCGTCATAAAATCAAGCAACTTGATATCTTCTACCTCTCTCAAAATTTTAAATTCAAATTCAAATTTTGAATTTAAAATTTTCTCCTTAATTTGAGGATTCTTCCCTTGATATAAGGAATCAATTTTGATCTCATCATATAATTGTGTATCTTATGTACATCAATAGAAGCATCGAGGAAAATAAAAAATTCAAAGCTTCCTTTACAATCTTTACACCGTTTAGGACCAACATACGAAATGCCCAAAACTTCATGCTTTTTGATTTTTTTTTTTTTTTTGCTTTTTCTTCTTTTTCAAAGATGACTCTTTGGGTCAATCCATTGATTTCGGTCATTCATCAGTGATAGCGGATTCAATTCGACAATCATCATAGGATAATTGGCAAGACAGCGATGGCGATCGGCGTTGGTTGGAGTGATAGGCTATTGCAATGGTGGCCCTACATGGTGGTCAGGAGTAATAGGCTATTGTGGTGGTGGTCTTTGCATGGTGGCTAGCGAAGCCGAACTCTATCACTCCATCGTTGAAAGTAAATTATTGTTATTTTTAAAACTTTTTTATCCAATCCAAATCCATCCTACTCCCTAGCCCGGATTTACCTAACATTTTATCCTTATATATCCGGATTTATCTGGTCCGACATGATATTTTGTTATCTTATCCGGTCTCAAATCTGGACTCTCGTACGCAACCTTTGTGTACATGTCCTCTCCATCTGCCTATAAGCTTCTCATTTTGTCTAGACATTCTAACAACCACCGCACTCGCTTCTGTGAACAGTGCAATGTTGGAGCTCCCCCACCAAACCATGCCGCCCCATCGCAAGCAGCGGTGTTCTCGGACAATGATGCATATGAAGGTATCTTTATCTCGCCACATAATATCGACCAGGTATGTCATTCTTGTACACAGGGTTATGTGCAAGGTTTTTCTATATCGAGAGATGGGAATTTTTATTTTTTCTTTGGACATGCCTTCTCATAATAAAATATAAAAAATATGTTACGACATGCACCAACTTGATCAAGTTTGTCTAGAGGCACAATGTACATTCATCTTACAATTAGAAGAAAAACATGGCAACCATTTCGCAATTTGAATCATTCTTTACCCAAGAATAGTCATGTATCTTCTCCTTTTGTGTAATAACACATTCCTCGTCTGTGAAGTTGAAAATAGGACGCTTTCTATCCTCAAAATGTCGTACAACCAACAACATAGTTTCGTCTAGAATTCGACATTTTATCTTCACTAGTTAAAACCGAGAAGTATTATCTCCTCAGGCACTGTTCGACTAGTACCAGGCCCAACGACTCCATTGTAACTTCGTAAGTCATCCAAAACAAGACCACACAACATATGAACATGAAATGATTAAGATACATTATTTTTATCTTTAAGATGACCATGTCCTCAATTCAGTCAAATGCTTTCCACAAGCAGTGATATTTCAAATATAAAAAAAACTCAATATTTCAGCATGCGTTTCTTTACCGTGTGAAAACAGAACACCAAGAGCTACCTCTAATGATTCTCCTCTTAAATAAAAAAGAACAAACCTTATGCTTACAGCAAGATAGGTTACAAACTCGGATAAACATAGCAGAGTACACTAGCAGAGTACACATATCTTTCTCTCGTTTTTTTCTTGGCACAACAATCACAATTCTCTATGCAGAAGGAAAACTACAAGCAAGCAATAGCGAGATCTGGCGGCGCAGTAAATCCTCATGAGGAATGACAAATACAAAATACAAATGGTCTTTTTACGTGCAATCAAAACCGAGTTACCTCATAGGCTTCTTTCTCCACTGGGTGCGGCCACGGTTTATTTCTAGGCCGTCACCAGAGAACCTGAGTAAGTGGAGAAACTGGCGATAATCTACTGTGGCCGGAGACGCAGCTGATCCGTTGGTTCCATTGAGCTGCAAGATGGCCTCCAAGTTCTCATCTGGCTCATGACTGCTGAGCGAATCGACAACATTGTCATGCTGACACTCACGCCTGTAATCCAGCGTGATTGTCTGCAGTTCGTAGGAGTCAATAATTTCTTGAGGCATGCTCTGTCATAATGACAACGTAGAAGGCATTTCAGAAAAAGGCTGATTGCAGGATTTACAGAACATGAGAGACGGCTTGAGGAACATTTCAACAAAAACTGCTGATTTCTTCATCTCTACAAGTTAGTGGGACAAGAAAAACTTCTGAAGACAGAGTCAGTAACGATTCTTGCTATGTGAGGCCGAACACGAAGTACGACCCAAATACATGCTCGGACCTAGATAAGCCAAAGCCTCTATCCTTGTTCTTCTTCCATGACACCTTTTGGCAAATTACAGGAAAGCAGCACAAAAACAGAATGTTTCTGACAAAATTTTGTGGCCCACATGGTGACACCAGGAACAAAGAAAAAGCTATTCTAACAGGAAAGGCAAGCTTTAGTAAAACTGCGAGCCTATCACTTCAACTTCCCAAAGCGGCAGATATGACGATGAGGAACCCGACCCAGATGCAGATCGAAACGATTTAATTCTCAACACAACTTCTCTTGAAAGCCAGATTGGTATAGCAAAACAAAGGCAATTAGAAGAAGAAACTTGACTCAGACACATTAGAAGTATGAGCCATGTCCAGCGTAATGGATATGAAGGAAGGCCTGCAACCGTTACCTCTAGAACCCATCCGATGTAGGTGACGTTGTTGACATGTTGGTTCATGTCCAGATCAGCTCGTCTAGGCTGTGGTTGTGGGGAGCACAATAATTAATGAACAGACATGAATAAATCTGGGCAACTCAGATGGGTTAATCAACTTACAACAAGCCCCAGCCTCGAATATTGAGCAGGGTCTTCCAACTTAGCTATTTTTTTTAAGCTGCCATTGTTCTCCTCTGGGAACGCTAGTCTGCAAATCAAATAAACAGGAGCCTTAATGTGTACGTCAAGGAATATTCAGTAAAAATGAGATATTTACAGTTAGTAAATGTGCATTAGGTACTTTAAATAAGGTAACCAGGGTTAGGGTATTAAGTTAGCTCTCCATGCTATTTAAGCTATCTAATCTGAGTTAGTGAAAATATAGAACTTTGTGTTTGTGTCTCCCTCACTTCATTAGCGATCCCCCCCAGAATTTTTTTTATAGAAAAAAAAAACTCCATCAAACAAAGTTGCAGTGACTCAGGGGCAAACTTACATAGGCCAAACATGTGGCTTACATTTTGTTATGCAGAGTCATTTCGTTTTCATATTGTATTTATATTCCCAGATTTTGGGAGGAAAGAAAGGCCATGTGATTTTGGAATCTGATCAATCATTGGTAATTCTGAGGTATGTCTCCAGACATGCGAGAATCTCGAGCATATTTATATTTTACACAACCCCAATAAATTATTACAATTAGAATTAAGAAAAATTCTGAAGATCCTTGGCTAGGTATTGCAATGCCACTATTATAGTCCCAGGCATCCATAAGGCGCGATGCTGTGTTTCTGCAAATTCGTAATGACACCACTTTTCGAGATTGGTCCACAGTCCACAGAACGAGCACAGTAGACGACTTCTGGCAAGTTCATTGAATTCGGAGAAACTTCTGACTAATGAGGTGAGTCAAAATACCAACCAACTAGCAAAGATTTCACACATCCATGCACATACTTACATTCTTTTTATCACTCCTGCACCTACATTATCACCTAATCTGGGTATCACTTTAGCAAGGCAAAAGGCCCCTTTCTGATATAACCTCCTTTGTCAAATATACTGAGATTGAATTGCATGTTGCAGTTTCTAGCGTGATCATACTCAAATTCAAGAAATGCATGATAGATTATACTCAACAAAGATGATGTTTATGCCAATGATATGAACACAAATGTACCTTGATTCTCGTGGACAGAAAATCAGATACTCATCACGAACATCATCGTTGACCTTCTGAAGTCTTCTAGTTTCCTGATTCATCATGACCCACTTGCTGAGAAATCAGATGGTTGAACCAGTCAGCAAATCAAAACCAAAAAAGTACCCACAGTATGCATTTTTAACTTTTGTTGCAGGGGAAATTTATTTCATAAGGAGCTTATATAAGGTAGAGCTTCAAAATCTAATAAAGGGAAAATATGCCTATAAACAAATATTCTCGCACTTACATATCCCATATACATGTCTGTAAATTGTCTCTTCTGCTTGAAGTTTTAGAGAAGAATTTATAAACCTATGGCTCACCCAAGAAAACCCCAAGATTCTGCTTGAAGTTTTAGAGAAGAATTTATAAACATATGGCTCACCCAAGAAACCCCAAGTTAGCATCAGACAGAGAGGAACGCCAATACTTCTGTCAAAGATACAGTTCCTTGATGCTAATCTCAAAAGTATCCTGAATATGAATGTCTTAAACACATAGATATAGAACAATGCAGCGGTGATGCAATGTTGCTTCTGCAGCCCCACGGTAATTGACAACAAGCTAATTGATCACTACAAAAAGCCTTTGCCAAGCAGGAGAAATAATATTATCCCCACCATCTGATGGCATTCACTCCATTCGTAAAAGGAAACGGAATACGAAAAACCAGTTCAACTCTTCCTGGACGCGGCAGGTAACTTAGGGCAACGGACATGAGAGAGCAGCATCCCCAATACCAGCTCGCACTTCAAAGAAATGAACAAATTTACCTAGTAGCTCTTCCAATAACTTGACCATTTGCATAGTCCTTGAGTATCCAGTCTCGCCTAGTTCCGATCCTGCCTTCTCCATGAAACCACGTCTCTATTTCCACCACATCACTCCTGACACAAATGACATACTACTATCAGGGCATGAATAACAATCCTAAACCCAATGTGCAAGTCATTTAATGTTGGATGTGGAATATAAAAGTAGCCAAACTCACCAAGCTGGGTATTTGTATATTTCAATATGCATGCGGGCAGTTACCCATATGAGATTCATTTTCCGCATCGTAGAGGTCGTTGCAAATCCATCAGTCGAAAATCCAAGACTCTGAACTTGATTACACGCAACCTCCTGCAATGCAGATATCATTCAGTTTGACCAGAAATCCTTACTGCAATTGCAACTTGAGACAATTCTTTCCAAATAGAGAAACACAATTTTCCTACTGCCATAAATGAGCCTATCAATCTATCCAAATATTAGATCAACACGTTTCGTCGAAAGGAGAAACGATGATTAAAATGAGAATTAGCAAATCTATGAGGGGTAGTCAATATCATCAACCAAATCCTAAACCCAGTGACAAGCAATCATGTAGAAACTCTGATCTAGGAGATGGCAGACGAGACATAAATAAAGACCAACTGCTCTATTACTGTATTTCTCAAAATCCAAAAGTTATAAGCAATTCGCAGCAGTAATTAAAGATTTGCTAGTTAACCCAAGGTACATGCTTGTTTGTTTGGGGAGAAGAACACTAGGAGCGTCAAAATTTTCATACCATGGTTATTTTAGTGCAAAAACATTTTTTTAGCTCACTTGCCATATTGGAATAAAATTGCTCATGTAAGTGCCACTTTCGGCCAAAAGTCTATATGGAAAATTTTAAATTTTTTTTGAATGTTTTTTTTTTAAATTTTTAATTTGCCTTTTTTTGGGTTTTTCCTTCAGGGCCGGAGAGGGTCACTGGCAACCCTCGCCGGCTGCGAAATCCTCGCCTAGATTGAGCGAGGGCCACCTTGCTCTTGGCTGCAAAGGCCCTAACTGAGGCCGTTGAAGCCTTGCCTGTAGTCGGCGAGGTCATGATGCCCTCACCAGCTCTAGGCGGTGTCGTCCATGGCCAATGAGGCCTCGACAGCCTTGCTTAGGGCCTTCGTGGCTAAGGGCGAGGCGGCCCTCACCCAGATTGGGTGAGGCTTTCGTGGCCGGTGAGGGTCGCCGGTCACCTTCGTCGACCCTAAAGAAAAAAAAAGCCAAAGAAATAAAAATAAAAAAATTCAAAAATATAATAAAATAATATTAAAAGTTGTCAACTTTATGACAATAAAGCCTTGTTGGATGACTAGCATTCACGTTATTTTTTATGAGGTAAATCGGATTTTTTTTTTGGTAACCTAGGTAAATTGGAATTGGTATTTAAGTAAGCAAAAAAAAAAAAAAAAGGCATTTAAGTGAATGCTTGGCAAAAATTTTGGCACTCTTAATATTATTCTCCCGCTCCCCCATAACCACAAAAAAGACGGTTGGATTCATAGGCTTTAAAAAGTTCAATTTCAAATTATGCAAATATTCAGGTCGGTTAAACAATGCTTAATTCTATTATTTTATTTCTTGAAATAAAAAATATAAAAAAAATAAAATACGTTTGATAACTTTTTTATTTTCGAGAATAAAGTAAAAAATAAAATTATATTTTATCATAGAAAATAACTCTAAAATCAAGCCTTTTTTTTAATCCTTTCTTTTTATTTTCCTTTAATTTCTTCTTCTAATCAGTCAACGGTCTCGACAATAATGATAGTCGGACCAATTAGACGAGAACCTATGACCTTGCCGACTTGTCGACCAAGCCTTGCCAATGGGTGGGTGAGGCTTGTTAGCTAATGAGGCCACATGCTCTCTTTTGGCTGATCGCTGATCATCGCCAAAGTCAGCGGCCAGCTAAAAGAAAAAAAAAAAAAAAATAAATTATTTAAAAATTAAAAAGAAGTAAGTCATGAAAGAACTTAAGAATTATATTAAATATATTTTTATTTCAAGAACAGAATTTTACGCAATTATGAAAGTTCAAAAACTAGTACAAATATTTTCAAAAATAGAATGATTATCCAAGGAAATCTTACTATCCAGAACCCTTACATAGACCAATCACACCCAAAATCTCATCTTTGCCCAAAACCCATTAAAAGAAAATCAATTCGAGACCCGATCGTAAAAACCTGCAACAGATTGGCCATGGTCTCGACGGTGGCCGTCTTGTTGATCCCCACCTCATAGCACCTCACCAGGAACCTCTCCTTGTACGACAGCCCGTCCTCCGTCAAGCCGCCCAACCTGAGCCGGTCGACCAAGCTGCCCGACCCGGGCTCGACCAGGCCCGACCCGTCGGAGACGATCGCCAAGGTCGGGGCTTTGCTCGCCGGATAGCAAGAGACGACGGCGGCGGCTCTCCGCCTGGAAGGGAGGAGCCCGGGCTTCGGCGCGTCGAGGAATCTGCATGGGGCCAGGGCTTTGACATGGTCCGTGGCGTTCCAGGAGAACTTCAACATGTCGTGAGCGTGCGCGGGTGATGCGGAGAGGCTTCCTGCTGGTTTCCGAAGCGGCGAGTTTCTTGGAGATGGATATGGCGGATGCGAGGCGACGGTGGGATCGGCGGAGCTTTATGGGCCCGGATGGCGATGTATCGATGGGAACGAGGACGTGGAGTGTAAATATAATCCATCGCGGAGATAGCCGGCATTCTGACCTTGGATTCCGACGTATTTCGCGACGCGACGCGACAGCGACTCCGGAACTGTCGAAGCTTTCGTGTCTGAACGCCGATGAAGGACTCGATGCTTTCTAGACAGATCTCCTGTCGTGCCCCTAGGTTTGAATGTAAATTACACAAGTTGCCACTCCCCATAGTTGACCTTTTTTTTCTCTTTTCATTTCGCGTCCCCAGGGCAAATTCTCTCAAAAGTACTTTGGTAAATCTATTTGACTTGAAGCAATTCAATTTTCAAGGGATCCATCGTACATTACTCGAAGATAACTGATATATTATGACTACAAATTTTTTTAACCTATTACTTAATTAAAATTCTTAAATACTCGTTAGCATTATTATTTTTTGCTAACCATTTTTTTCTAACGTGTGCGTCCTTCCCTGGAAATCTTTTTTTTTTATCCAAATTAATCAGAGAAGCAATTTCTTCATCTTTTTCTTTTGCCCCTTCTCCCGTTCACAGGATTTCATTTTATGTGGCTCAGGGTTTGTTTAAGCATCCCTAAAATTGTGGGATAGGAGATGGACACTCATCTTATGCGTGAAAAGCTAATGATAGGGTTGATAAATCTGTCACAATTATTGGTAACTTAGTAGAGACCTATCTCATATTTCATATCAAGTCTCAAGTCATATTGGTTTGTTAAACCTCCTAGTGCAGCTCTTCAAATTTATCAATTGAGATAAAATCACAATCGTATTGTCATTGTCAAATTTGCATCACCTCCAGTTGAGATAAAATCACAATCGTATTGTCATTGTCAAATTTGCATTGAACTTGTGTGTTTCTTAATTGGACTGGATGCATACCTTACTTTTCTTGACATCTAATTGACTTAATGACTCAAGTTTCTTAATTGGACTGGATGCATACCTTACTTTTCTTGACATCTAATTGACTTAATTGATTTCGTAATGACTTCTAAGACTATATGCACAATTGAGAATTCTAGGAATATCTTCTCTTTCCTTTATATTGTGGGCATTCGTGAAAATTTTCCCACACAGTAGTTCTATTGATAATAAAGTTTGTATCTTTTGCAGTTTTTGTTGTTTCAACTGTATGTTTGAGGATGGCCAGATATAACGTTACATTTTAAGGTTACTTTCCATTATCTCGACTCTCTAGTCTTAGTCATGTGACAAATAGAAAGAAATTAGGCTTGAATTATCTATAAACGAGTATTTTATTGACCTCTACATTATGACACATCCAACCGTAGTAAAGCTTAAAAAAGAGAGTATAAATTTGAGAGACGAGTTAAGGGTAGATTTCAACAAACGGTTCAAAGAGAGTGACCAAGCATATGAAGACATGACCAACAATGTTGTAACTTGTTCTCTCACTCTCAACTTCAGTTGTCGCACTTCCAGAAAGCAAGCACTGTCAAGGGTTTGCTGTGTCCTCATGCCAAATCCCTGAGCACCCAGGAGAGTTACTTGCGTTGCCGTCTTCAGGCGGAGAAAGAAGACATGCTCATGGTCATGGCGGAGAAACCTGAACGTCTCTTGAACTCAGAGTGACATACTATGGTGAGAGGCATGCTGCGCAGGCAAACTCAATATGCTGAAAGGCGGAAAAAGAGAGGCTTTCCGTTTTTCTGATCCAACAAATTACAAGAGAGCTAAGAAAACATCAGTAGTGAGAGGACACCTCCAGCCAAAAATGATGTCATAAATTCACAGTTGCATCATCTCGGAAAACAATTCATCCACGGAGACAATGCCATCATTGTGAAATTATTGCAAGAATTCAGTGCTAAGAGATGTATAAAGATTGAAATTTTGCTATCAGACGGGAGAATGTAGCAAGATTATTTCAATATCCCATCAAAGTGGAATTCAAAGCCCATGCGCAATATATCCCAATCATCATCTAGCCAGCTTGCTCAAAGAGGAATCAGACACTTCTTACTTGTACACAATGCATGGTACTTAACCAACGCTGCGAGGGGAAAAAGATCGTGAATGTGTGGCACTTAGGAAGCCTGAATGCAAAATTAGAGCTCACATGATCATAAACTTTAGTGAGGGACATCAAAGTTTTCACGACCTTAACCACACAATGCCCTCATAGATCTCCTTCTCAGTGCTCACATGGCCCTGATGAAGTTTAAAGTAGACTAATTTTCAACCTCTGACCTTGATTGTTGACTATGAAGATTGCAAAACTGACCCCGAAGGAAGAAAACTAGCAACTGCTACTTGCAAAAAAGCTTTAGTAGTAAACCAAATCCACAGGATGAGAAGAGGCAACGACAGAAGGCATCTCGGGTTAAACAAAATATCATGACATTTTCAAAATCTTAATTCATATACACTAGGCAGCTGCTCACGCAGAGATAAATGAGTGCATTTCATGTAAATGAAAGACGATGGCATGTACCTATCAAAGCACAAGCATATTTCCCATCCATCTGATGATTAAGGAAAATGCAAGCTGGTCACTATGAGCATCGAGGACATATATTGGGAGAGCAGGTAAACATGTTTTTGATATTTTCTCTGACCAATCCAATCAGCCAACCATTCTGTACAAGATCAAAAAGAACAGTATTTTGGGAAGAGAGACCTAGAAACAAAAGATTGAAGTATGGACTAACTAAAAATAGATGAATTTTTTCATGAAAAGAGAAACTCATACAGGTAACTTTAACAAAACGAAATTACCGCTCTAGTACCGCAAAAGAAATAAAATAAAAAAATAAAAATCATCCATCACAAACAATGAGATGTTTCCACAGTTGCTAACGGGAAGATACCCTGAGAAAGATTGACAGATTTTTGCCATCAGCAGGGACAAATTATAAGAATATTTCATTATTCCATCCTTATGGAACTCAAAGCCCATGCGCAATATCCCAATCATCATCTGGCAGGGTGCTGAAAGAGAGAACTGCTTTTGTTGCTTCTCCTGTAAATCTAGTTAAGTACAATGTACTGACTCAAAATCATCACTGAATAGCAAAACAAACCCTTAGTAACAACAAATTGAGGACACGATTTATAAAATTCAAGCAACAAGCATCCAACTTCGAATATATTTCACCCAAAAAACTTGGTTGTCCTTGAGAATCTATTTCATCCCGACAATACATTCTCAAGCAGCGTTCAATCAATATAGCTAGAGGCAAGTAAGAGAATGAACCAGAAAGGAGTCCAATGCTGCACAAATTTATATGAGCACACCAAACCTCCCATTTCTAGTGACCAAATAAAAGCTCCTATGCGGAACTCCAAGTATATCCTACTTCAGTATTGTCATTCACAGATTTGGCAGGGAATATTATGTTACCAAAAGGAGGAAACAAATGGAACAAGACATTGTCCCAATGAAGACAGAAGACGCATCGATATATACAAGCAAATGTCCATCAACCTCTTTGAAATCCTCTAAATGCAAGGAATAAGACATCAAGAGGATTGACTGCATACAAGGATGGATGATTTCGTATTGCACAGATATGAGCTCCTCAGGCTTCAATCAAATAGCCTGGGAAGCCTTCGATATGTGCGTTTCTTCTTCAACTAGCGACAACACAAGAATTCACCCCCATCAGCATCAGAAAGACCACACAAGGCTCGCTCGTTAACTACAACTAGCGAGATCCCAAGAAGCAGAATGAGAGAACCCATCGCAGGAATCGGACAGAGACCACCTACGTTCGACACTTAGCTAGGAGTTATCAACCAAAAGGCACAACCCCACCAGTAAACCAAACGATTCCATCCCACAGGCAAACTAAAAATCGAAACTTTGAGAGAGAAGGTCATATGCCCGAACATGCAAGATCCCCCGGAACGTTCAGATCCGAACCCACATATGAAGACCCAATCAATGTGGAATCCCGAGTTCAGACATCGTTCACCGGTCGCGGGGAATCCTACGAGGCGACGGCACGACCGCGACCGACGGAGCTAGCTCTTCGCGGATTGGCGGCGCCCGTGATTCCGAGCTGAGGCTCGCTTCTTTCTTTTTATCCTTTCGGGTCGAAATGGAAAACGTCGGGTTTGGTATGCAGTGGTATCCATCATCCGTGGGCCGTAATCGACACCCTCGGCCCGATCCAGGTTTATTGAAATTAAATTAGATGCAAGATTGGACTCTTCTCAACTAAAAATTATTGTTAAAAACAATGGATTTGTCATTGCTGCACAAAGTATTGAAATTTGTTCTTATTATATAGTAAATTTTTTCATGAAATTTTATCTTTGTGGGACTAAAAATGGTGCCAAATTCAAGGGGCTAAGATGTAGACGAATAACTCTATCATTACATTGTAATTGATACTCACACATGAGGAAGTAAATTGATGTATTACAATTTCTGGAGTTCTTTAACAAGGATTTAGGGCCGTAGATCTATTGAAGGTGTACTTCAGCAAGGGCCCATGCGCGGCATTAATCCTGTGTATTTGGAAAACTTCAGAGAATTTTGACTTGGTTTGCTTAAGATGAGACTCGTTAGGGAAGGCCTATCCTATCATGCTCCTCACCTTTTTCCTAGTAGGATTGAAATCAATCAAGGTTCTCATCGTGAAGGCCACCTAACCATAGCTAATTGCCTCTTGACATGTGAGAAACACTATCCATTAGTTCGACACGTGTGGATTGCCATACCGCGTATGAATATACTCTTTGGCTACATTTGGTTACCCGAATTTGGATGGGAATAGGATAAGATAAGATGGGATTAGAAATCCTTCAAATATTCCCTGGGTAAAAAAAAATCCTTCAAAACCTTTGAAAATCTCACTTGCTCATAGAGGTGATATTTTCCAAATCTAGGGCAGCATCTTATTGACTTAATCTCGCACGGCCGAGATCCTCCTTTGAAATCTTCCGATTTGTTAGCACAAAGTCTCATATTTAAGTGAAGGACAAGATTGGACGTCAGAGCATCACGGCAAAGTCAAGTGACCACTGTTTAGGACCAACATACAAATGCCCAAAATTTTGTGCGTTTTGATTTTTTTTTCTTTTTTTTTTTTCAAAGATGATTTTTCAAGTCAATCCGTTGATTTCGATCGTTCATCAGCGGTAGCCAATTCAGTTCGACAGTCATCACAGGACAATCAACTAGACGACAATGATGATTGGCGTTGGTCGAAAACAATGATGACTAGAAGAGTGATAGACTCTTTTGGCGGTAGTCCTTGCATGGCAGTTGGCAAAAGCTAGACTCTATCACTCCATTGTTCGAAGGAAATTGTTATGTTTGTTTATAGAACTTTTTTATGCAATCCTAGTCCATCCCACTCCCTAATTCGGATTTCATACTTCACCAAACATTTGATATGATAATTTTTTATCATTATTATCTGATTTGGTCTCAAATTCGGACTACCAAACCTAGTTTTTCTATCCACATCGTCTTCCTTTGCCTAGAAGCTTACCATTTTGTTTGGACATCCCAACAGCCACTGCACTCACATCCACGGACGGTGCAACGCGGGAACTCCCCCACCCAACCATGCGCCCACGGCGCAGCTAGCGGTGTTCTTGGACCATGATGCATGGGAGGGTATCTTTAGCTTGTCATATGATATCGACCGGGTATGTCATTCTCATACACAGGGTCATAAAATATCGAAAATATGCTACGGCATGCACCGATTTGATCAAATTTGTCTAGAGGCATGATGTATTATTATATACATTCATCTTACAATTATTGTGAAACATGTAGGCAGCGATTGGGTGGTCGAGAGGTGCTATTCTACTTTATAGGCCACGACCTCACCACATAGGCTCATGTGAAACTAGAAAATATTTTGATTCTTTTTTCAGAGGTTGATTCAGCACTTGATATATAAAAAAAAAAAAAAAAAAAACACACACACACACACATGAATTTCTGAAATGTCTGAGACCCGCATGTCGTGCACTAAAAAAATTAAGGAAAAATGAAATCTCTAGGTCTGCTTCCTTCATACTTAACCCTCGTTTGGACTTTCATTCTGTCACCTTCTATACGTTTGCTGCTTCACCTGCTTTTCATCTGAGCTCATCCCTCTCCCTCATCGCTCTTCCTACCTTCTCTCCCCAACTTGTCCCTTTCCACGACTTTCTTGCAAGGCCAACGGAATCTGAATCCAAACTGGGTCTCATTTATGCAGCATCTCGCGTTTCGAAGAAGCTGAGACTGGACATGGTCCGTGAGGAGCTTGAAGTGCACCAGTTTCTGCTTGGAGTTTCCCATTGGCAGTCAGCCGAGAGTAATGCAGGAGTACCCGAAATGCCAGTTGACGAGTTCTTCGTTCATAATGATGGCGATGATGTCGAAGGAAGAATTGCAGAATAAAATTTTCCAGGAAAAGGAAACGAAGTGGCCACCTATTACTTTCAGCATGGATTCCGGAGAAGTCAACCCACCTGCCCCAGAATTCAAGAAAGCTTATCGACAAGAAAACCCGAGGTTGGAAATAGAATCCGATGCGTCATCTGGCAATGAAAAAATTGTTGCTGGAAACATTGAAGGGAAGATATCCCAGGAGAACGGGAGTTTCCAAGCGATGCCCTCGAATCTCTGGAATTTCAGGTCAGCAACGGGGAAGGAAAAGGAATGGAGGAGAACGTTGGCGTGTAAGCTCTATGAGGAGCGGTACGGCAATGAGGATGATAATGAAGAAGGGATGGATCGGTTGTGGGAGCGTTACGAGGACGAATCAAACCAAAAGAGCAGCAAGACAAAGTCAGGGAAGGAAAGAGGATGGACAGGCGACTATGAGGACGATGATGAAGCTGGAGCGAGCGAAGAATTGTGTTGCTTGGAGGCAATTAAGTTATCAGGGGGAAAGTGAATAATCTGGGACTAACGAGGCCCAATTTGGTCAGGATTTCCAGGGCCATCAAAGGGATTGGGAAGTTGCATCAGGTGGCTACGCATAGCAAGAAGAACTGAACTCAAATTTTGGCACCGAACAATTTTTCTGTGTAAGAAAAAGCAAACATCAAACGATTGATTTAATGTAATTCACTGTCAATAATAATGTCGCTGTGGCTCAATCATCTGTCCTGTTCTCCTCTCTCTCTCTTCAGCAATAGGCATTCTACATTTTCCAATTAAAGACTCTTGTATCTTCTTGAGAGAACTCATCTGAATCAAAATAGACGGTAGGAGTTGTGCAATCAGTGAAACAGTCTATATTTACCAAGAGAAGATGAAATCACATTTTTCCAGTAATTATATCTTATCTCAAATTCAAACAGAGTCCTCTTCATAATCATTGCACTGATCTGTTATAGTATCACATAGCTAATCTCGACTATAATCTGACATAGAGAAATAATTATGGCATTTTAATGTTCACTTAATCTGAACAATCAAAAGAGGAAGAGACAATACATAATTGGCAAGTCGAGTGCCATTGACAAGTTCATTCAAAAGCTGAAGAAAGAGTAATCCATGTATTTTAACCGTGACGAGATCAAAGCTTATTGTGTAAAAAGATCAGATGCTTTATTCTTGGACCAAAGTACACACTGATCTGCACAAACATCAACATTTGCACTCATCAGGATACAAATTGGGCCATATGAATTTGAACTTTTATTCCACAAACCAAATCAAATCCCCCTCAAGTCAAGTAAAGGAGAAGAACAAATTTCTCCCTCCGTCACTCTGCCTGAACCCCTGCACGCCCTTCTCTTCGACTGACCACTTGCAGAGGTCCGGACACCGTGTGGTGTCCCAGTTGGCCTTGTAGATGTCGTATGTGCCCGACCCTTTTTCCCAGCCGACCCTGCAGAAGAAGAGGGTCGTCATCCAGACGTTGGTCTTAGACTTGAACTAGTAGATCTGTGCGCACGGCACCATGTGAATCCCCAAGTCGTCCTCCTTGGACTTGCAGCAGACTGCGAAGGTCGCGTCCCATAAAGTGAGGTTGTTGTGCAGCTCCACATGCCTCATCTGGAGGCCTCCGATCCTGATGCTCCAGGCGAACCCCTCCACTGGAGAAAGTAGGACGACTGCAGCCAGCAAGGAGCAGCTAGTGAGCGTGCGTTTGGGAAGGCTTTTGGGGAAAGCCTTTAGGAAAATGCAAAGACCTTTGAGTTAAAGGTATTTTTCAAAATGCAAAGTGTATTTGGTAAATTATACTTTGAAAGCCCATTTGAAATACCTTTGAGCAAAATGGTGTTTGGGGTTGCAAAGGGCTTTGGTGATAAAAAAAAAATTAACAAAAGAAAAATAAAAAAAATTAACCGGCAAGGCAGGCAGTTGCCGGCGAGGAAGGTGGCCGCCGCCGGCCTCAGGCAGCCCCCGGAGAGGACCGACGAGGGCCGCCCAGGGTCGGGCGACCTCCGGCGAGGGTCGCCTGACCCCAGGCGACCCCCGGTGGCCCTTCACGGAGGTCGCCCGACCCAGATCTGGGTCCGCCAGAGGTCGGGCGACCTCGCGGCGACCGGCGCGACCCAGATCTGGGTCGCGCCTGAGGTCGCACGACCTCCGACGGCCAGATCTGGTCTTTGCGAGGTTGCGCGACCTCCGACGACCAAATCTGGTCGTTGAGGGGTCGCGTGACCTCGCCGCCCCCGGATCTGGTGCGGCGACGTCGCCTCGACCTTCGGCAACCTAGATCCGGGGCGTTGAGGTCGCAGGAGGACCTCGCCGCCCTGGATCTGGGTCGCGGCGGGGTCACGCGACCTCGCCGCTCCCGGATCTGGGGCGACGAGGTCGCGGGAGGTCGCGCGACGCCGCCGCGACCCAGATCCGGGGACAGCGAGGTCGCGCGACCCAGATCGGGAAGAAGAAGAAGCTCGACGGCGACCGCTCGCGGAAGAAGAAGAAGAAGAAGACCGCATGCCGCCCCAGATCTGGGTCGCGGCAACCCAGACCTCGGTCGCGCCACCCCCGGCGTCGGTCGCGCCACCCCTCGACGGTCGCCGGCGTCCCTCTAGCAGTCGCCGGCCCCTCGCACTCGGACTGAATCGAAGCTCCCCGAAGAAGATGAACAGTATCGCATACAAGGGCAAGAACCAGAAAAACAAAAAACTCGTGAGGACAATTTTGAGAAAAAAAAATGAACAATGCTCGCGTGGGCATGCCGAAGAAGCCGAAAGCCCAAGGCAGGTGAGGACCTGCCTTGGGCTTTCGGCTTCACAAAGGCTGGCATTTGGAGAAAACGGGTTCAAAGTTTTTTGCCAAACGGGCTGGCATTTGCCCAAGTATCTTTAGGCCTCCAAAGGGCTTTGGGAAGTGGTTCCCAAACGGACCCTGAGTACATCCATTAATTGTTATGAGGACTAATTGTTGAAGTCCTTGGTTGATATTGCTTAATTCTATATGAATAGGACTTACTTGGTGAGAATATTATGAAGTGAGACTAGACCCCGAAAACGAAGAAAGTTATGGAGACCAGGGGAAGGTAAATGCCACAGCACATATTTATGAGGCAAAACAGAAAGCAAAACTGCTGAAGCTAGACTTTTTGTAAGTTTCTTCATGTCGTTTGACCCTCATGCAATGAAACTGAACCTGACTTGTTGGGAACTCATAATACAGACAAACCAATGTAATGATCTCAGCCAAAGTCAAGTCAACAACATTGTTTGAATCACTGATCTGTCAACAGACATTTAGATGCTCTGCATGCAGTCTATGATCTCCTCATACTTTGTGATTGTATATTTATTGCAGACCCTGCTAAACCAAATAGATTAGTACTATGGTCCGAGGATAATTTGCTTTATGCGATTGTGTCCAGATCATGAACTATCCTTTAGATCGGTTAAAATTCACAAACATGTCGAGGAACATCATCGTAGTGATCCAGAACAGATTGAAGGACATCTCTGTACGAACCGAGGTACGGGCATGTTTGAGTAGATTTTGCAAAACCAAACTTAGGATCTCATGCTGATTCACCTCATTTTTGTGGATGTGTCTAAGAGGATGCGACACATCTGCACCTCCAGCATACTCCACACACTCGGCCGGTGAAAAAGGAATTCACCCGTGGCACGCAATTTGGTCAAATTCGTTGAAATATCAAAAATTTATTATCTTACTTAGGGCCATGTTCAAGGTTTTTCTCTACTAAGAGATGAAAAGTTTTTTAATTTCTGTGGGCATGCCTTCTCACAATAAGATATCAAAAATTCAATGGCAAATATTTCTAACATTAATGTGCAATGACGTGCACCGATTTGGTCAAATTCGTTGTATTATTATATACATTAATCTTAGAATCATTATGAAACATGTAGGTGGAGATTGGTGGTATAGAGTGAAGAGCTAGCAGGTATCACCTAGAGAGGGGGTGAATAGGTGATTATATAAAATCTTGACAATTTAAAGTGAAATAGAACAAGTCAAAAACAAAGTCTAAACAAGGATCAGGTTCTAGTACAAGTTCAAAATCTGTTATGTAGTATAATAGATTTTAGAGGCATATAGCAAGTGTACTATAGATTATAGCAATGAAAAACAAGAGATTAAGGATGAGATAAATTGTATACAAAGTTTATACTAGTTCAACTTATATCGAGCTTATGTCGACTTTTTCACGTTGACAACCTACTAACTGAATTTCATCATATGATCAACAAGATATTATAACTTTGAGTACAAACACTCAATGATAAATTATACTATCTTACTCAATCACTTTTCTGGTAACATTTCCCTTGTTGTCTAGTTTATTTTAGAACACCCATTTAGTTCCAGTCATTGGATGATTCTTCGGTCTAGGTATTAGCTCCCACACTTTGTTAATTTAAACTGATGAAGTTCTTATTGCATTTCTTTTATCCAACTTTCATTAGTTAGAGCTTCATCAATTCCTTTTGGTTCTATCTCAAATATTAGTGCCGGAGTGCTTATATTCTCCCTGAACTTGGAGCGAGTATGAATACCATCATCCATATTTCCAATAATGAGATCTTAAGGATAACTGGACTTATGCTCCTAGTTTTTGTTAAATCTACCATCCTCTTCTTGTCATATGAGGAGAGTCAAGACTTTGATTTTGCATAGAATCCTCTTGAATTTCTTCAATAGAACCATTCTTTTCAAGAGTCAAGTTTTGTTCAAAAATCTTAATGTCTGTTGTATCTGGAAGATGTTTAGAATCATCTAGTTGAGTTTGGTCATTCTCTTGGAACTTCTCATTCATTGTCTCCTTAAAAGTCTAAGTGCTTTTGTTGAAGATCCTGTAGGCTTTGCTTGTAGTTGAGTAACCGACAAAGATCCTTTCATATGACTTTTCATTAAACTTACTAGGACAATAATTTGCTTCTATAAGAACAAAACACTTGCAGTCAAAAACATGAAATTAAGAAATATTTGGTTTTTGTCCTTTGTAAATCTCATAGGGGTATTCTCAAAAATCGGTCTTGGAAAAACTCTATTGATAATGTAGCAAGCAGTTGAGATTGCTTTTGCCCAAAAGTGAGAATAGACTTTGCTTTCTATCAAAGATTTTGGCCATCCCTTGTAAAGAACAATTTTTCCTTTCGGCAATTGTACTTTGTTATGAAGTGTAAGGAGAACAAAAAATATGCTAAACCCCAATTTCATCACAAAAATCTGCAAAAATTTGATTTTCAAATTCTCCTCCATGATTAGCTTTGATACTTAAAATGGCGTAATATTTTTCATTCTAAACCTTTTAGGCAAATCTTGAGAAATAAGAAAGTGTCTCGTTTTTGTGCACAAGAAAGAAAACTCATGTAAACCTAGTATAGTCATCAACGATTACTAAACAGTACTTCCTGCCACCAATGCTTTGGCTTTTTGTTGATTCAAAAAGATCCATGTATAAAAGCTATAATACATGATTAGTAGAAACATGATCTATATATATTTAAAAGACTTCTTACCTATTTTCTCAATGTACAAGTTGTGCAAAATTAGATTTCTTGTATTTCAAGTCAGGAAGTCAATGAACAAGTTTCTTAGAAGAGAGTTTGAATATTTGTTTCATATTGATATATCCTAGCTTTCTATGCCATAAATCTAAGTCATTTTTAATAGACACAAGACATTGGGCAGTGTTAGACTTACACCCAAAAGATGAATATTGCCATGTCTTCGTCTAATAAAAGATTAAGAATAGCCTTTACTTGTGCAAGAACAAATGTTCTCCAAGAAATTGGTTTGGAAACGTATATCGCATAATTGACTTATGCTTATTAGGTTGTAATTGTTGATGATGAGGCTTTCAATTTTCGCAGTTCTTTCGTCAATGATCTTTCCTTTGTTGTTTCCTCCAAAAAATAAGCTTCCTTCATTTAGTCTTTCAAGTTTGATGAACATATTTGAATCTCCTATCTTGTGTCTTGAATAATCACTATTCAAGTGCCATCTATTCTTCTTCTTTATTAGTGAAAATAGACACAAGTTTTCTTTGGTACCAAATTTGCTTAGGTCCATATGAGTTAGTATAATATGTTGTTCTTAACCAATTCTCCAAACTGGTCTCCAAACTTTTGAACATTGACTTTTAACGTGCTTTGAAACACCACATTTTGAGCACTTGAGGGCATTGCAGCCAACAGGTTTTATAAAATTCTTTTGAAGACAGTTTTGTAAGTAAGTCTTGGAGGTCTTTGTCTAATCCTCTCCTTGACTTTGGTAAAACAATTAGAAGATCACTTTCCATAATGAAACCAAGTTTAGACTTATTGTAGTGAGAAACTTGTATGGAAAGGATATGTTCTTATTGTTTTTAACCTTGGGAAAATTTCGTTGAAATATCTAGAAATTCCTTTTCCAAAGCGTCATTTTATTTTGCAAGTAAATCTTTATTTTCTCTCATTAGATGAAATTCTTTTGGCAAAAATTCAGTCTTGCCTTTTTTAGAAGAATTTTAGATAAAATTCTTTTGGCAAAATTTTCAATCTTGCCTTTTTGAGAAGAATTATGTTGTCTTAACCAAGAATTTTCCTTTTTCAATTCAGAGATCTTTTTAAGAGCACATATGTAACTAAAACAAAGCTCATCAATATAATTAGATATCTCAATAGGAATTTTGGGATAACTTGCCTCAAATTCTCTCTCTGAATCTAATTTTGATTCCAAGCATGAGTCTAAGTCAGATTTTGAGTCCAAGTGTGCCATTAAGCAAGTATTTGCATACTCCTCATCACTTTCTTCACATTTAGTATCACTCCATGTTTCTGCCATCAAGGCCTTATTGAATTTCTCATACTTTCATTTATTTTTCTTTAGGAGGGACCAATTTGGTTTATGTGTCCATGTTTCCTACATTCAAAGCGGACCACATTCTTACCTATTCCATCTTCTTCAACTTTTCTTCTAACCAATTTGCTTGCATTTTTCTTATTTCCATTGAGTTTCCTCCCCCATTTCATTCAATTTCCTGAATTTCTTTATTAGGAGAGTTAGTTCTTCATCTTTTTCATCACATTCTGAATACGTATCATCAACATTTGTGTTAGATTTTAAACAGTTGATTTCTTACCTTTTGAATCTTCCCCTTAGTGAATTGCTCTACTTTGTGTGACTGAAGAGTTCCAACGAGTGTATTGACTGATAATGGCATGATTCTTTGAGTCTCTCGAAATGACGTTTGGATGTTGTTCCGATCCTTTGAGAGTTCTCGTAGTAGTTTGTTCACTTTCATTTGTCCAAGAATAGGTTGCCCTTGATATGCTAAACCGTTCACTATATCAACGAATCTGTTAACGTTTCGTAATGTATTCTCCCGACTTCATCTTGAAAGACTTGTATTATCCAAGAAGTATGTTTACTATTTTGTTCTTTCACTTGATCCATTCACGACATGAAGTCTATCCCATACTATTTTAGTTGTTTCACAAGAAAATATCTTGTTATACTCAGCAGGAGATCAAGCACATTAAAAAGAGTTGATAGCTTTTGCATCTAGAGTTTCTCTTTTTGTTAATTCTATCTTAGATAGAGTGGCATAAGGTTTAGGCATTTTGCCATCTTCTTTTCCAGTGGATGCTGACGTGACATTGTGATTGATTCCTTTTTCAACATTTGATTCCAAAGGATCCTTAGATCTAAAGAATGCCTTCATCTTATTTCTCTAGATACCGCAGTCCTTTCCGTCGAATATGGAGGTTTGGTGTGGCTTTGTCCTTCAATGAGACCTCGTGTTATAATGCTAGTTATAAAAGATCGTTGGCTCAAAAGTAAAAACACTTCAATAAAAATAAGCACCTTGATATGATATCAATTGAATAGGCTAGCAAGTATCGCCTAGAGGGGGATAGGTGATTATATGAAATCTTGACAATTTAAAGTCAAGATCAAAATCTGAACAAAAATCAAATTCTGAAACAAGTTTTAGAATCTGTTATGCTATAGAACATATTTCAAAGGCACCTAGCAAGTGTGCAATAGATTATAGCAATAAACAACAAGAGATTAGGGATTAGAGAAATTGCATGCAGGGTTTATGATGATTCGGCTTAGATCAACCCTATGTCTACTCTCCCACGCTGACAGCCTATTGGCTGAATTCTGCTACATGATCAATAAGAAATTATAACTTTGAGTATAAACACTTAATGATAGATCAAACTATCTCACTCAGTCACTCTTTATGTACTTCTCTCACAATCACAAACTTTAAAGCTCACGAAAGACAAATGTTTATGGTCGAAGTTCACTCAAACTTTGGGATTTCAAGTTCCAGGCCTCCTCTCTAACATGCTTCTTGACACCTTGGTCTCCTTATATACTACTTCAGAGGATTGTCTTTCCATCTACTCGTTAGATAGGTTTGTATCAAGATGATTGAGTGGTCGTTAAGTGGTAGAATCATAATCTCCATTTTGATTCTGGTCGCTCATATAACTAGAGTCTTAGTTTCCATAAGTAGAACTTCTTCGTTTAAAAGGAACTTGTCTCAAGATTGACTTCCAATCAATTCAATTGAGTCAATCGAATTTTTCTTTGTGTGAAACCCAAACTAGATCACTAGTCATTATACATTCTGAATTGGCTACGTTATGGACCTCTTACATTTTGGCCTTACTTTGTTATGAACTTTCCACATCTGAACTCGCATCAAGATGGGAATGAGAGTAATTCCCTCAGAGTGAGATGACTTCATCCTAAGATTATTTCTTGTATCAACAGACTTCAAGACAATTATCAAACTTACTAAAATCTTATGAACAATTTCGTCAACTTCAAAATCTACTAGGAGTTTTCTCAACACAGAGGTGTTACTTGTCCTAGAAAATATTTTGATCGTCTTGCGGCATTTCAAAGAAGCTTAGATTGGACATGGTCTGTGTGGAGCTTGAAGTGGACAATTCTCTGTTTAGAGTTTCTGATTTGCAGTTAGCTGAGAGTAATGCAAAAGTACCCAAATCATTGGCTGACGAGTTCTTGATTCATAATGGTAGTGATGAAAAACGACAGTGCAAATGATGCTTTGAAGGGAAAATTGCATCATAATTGATAACTCTATAAAAATAGAGTTATTTTACTTGTTTTAGGTAATAAATAATGCAATATTTGTAGAAAGAATTTGAATTTCTTCTATTTATTCAAATATTCCGTAATTATCCATCATAATGACACATGGAGAAAATAAGGAAAAATGGCAAAAAGAAGAAAAGGAAGATGCCATCTGCAAAAGCTTTGGAAGGTGGATGCCAAATCAGGAATTGCGTGATTTAATCCCTAATTTAATGCAAAAGCGTCGGAAGATGGACACCAAATCGGGAATTCTATGATTTATTCCCTAATTTAATGCAAAAGCGTTGGAAGATGGATGCCAAATTAGGAATTATGTAATTTATTCCCTAGTTTTATGTGAAAGATAAGTAATTGGCTTTTGTTAGGAGTCTTGGATTGTATTCTATAAATAGGATAACAATGAGAGCTTAGGGAACAATTAAATTTTAACTTTTAGATTGTTTTCCATTGTTCTAAGAGATTTTTCAAGTATTTTGAAGAGAAGACAAAAGGTGATTATAGAATTCTTGTTCTTTGATTCAAGATGTTGGGTTTAATTTATATTTTTGTTTCTTCTTCTATTATGCTTTAATTTTCTTTTGTTAGGGCTATAATGTAACTTGACCATGACGATATGAATTTCTTGCTTTTTGTGTTTTGCAAGTGATTTCATTTATGTGAGTTATATATTATTTTCTTAGTACTTTTAAGTGACTGGCAACCATTTGAATGATTTAATATGTATGTTTGAGATTGAAAAATGATAATATGCAATTGTTCTTGGGATAAGTGCTGCATAAGTCTTAAAACTTGTCAAGAAAATGCATTTGAGTCCTAAACTTGCAAAAAGTGCAAATAAGTTCTAAAACTTGTCAAAATGTTTCATTTGAGTCTTAAAGTTAACACTTTAGCATTTTCCATTAAAAATGCCGACATGGCATTTAAATAATTTTTTATTTTCCACGTGGATTTTTAAATTTTTTTATTAATTTTTTTAATTAGATTTAAAAACTAAACAATTAGATTTATTCATTTTATTTTATTTTCACCAAAAACTAAAAAGAAAAGTTAAAAATTTTATTTAAAAAAAAAAAAAAAATCAGCATTCCTCTCCCCCACCGCCGCCGCCACCCATCGCCGGAGGGGCTGGCAATGGTTGCCGACCCTGGCCGAGCCTCATTGGCCCCAAGCAAGGGTTGGCAACGATCGCCAGCCCCCCGCGAGGGCTAGCGGGCCTAGATCTAGGCACCCTCGCAGTGAGGGTGCACCGCTCATCCCCGAACGCTGCGTACACCTCAAGGAGCTCCTCCGTCGTGATCCTCCCGTCGTGGTCCACGTCGAAGAACTCGAACGTCTCTTGTAGCTCGGCGTCGTCACAGGCCGACTCACACACCGACCCTACTCGGCTCAACAGCTCCTCAATGCTCACGGCGGCGTCCTCCCCCTCACCATGGCACCCCCCCTCGAGGCCTCGGTGGCCCTCGCCTGGGGCCAGCGGGACTCGCCCAGATCCAAGCAGCAGCCGACGAGGCCTCGCCCAGGGCTGGCAACAGTCACTGGCCCCCAAGCGAGGGCTCGCCGATTGCCCGCGCCAGGCAATGGTCGTCGGCCCCTCCGGCGATTGGTGGCTGGCTCCTCCTACCCTTTCTTTTTTTTTTTTTTTTTTTTTTTTTTAATAGTTTTTTAAAATTGAATTTTAGATTTTAAATAAAAATTGAATACGAAATTATTTTAAAAAGCCAACTGGAAAATAAAAATTATTTAAAATGCCACTTCAGCATTTTTAACAAAAAATACTAACGGTGTTAACTTTAGGACTCAAATAAAACATTTTGACAAGTTTTAGGACTTATTTGCACTTTTTGCAATTTTAGAACTCAAATATATTTTCGTGACAAATTTTAGAACTTCTGCAGCACTTATCCCATTGTTCTTTATAATATATAACCGTGAATTGTTCTTTATAATATATAATTGTGAATTTAATGTGGATAGAGGTACATCATGTTATTTTTGTGGCTTTTGGTGATAAGGTAGTCCAAAAGATTCATTGTACGTTAAGAATGTTCAAGATTTTTATGCACTTATATGAGATTTGGTGGATTGATAAATTGAATAGGTTTGCAATGCCTAGAATACTAAATAGATTAGGAAATTCTACTGTCACATGTTTGATATCGTTTTTGTATGTGAAATGTTTGGAATTCATATATAGTGGTTATGGTAAAATCGGATGCTTTAACATATTTATTTAATTGATTAACTGTATTTTCTGAAATTTTGTTTCAATTTTAAGTTATTCTCAATTCTATTTTGATTTGCTAGATAAATTTTAATTAGTCACTTTTTAATATTTAATTGGTTTATTAATTACCAATATATATGGACAATATTCTTTCTTATCATCATATTACTTGTTCGGCATTTACATTTAGAATTTTATGAACAATAATCTGGTGCACGAAATTTTACAAGAAAACGAAGCGATGTGTCCGCCTAATACTTCCATAATGGAATCCAGAGAAGTCAACCTACCTGCCCCAGAATTCAAGAAAGATGATCGACAAGAAGAGCCAAAGTTGGAAACAGCATCCGATGCATCATCTGGCGGTGAAACAATTGTTGCTGGAAACATTGAAGGGAAGAAATCCCAAGAAAACGGGAGTTTCCAAGCGATGCCTTCGAATATTTGGAATTTCGGGTCAGCGGCGAGGAAGGGAAAGGAATGGAGGAGAACGTTGGCGTGCAAGCTCTACGAGGAGCGGCACGGCAACGGGGATGATACTGGAGAGGGGATGGATCGGTTGTGGGAGCTGTACGAGGACGAATGGAACGAAGAGAGCTGCGAGACGGAGTCGGGGAGGGAAAGAGGACAGACAGGCGACGACGAGGACGATGACGAAGTTGGAATGAGCGAAGAAATGTGTTGCTTGGAGGCATTTAGGTTATCAGCTGGGAAGGTGAAGAATCTGGGACTAGTGAGGCCTAATTTGGTCAGGATTTCCAGGGCCATTAGAGGGATTCGGAGGTTGCATCAGGTGGCTACGCATAGCAAGTAGAACTGAACTCAAATTTTGGCACTGAAGAATTTTTTCTGTGTAAGAAAAAGCAAACTTCAAGCTACTGATTCGATGAAATTCACTGTCAATAATATGGCAATTCTCTGTACCTGGAGCTCAAGATGGCCTTATGTTGCTGTGGCTCAACCGTCTGTTCTGTTGTGCTCCCTCTCTCTTCAAAGATAGGCATTCTATTTTTTTTTTTTTTTCAACTAAAGACTTTTGTAAAGAACTCATCTGAATCAAAATAGATGAAAGGAGTTTTGAGATCAGGGAAACAATCTATATTTACCAAGAGAAGATGAAAGCATATCTTTTTCCAATAATTATACGTGATCTCGAATTCAAACTGAATCCTCTTCATAATTATTAAAGTAATAAGTTACAGTATCACATATCTAATTTTGACTATAATCTGACCTTAAAAAAAAAATCCATCGTGAGATTAACTTGATCACATTAAATCTTATTTGAGACAAAATCCATCTAGAGTCATCTTTAAAGAAAACGATTTTGTTTCAAATTTTTATTTAAAATTTTCAATTTTTTTTAGACAAACTTGACATCTTCGATATTTAATTTAATTTAGTGATTTCATTAAAAAAAAAACTAACATCCGTTGATGTGGATGGTTGTGCCATCGTGTCATTATTAGTTGTACACATTGGAGACATCAGCCTGCCTTCTTAAAATCATGCTACGTCACCAAACATGCAGTGGACGGTTGAGATGTATCCACGTCATCTCTCTTCTTCAGCTTCCATACCTGAACTCCTTTTTTTATTAAGAAATCCCTGCCACCACCCACCACCCACCACCGCCCACCCCCACCGCCATTACCACTAGCTTGAATACCGACGGTTGATATTAATTAGTTCTACATAAATAGGACTAATCTGGTGAGCATACTGTGAAGTTAAATTAGACCGACAAAATGAAGAAATCTGTTCAGACCTAGGGAAGGTAAATGCCAGACCGCATATTTATGAGGCGGAAGAGACTTTTCGTTTCTTTCTTTGTAACGGCTGACCCTTATTGATTGAAACCGAGCTTGAGTTGTTGGTCTCATAATATGGACAGATTGTAATAATTTTAGCCAAAATCTAGTCCACAACATTTTGAAGGACCAAACATTCAGAAGATGTGCATGCAGTCTGTGATGTCCTCATACATTGTGATTGAATCCTTATTTTAGAACCCTCCTAGACAAGATTCACTTTGGTCTGATATGTGCGCGGATCATGATCTGTGCTCGCAGTGTTCCGTGCTCCTTCAGATCGGTTAATATTTCACAAACATGTAGAGGAACGGAATGCCGCCGTTCCCACCGTGAACTGACTGAAGCATGTCCCTGTCGAACTGAAGGTAGGCGCATTTTCAAGCTAGTCGCTGTCAGAGATTTTACGAGACTAAAATTGAGAATCTCATGCCGGTTCACCTAATTTTTGTGGATGAGGACGACACACATCTGCACCTCCAGCATGCTCCCCAAACTCGGCCGGTGAAGAAAAGAACACACCCGTGGCGCGCGCAGACGATGCTGGTCTCTGCCTCCGTGTACTTGTGCAAGAACCCGTCCATCGTCTGGCCGTCCAGGCCGTATCCCGTCACTGAGATGCGCGGCATTTGAGGGGGAGAGGAAGCGAACGCCTCGCGATAGGCCAAAATATTGGCAATTTACGATTGTTGTAATACTTGAGGAACGTTTGAAATTGAGCCAAGAACAATCGCTGTCAATTTGCTTTTATTTAAGCGATTGATACAAAGACCGGCGGAGGGATGTTTATTACATGAAACCACGGAATTCTTCATGCCAATCCTTGCCATCAAAGTATCGGATTAGGGCTTGTTCTTGAATGGGAGTTTAAGGTCACAAACTTTATCCTTTTGCCTATAGCCGTAGAGGCCATCACCAAGGACTTCCCACATGCAGTAAGTCTGGCAACGGCCGATGTCTCTCTTGGTCGAGTAGATATTGAACACGGTCCACCCTTTCGCCCACGAAACCCTGCAGAAAAACAACGTGGTGCCCCAGAAATTGGCCCGGAACTTGAACCGGTAGTTCCCCTTGGGGCCAACCATGTGAGTACCTAGATCGTTGTCCTTGGACTTGCAATGGATCGTGAAGCTCGTGCCGTAGAGGCGGTTAAACACTTGCACCACGGTCTTGAAAGGGCTGATCACGAAGTCTCCGCGGGCGCCACCGGTTTCATTCCTTGAGAGGGGGGTCGCACCACTTGAGAACGCAAGGTTGAGTGATAAAAGCAAGAAGACATGGTTACTGAACAAGGCCATGGTTTTAAGATTTTCCTTGGCAACTGCTGTGGTTTGTTGGATGTTCTCAGTGAAGCATTGACGTTGTTTCGTAGGAGATGCTTATAAAGGAGGTTGCCGTGAAACGTTCGAGGATAAGCCAATCAAGATTACTGTCGACTTAGGAGGAATTTACCGTGATTTTTACTTGCAGGGCCAATCGTGCAAAAAAGAAATGGCTTTACGTGGTATCAGTCAAAGTGTTATGTACCATGAACTCCCAACATTTGGTTCATTCATGAAAAGTTGGATTTGTTCGCTACGATAAGCTGTCGGATTCTTGCAAAATATCTACGTACCAGGCAATTTGTAATCTCCAATTTCTTAACTATGACGACACATCGTAATATTATAAGGTACACCCGACGCACAATAGAATTGCTCAAAAGACACTCGGGAGTAATCCGGCTAAAACCACGGGGCGGTGAAAAGCAAAGTTCCAATTTAAGCACGGTGCAGAGTGAAAGTCTGAGTTGATTTTTCATCATAGACCTCGAAGCACTTTGAAACCAGTGCTTAACATGGTACTTAGAACACCATGTCCGAATAAGTGGCTAATTTGAGAATGCATCTACAAGCAGATAATTAATGGTATTTCATAACCAATCGATTGGATATCTATACTACCCTTACTATAACTAAAAAGAGCGATGTCTTGCACTAGCTACATGAGTAAATTCACCTTGAGACTAGGGAAGTTAATGCCAAACCGCACATTCATGAGCCATAACAGAAAGGTGGACTGCTGATGCTGGCATTTGTAGGTTTCTCCATAATGTCTCTCAAAATGGACAAAAAGACTGTTGGCGATTTCAGCCACAAAAGGAAAAAGTATCAAAAAAGTCCTAAATATATTGCATTAATACCAATTCAATCCTAAATTTTTCAATTTGACCAATTTAGTCCTAAACCTTTTAATATTGGTACTAATTCATCCGGCCAATTTTGGCTAGCCGGCATTGACGTGGACGTTAGTCAATGGCTAGATTCAGCGTGGCAATTTTTATGATTTTTAATGATTTTTTCAATTTTTTTATTAATTTTTTCTTTTTAAAAAATTTTTCCTTTTCTTTTCTGGCGGTGGCCGGTGAGCCCGCCTAGTGGCCGGAAAAGAAAAGGAAAAAGAAAAAAAAAAAAGAAACAAATCATAAAAATTATCACATCGTCGTCCGATCACCGGTCGACATCCACGTCAGCGTCAGCGTTGACCGGCAAAAATTGGCCGGATGGATTGAATTGGTACAAATATTAAAAAGTTTAGAACTAAATTAATTCAATTGAAAAGTTTTGGACTGAATTGGTACCAATGTAATAAATTTATAACTTTTTTTTATATTCCCCACAAATAAAGTCAACAATCGTTGTATTGAGTCATCCGTCTTTCGACCTTGGCAAGCTATTGGTCTGAGTAAATGCTCCAGGTACTTGAAGTCTGCTGATCTTTTCTTCTCTTATAGTTACTTCATTGGACGCTGCTAAAACCAAATCCGAAAGCTAACCTTTGATAAGGTCCTCGGTTTATTGTCCAAGGCCGGACCATTATGCGATCATGTCCTGATCATGAATCGTTTTCGTCGCAGTCCACATACCTGCGGTTCGGTCAAGTTTTCACGTACATGTAGTCTAGCCGTAGATAGAACATTCTGACCCGTATCGACCCATCTTATGTCCAAGACATCATGCGTTTAATCACTGTCAGGGTATCAGACCGAACCCGATATTTTCAGCCTCCGGTTGAACATTAGGTGTAGAAAGGCCAAACTTCTAAGGAACATACTTTTTCATTTCTTTCGAAGCAAGCAAAAAGCTATTCACAACTTCATCCATCTAAATGCTCCTCGAATCGAATCAAAGAAAAGGAGAAACAATTACAAAACCAATATCCTCACATTCTTGCGATCTCAGCTCTACATCGATATTCCACCCTTTCCCGCCATCGCCTATCTATCTATACAGCTTCTAGGAAGAGGGACATGTAAAAGTGCGCAAAAAAGCCCACAATTTGAACATGAACATTATGTTACCCCGATGTACCCGTAAAAAGAGCACCTAGTTTACCATCGTGATGTGTCTGAGAGGATGCAACACGTTTGTGCCCCCAGCATGCTCCACAAACTCAGCCGGCGAGAAAGTGAATCCATGGCAGGTGCAAACAATGCTGACCTCTGCCTTCGAGTACTTATGCAGGAATCCATTGACTGTCTTGCCATTCGGGCCGTTTCCTGTTGTTGAAACACGCGGCATCCGAATGAGAGGAGGTGAAGGCCTCGGAGGCTTTCCGGCGCCTCCGTTGGGCGAAGCAGACCTTGGGTTGGCACACTCCCTATCGGGATATTGAGGTGGGCCTTGGGTTATAAAACCGGCGTCTTCCTTTGGCTTAGTCAGGTCTGTTGACCTGGTAGGACTTGTGGAATCGGCTTTCTCATCAGAAAGGTTCTTTGCCTCGTCCGTGAGTTCAGCAGATTCTGATGTATGGTGGGAAGAATTCCGCTCAGGCAATCGTCTCTTTCTGCTGCTCGCGGTGGAACGGCTTTTGGCATCATAGCTAGTGCCACCTGCGAAAAATCAAAGAAAAGATCATCAGCGTCGCTCAGAAACAAAAACGGGTAGGTGCCGTCTACGAATTTCAGCCTGCGCTAGGAGGCTGGAGGCTGGAAGGGATTAGTTCTCACGTTAATCACATGGAAACCGTTCCGACCAGCCAATCTATGTAAACATCAACTTCCTAGAAACACGAATGCCTGAACAACATCGGCTCACGAGATCGGTGATGCAATAAAGTATTATTTCTCTGTAAAGGTCTCTCTTGGCAATACACACACATTCATCCCCTTTCTCTGTCAGTGGCAAACACCAAGCAGGGTCGTACTTGCCCAACATCCAGACAACAAAGAATCCCAGAAAAGGGACAAACTTTTTCGAACTGAATTTTGAAATAAAAGATCAACAAATCATCAACGGACCAGAGAACCAAATTATAATTTCTATAATCAAGAAGAAGCCCAAAAGGCAGTACCTTGGCGCGGAGAAGAGCCCTGGCAATCGGAGACTCCAGAAGAGCTGCACAATTGCGACCCATTCGAGGACGACGTTTTCTTCCCGCTGCTGCTCTGCTCCGAGACATTCTGCCCCAACCCCCAAACCCCATCGCTCTTGCCCGGACCCGGGACCCAGTAAGGGATCCCGTATCCGTTCACGAAAGGACCGTACGGGAACTGCACCGGCACCACCAGGTACGGCGGGCACACGGGATGAGCAGTCGCCGCCGCCGCCGCCGCCGCAGCCGCCCCCTCGCCGCCGGGCTTCCCATCCGCGCCCTCCTCCTTCGCCTTTTTCCGGGCGGGCTCTCCGGCGAGGTCGGACCTCCCAGCGCCGTCCGCGCCGCCCTTCCTCCGCCGCTTCTCCTCTCTCTTCCTCTTCGCCTCGAACCTCCTCATGGCCTGCATTGCCCGCTTCCTCTCCGGGTCCGACTCCGACCCCCCCGTCTCAAGATCCGACCCCGTCAGCTCCGGAGAGACGGGCCGATCTTTCCGAGCTCCCCCCGTATCCGCCCCGCCGGGGAACGCGCCGTCCGACCCCAACGCGCTCTCCAAGGCGAGGCCTTTCGCGGACTCCCTCGCCTTCTCGGATTTCCCGTACGAACCCCCGATCGACAAATCCAAATCGAGCTCGACCTCCTCGAGCTTTCCCTCCTGCGACCCCACGTCGCTCGCGCCCGTGATATCCAACATCGTTTCAGCCCTCCAACACGGACAAAGGCGAGACTTTTCTCGTTCTCTTCGCAAGGTATATAGCAACAAAGGAAGGAAGGACGGAAGAAGAAGAAGAAGAAGAAGAAGAAGATGGAACTTTCACTGTGTCCTTTTTTCTCTCGAATTTCCTTATGGGACAACGTTAGCTCCTCCGTAGAGTAATAATAGCGACGGGCGGGGGCGGGAGGGGGCGACACGTGTCGAAACCGACGGGCGAGGGATGCGTCGCGAGACAAACAAGGCAAGCCCCACCGAATCCTCGTTGACAGCTAACGAGAATTTCCATAGACGCAAGTCGGATCGCCCTCTTTCCTTCCCTGGGAGGGGCACGTGTCGCGCGCGTCGCGGGGGGGCGTAGGGCCTACGGCAACACGTGGCGGGGTTGCATGGCGAGGGGCGGGCGAGGGGCGGGCGAGGGGAAGGGCTTCCTTCCGTTTCTCTTCCGGACACGGGAATCTAAATTCGCTTTCAAGGGGAGGGGGCCACGTGGAGGGAGATCTGGCGCCCCCCGCGGATCTCCACGTCGCCGGCCAAAAACAGAAACGCCGTACGGCTGGGGTCAGGTCAAGGCCACGTTTGCGTTTCTGCGGAGCGACAGCGGCGGGCGGGGCGGGGCCCGCGTCGGGTCGGTTTCGCGACGCGGGGCGATCCTGCGTGTCGGCATCTGAGCGGTCGAGCGCACGTGGATTGAGCTGTTTGGATAACGAGAGGTGTGCTACGTGGAGGTGACGGGGAGTCCGTAGTGGGGAGGGGAACGATCTCTATGAACGGAGATATTCTTTCGGTCGGACAATTTAAGTAAGGGCGCAGACCAAAAAATAAAATAACGTAAGGGCGGAATTAGGTGTGGCTACGGGTGGGCGGCTACGTGTCAGTAAACGATTGGCTCCAACTCTCTTTTTTATATGAATTTTAAGGAAAATTGAAAGAGAATTCGAAATAACACTATAAGTTGATTTTATAAATTGCGACTAATAAATATGCAATGCGATAGTATTTTATAATGACTAAGACACTACATGACACATTTAGAACTCGATGCATTTAGGTACGATTGATTTAAAACTTGATTTGACATAGATATTGATTGTTGTTTAACAATTATTTGTGAGCAATCAATAAAAAAACATTTTCAATTTGATTTTTGGGATTGCTTGATGAGGGTGCCGTCTCCATCTGTGGGGCTGAGTTCGTTGTATCAAATCTATTATAATATGAAGCCTCATTATTGCGAAGCCAATCCATCAACATCTTGGCAATCTGCTCGACTCGGAATTCCTCATCCAACCCCAAATCTATGGTAACATGAAACGGGAAGAGTTTTGAGCCCCTTCAACTGGACCCTCGGATCAAAGATAGGGGAAACAATTATAAAAAAGGAAAAAAAAAAAAAAAAAAGGCAGATAAGTCCTTTTAATATTTTAGGGAATTCTACTTTCATGAAGTGTACTACTTCGTTGAAGAAGGAATCAACCTCTTTGTTCACTAGCTCATCCAACAAATTGTATAGTAATGGAATGGCACGGTTACTTGATAAATAATCGCTAGATACAAAATATTCATTGCATCATTGAATACCTTAAAGCAATCACTATGAATTTCAATGGCTCTTTAATCTTGTGGTATGAGTGGCGAGTGACCGGCAATTCCCTTATGAGTGTCGGAGTAAAGCATTACCCCACTCATCTCCTAATTGCATTCCTTCTTCAATATCTTGTGTGTGGAATGCCACCTCCCACCTAAAGTCAAGAGGGAAATTCTCAGCTTTTCTTTCTTATATCGTGTAGAGTGCCTCTAACTAGAGTTGTTCTTATATGTAGGGATGATTGGTCATGAGGATCGGTTCCTATTTTTTGGGACCGGTGATCGAAAACCAGATCAGACCGACCGATCAGGTCTATTCCAATGAAACCGGCTACTCAGAATAAAAAATAAAAAAATACTAGAGTCATTACAATTTTAGGGTTTATTACTATTTTTAATAAATTAAAAATATTTATAAAAAAAGTCGATCCAGTCTAGGTGATTCTTGGTCCAAGCGGTCCAATATACTCACCCCTACTTATATGCAGCAATGCTGCCCTTTTCTCTTTGTACATTGACTTGCAGTTTTCTGGTGTTAGTTGCCTGCAGGTTTTATTCGAGGGGAGGGGTTTCTTTTGATGTACAGTCTTGGCAGGGACCAGCGTGCGACGTTCGCCTTTATGATCGCTCCTAGTCGTTCGGTTGTTGTGCCTTGTCGTTCTCCCAATTCGGCTCGTTGCTAGAGTGGAGTCTAACAATGTCGTCGCAAAACTCCACGAATAATTCTCGCGGCCTTTTCAAGGTGAAGTCCGAATTGAGTTGGAGTGTTCGGAAGTCATCGTTGCCGTTGTTGTTTTCCATGGCGACATTTAGACCAATATCAAAATCGTTGAAAGGAGGAAAGAGAGAGTGTTAGGAAGTGTTATGCGAGCGGGGATTGACTAAAAATCACTAGGGTGGGGGAGCCAATTTATAGAGGAGTGTTTCGTTTTTCGGTCGTTCAAATCTTTTGGTGCCTTCGAGCCCCGACCTATTTTTACGGTTGGGCTTGGACCTGTGTGTCCCGCACACGTGGCCTCAGAGGATGAATCCGAAGAAGAAAAAGTAGGGCCTGGGATCGCCCATTAGGGTCAATGGGCTTGAATTGGCTCAGGCCTAATCAGGCTAGAGGCCATGCGTGGGCCGGCGCTCCATGGCCCATGCCTAGCACGACCCTGTTTCAATCATGCCTTATAGAAAATTCCCAATTCGGTCCGGTCCAATGAAACGGATCACTTTTTTTTTTCTGCCGTTTTATGTAATGGAGAAATTGAAAAATTAAAAAAAAGCTGGTTACTTTTAATTTTTTAAAGAAATAATCGTAAATATATGTAGTGTCCGGCGGTTTTCAGTTCGGGTTGTCTGTTTTACAGACTCTTACTGCCTTGGACGTAATTGAGCCTAATTGATACAAAATTCTCAAAGACCAAGTGAAAATGTCAAACCAATTGCGGGAAATTAATCATTTTTCCCTTTCAAATTCACCTGTTGAATCTCTCCAAAGTGACGTGAACGTGACTTTTTCCCCCTAAATTTATAACATTACTCAGAAGGTATTTGAGCAGTTACCTGGTAAACATCAAATACACGCCTTGTGTCTTTCAAGGAGCCCGATAAAATTTTACATATCAGCGCGTAAGCATGTCTCGAAATCAAGAACAGAGCTTAAGCCGGATTTCGATGATCGAAAGTCAAGTCGAGTTCAGATAGACAACAAGTTATGCCAACACAACTCGATTTGACGTAACTCTCAAAAGAAAACAGAAAAAAAAAAAAAAAAAAGGTACAGAGTCAGGTCAATCGATTCTCAAAATCTAGTTTTGGACCTGAAGTACAGAGAAGAAGTAGCTGAGTCTCACTTGGTCAAGAGAAAAAAGACTTTGCCTCTCAAGATCAAAGTATAAAAGCCAGCCACCTGAAATTGTCTAGACTGGCATCGTCATCACCAGTTGGCCTTCTATAAAACTGGAAACACAGAGAAAACCTTGTCATCGAAATCCAAGAGAAATAATAGCAGAAAACGGCGGCCAAACAAAGCTTACCTCTTGATGTAGTAGTAGCAAAAGTCGACCAAGATGAAGGACTGCACAACTTCAGCGAGGAAGATCGCCAGGAACCAGAAGGAGCCGCTCCCAAGCAAGTAAAAAAACGCCCCCTGCGTGTCGATAGTCTGCGCACATGTGTTCGCCAGACATTATGTAAACAACCAAGTCATTTTCACTGATCTAAACTCCAAATGAGACATTTTCGGAATGGAAGATGAGAAATATGCAATTTCAATTGCAATGCTTTGATACGAGAAACAAAGCTGACCTGAATAATCCAATGAGCCCAGGCCAAGAATCTTGCAACCCCAAGAGCAAAAACGTAGTGGGCTGCGAATGGCTCGATCATCTGAAAACCATCTCGTGAAAGACATGAATGAGAAAACTCAAGCCCAATCCGGAGCACGTTAAACTAAGGTAGCATGAATAATCGACCTTCATATTCTGCATTAGCCGAAGCTGAGGCAGCACGGACAAAGCTTCTGCATAGACAGCAAATGCAAATGGCATCTCAATGTGGCGAGAGGTGGGAACGTAAGGATGAACCAGGACAGCGAGGATGATGCAGGGCACCACCTGACATTCAGAATGTCGAAGCACAATATGTTAGCACTAGCAGAGATTCAAAGTAGTAACATCAGATACATTTCGCAATGTATTCTATGTACTTACCACATAATATATAGGAAAATTGTCTAGATCCTTTGCATACGTTGCTCTCAACTTGACTCGCATCATGTAGATGACCCATGCGGTTGACGCGAGAGTAACGAAATCCAACATGGTATGGATGTTCTGTTCGGAGATGGTACTGGAGAGAAACCTTGCCACGAGGAAGATAGCCGTGAGCTCTTGAGTCTTTAGAGACAGGCCTGAAAGAGAATCCATGGGAATAGAATTATGAGATACATGTAATGTTTGGGTTAGATTACTGATCACCATGCCATGGCCACTTTCATGATGGGCGGCATATCCCGTCCCCATATTCCGAACAAGTATATACCACCATTTTGACGATGACGGTCCTACCTATTTCCATTACCTATACCTAACAGCGGTACCCCACAATCTCAGTAAATATGCTAGTGTATAAAGCATAAACTAAATTCATCCTGGAGAGACAAACTGCAGCTTCCAATTACTAAACTTCGATCTGTGCTAATTACCGACATACGAGGAACATTTCCCCTATACTGAATCTTAACCTATAACATCGACAGCATCGAGCAAATTGCATCCCACGAACTCTTTTTGAAGAGCAAAGGCACACTTTACTGTCGATTATGCAATGTCCCCGAGACATTACAAAACACTAGAAGTAATTGAATGATTAGCCCCAATAAGAGTTGTTTCTTATCGTTTCATTGCAATTGACTTTTCTAGAAGGACCATCCTCATGGTTATGATAATGAAAGTGGATCCTTCAAGCAAATTCGAATCATTAGCTAGGAACAATGGATCAGATTATCCCACAAGGCTTAATCTACTTGTTCTAGATTGCTGGCTTACTCATCAAAGGAGGCCTCAAGCCCGCATTGAGTCAATGGAAAATACTTTCAAAATAGAATTTATTGCATGGACCGAAAGCACACATCCTAAATCGACCAAATTTCAGATTTCGATTTCCGATAGCTTCGAAGGGCACATAATGCATCCAATCCGGTCTACACAATAATTTCCGATTGCCGATATCTCCATAGCCCCCACTAGAAAACCTATTACACCATAGACACGAGCCGAAATCTCGGGTGCATGGTCCAAACGATCAATGCAAATTGAATCGACATCTGCCCAGTTCACTCGGCCAAAAGTCAAGAAATAAAAGCAAGGGAAAGCAACTCAATGGCTATAAAACAGAGCATGTAAATTAAAAAAAAAATCAAAAAAAGAAAAAGAAAAAGGAGGGAGAAAAGGAGAAGAGTTGTACCGGAGCAAGTCCTCTGGCGGATGAGCTTGTACCCGAGCACGAGCAGCCCGACCGCATGGCTGAGCTCGGAGGCGACGAAGAAGTGGCCGTGGTTCTTCACCGTCAGCTTCAGGGCCACCAGGCAAGCCACCATGAGGCTCGCCACCACCGTGACCTTCACCTTCATGGGTTGCCTCCTCAGCCACCAGACCACCACCGGCAGATTCTTCTTCTTCTCCATCTTCCCCTTTTCACAGAAGAGCGAGAGAGAGAGAGAGAGAGGCGTTATGATGTGTCTGGACAGAGGAGGAGGAAGAAGAAGGAGAAGGAGAAGGAGAAGAGAGAGGGAGAGGGAGGGGCGTTATGTATAGACAAATAGAGTGCATGCAGAGGGTGTTACTGTTATATTTTTGTTATTTATTAGGCAATTGCATCTAAACGAATTTCCCCCACTTTCTCATACGCCAGTGAGGCCCTGCCACGTGTGGAATCTCAATTATGAGTTACTGATATTCTTTCCGGAATAAGATGGTAATTAAAGATCCGGATTATGGAGGAAATTGCTTAACTTAAAAAGGGGGAGTTGACTAAATCGAGGGGACGATCCTTTTTCCTCTTTTTGCATTCATATGCTACTGTGTTCGTGACATACCGTGTCGATACCAAACTTCTCCATAATACCTTCCGTTCAATCATGAATCTAATTATTATTGACGTATCTTTGTCAATCATGCTTTGAATACAAGAGATTCCATGCAATTTAAAAAGAAAAGTTGATTAGTTTTTTTCGTGTGCTTGTAATTGCAAGGCAAGACAATAAATTGGAGAAGGTAACTAAATTGGGTTTTCTTTGAAACTAATGTTCAATCTAAAAAAGAGATCCATTCTCCTCTTTGAAAGTAGATGGTAACAAATCCATCATTGAAAATTCTCCTCTTTGAAAGTAGATGGTAACAAATCTATCATTGAAGGCCAAACAGATCTAATGTAGACTCTCTCTCTCTCTCCCTCCTTTTTTGGCGATACCTTTCCCAAATTTTCAACCATAGGAATGCAATTACTAAAATTGCCCAATGTGATTGGATTTAGGATCCCCTACCTATGTGATTTTGCTAGGTCCTTTACTTTGGGCTCCAAAAGAAGATTACCCCTTTTCTCGCTTCTATGGAATTAAAACTTACAATTGAAGGCCTCAAGAGATGATAATTATTTTTCTAAGTAGGAAACTCTATCATCCTTTGACTTTAATCGATCCATGTCAACCATTGAATCAAGCATGGGACATCCTAACGAAAAGGATGGCAACATAATTGTACAATGCATCATCTCTCAGAAAATTTCTCAAATTTCAACCCCCGGAAGTGCCTAGACTTAAATGTGCCAATTACCTAACAATAGGGGGAAAAAGGAGATGAAACGAAAGTTTTTTGTATATTAGAGGATAGTATCGGTGCATCTACATTATGATGATCATGGTTTAACACTCGTCTAATCCATATTATTTACACACATAATTATTTTGTTAAGCAAGATTATTCACATACATGGATTCTTTTTCTATTCCCGATGAAAATAGTTTCTAATTTGCCATCAATTGCTCATAGAGCGTGGGAGGCAACCTCGGGGTGAGGATGACTTGAAGAGGAGAGGCCTTGGGTAGGGTGACCCCTAAGCCTTCGGTCATGTCCACCGGTTTGTTCAACGGTGTGGCCAAGTCAAATCCTTGAAGAAGACGAGCCAGGGTCAAGTGGGTCACTCGCAATGCCAACACGGCTCCAGGGCATGATCTTCTACCTGACCCAAATGGAATGAGCTCGAAATGCTGACCCAAAGCATCCATACCTTCAAGGGGACCCAAAAAAATAAATGAAATAACTGGATTTAACATGGTTTTTGTTGGTCAATTCTTTTGACTGAATTGAGATTCATTGCAAGCCTTGCTTGATAAAACTACTTTCAAGCCATTCTTTGTCCCTAACATTTTCTTAGGAGTTCCATATGCGTAGGGTTGATGGGTAGATCTTCGTACCTAAATGATTTGTCAAGAACCTTTCGGGCAAGAATTTTTCCGGGTTGGACCAGACTTGAGGGTCTCTGTGTAGTTTCCACATGTTGACAATTATCCGAGTACCTTTGGGGATGCGATAGCCGCTCACGGTGCAGTCTGCTCTCACTTCATGCGGGGCTGCAAGGGGAGCTGATGCCAAGGAATGGTCATTCAAATTTTCATATATATCATCCCATTACATCTCCAAGACACACATCATGTCGCTTCACATTTAGATGTCGTGCTTAGTGCTTCCAATTGCGCGGTGACTATGACATGTTAATATCAAGTCATATCAAACATTATGAATCACATGAAAATGGAGGTACCTGCTGGATATAAGCGTAGGGTTTCCTTGACGATGGCTTGGAGGTAAGGCAAGTTCTCAATGTCGGAGTCCTGTATCCATTTGTCCTTGCCCACCATGAGGTCCATCTCTTCTTGAGCTCTCTTCAAGACGTGTTTGTGGTTGATTAACAGAGACAAGACCCATGTCAAGGTCAGATATGTTGTGTCTGATCCGGCCACTATATTGTTCTTCGGCATGTAAATTGGCCAGATGAAAAATCGCAGAGGACCAAGAATATGAATCAGTACATATAATTTAGACCACACATCAATTCTAGAAAGAAGATAAAGCTACTGCAGGGTTTGAATATGAAGGTGAGTTCTTTTACATCATTCTATGAAAACTATAAACCCAAAAAAAAAAACTGAGTGGACCCTTTTACCCTTTTCTGGATCAATTTGGAAAAGTTGTCAAGAAGAAGCCTAGACAATTTCAGAAAATATACTGCCAAAAGTCCTAATGGTCATGACATCAATATCTCAAACACTTTTTGTAAGTCACTAAAACTACCTAAAATTGTACTTGTATAACAAAACACATCCTCTATTTACCATAAAAAAATCATAAAACATTTCTTATTGTGAGGCCAATACCCCAAACATACTATCTTACAAAAATACTTTCCATCTATCACCTAAAAAGAAAAAAAAAAGAATAAACTTTGCCTACTATGACATCAATACCCTTAAACTTGAAAGTCCAAAGTTTGGGATAACATTAGTATGAGTTTGAGAGATTGACGATACAAGAAAAGTTTGGACTGTTGATATCAAAGAAGTACAGTGATGACAAAAAAATTTTGAGATATCGATATCACAATGGACATAAATTAAAATTTCAGTCATATAGATCTCAGATATTTTGGCACCAATTTCTTGCTAGGAAAAGTGCAAATTGACCACAAGATATTTTCCGACACCCTTCAGTCGAGAAAGGCCATTAATGGGTTCAGTGGAAGCTTTGGACTATTGATTCCTTCCTTTCCTCCAATCAAGGATTATCAAGAAAATATGAAGGGAAGGGAATAAAATGGAAAACCCAATTGCTTTATCACAAGAGTCATACCACTACTGTTGCCTTGATGAGCCTCTCAGGAGGGTGACCAAACTTGGCGAAACTATCCTCCCCGATCATGGACAGCATCACGTCTATGAAATCCTCCCTCACATCGATCGCTTCTCCTCTGTGATCACATCTCTTCAGCTTGTGCTCTTCAACCCATTTCCCAACGATCTCATCGAGTTCTCTCGCCACCCTCTTCATGGTCTTCACGGTTCCCGTGCAGTCGGTCCATTCCAGGAAGGGCAAGAAGTCTGAAACTACAGGGAGCCCAAAAAGGTACATGAAGTCCTTGATCATTTCCCTCAGGTGACTTGCCTCGTCGTAATCGGTGGAGGACCCAGTCGACGCTGACAATTGTCCGAAGTATCTCTTGCTCGCGATCATTCTGGTCATGATGTTCAAGGTCAGGAGCTCGAGCAATTCGCTTATGACCACCCCCTTGGAGGACCCATTTTGGGCGTCGTCGGTGTTGGTCATGCAAAGGGTGCGCAGGTCCTTGACGAAGGAGTCGATTTCTGATTCTTGAACGTGCTTTAGATTGTCAAGCCTGCAAGAGAAACAGAGAGAGCCTTCATCACAAGATTATGAGCGAACAGTGAACAGTGCGGTGGATTCGATGTGTAGAGTATCAGAAAGTCGAGCTTGATATGCAAATCAAAGTCGAAAAGAAAAGGTTATGGTTTCAATTTGAGTTCGTTTCTTGATCCATTACGAAGAGATAGTATTCGTAACAAGTATTTAATGGAACTCCAATTGGAGAATCCCTGTTGCAACCTTGCTTAATGCCCTAGGAAGGCCCCGTTTGGTTCAACTTTCCCAAGGGGTTAGGGAAAATATTGTGTTTGGCAAACAATTTTGAAGCTTTCCCAAGGGGTTGGGGAAAATATTGCTTTTGGCAAATAATTTTGAAAGCTCATTGGCCATTGCTAAAAGCCCAGTGAACCTCAAGACTATTTTTGAGCATTGGGCATTTTGGAAATGTAAGTTATGTCACTATTCATCTTCTTCCCCATTCGTCTATCTTTCCCACTTGAGAGTCGGGCTTCTCCGGCAATCGCCACCGCCGCCTGGGGTCATGTGTCCCCGGTGACCACCACCTGGGGTGGCGCGACCCGTGACCCAAGTGGGACCTCACACGGCGTCGCCTTGCTCGCACACGCCAGGCGACACCGACTAAGGTCACGTGGACCCAAGCGACATCACCTGGCTCACCAGCAGCCAAATCTGGCGATCTGGAGGCCAGATCTAGCCACCGGACGGCCAAATTTGACCTCCGCGACCTCAGGCCGCCAGTTCTGACGATTCGACGGCTAAATCTAGCCGTCTATAGTTGCCGACGGCGAACTGCCGAATTTGATTTCTAGACTTAAAAAAAAAGGAAAAAAAATAAATGTCAATTATAAATGTTCCTGAGTTACTTTTCAATACTATTTGACATTACAACTTATTAAACAATGTAATATTTCGAAAAACCCTTTACGTAAAAGATATTTGTATATTCTCAAAATCATTTTCCTAAAGTTGAACTAAACGCCCAAAGAAGGATTGAGTTCCATTTGGTTCGACCCGTGTATAATTCAGCGAAGTTTTGCTTGATTAAGGCCAAAGCCAAACACGACTACTTTTATCTTCTAAACTGAATGGAACCAATCTAAATTCAGACTATAATCCTACAGTCCTACCTTCGAGTGCATAGGAGCTCGAGCACGGTGATCTTCCTCATCTCGCGCCAAAGGTCTCCGTATTCCGCGAAGACGAAAGCGGTGCGCCCGTAGCCCAAGTGGACTCCCGCCATGGATTTGGGACGAGAAGCTAGCTCCTTGTCGTGGGTGGTGAAGCACTCCCGGACCGCCTCGCGGCTGCTTATGACGGTCGTCGGATGGACTCCGAGCCAGATCCGGAACATCGGCCCTTGCTTGTCGGCCATGGCAGCCAGGGTCCTGGCCAGTGGGGTCTCACCGCGTAGCAAGTGGAGGTGGCCTATGATCGGCCATGCGCCCGGCAGCTCCGGGGGTAAGATGGTGCCTTTGGGTTTTTTTGGAGAAGATCTTGCCCTCCATAGGATTAGTAAGAGCAACAGAAAACCTAGAACTGCTAGGAGATGAGTGAGGAAGAGCATGGTGGTTCACAGAGAGAGAGAGAGAGAGGGAGGGAGGGCATGTGCAAATGGCATGCGCAAATGAACAAGTTGAATGATAATATTATTTATCTTCGACCTTATCCTTTCCTTTCTCTTTTTTTTTCTTTTTCCCACTATTTTTTGGATCAGCAAATGCTTCCACATGCCGAGAAAAAAAATACATACCATAATATGTTTTATCTTTTCAAAGAAAATATAATGGTAAGGCTAGCAACATAACCCTACTGGGCACGGCTTCTTAGAAAATTTCTTGGAAGTCGACTCTTGGAGGTGCCTAGACTTGTGGATGACAAACTTCTCCTAGACTTGTGGATGACAAACTTCGCCTAACAAGAGGGTGAAAAAAGGAGATGAATCGCTAGTTTCTTGTGCACGAGAGGATGACATCGGTGTTGAGGAAATTTATTTATTAATGAAGATAGAGAAGTACTAATAAATTCTTGATATGATGATCACTATTTTTGAGGTATTGTTTGCCCTTACTATTGTTGCTGTTGGGTTTAGAATAACCATGTCTCTAGAATATACACAAAAGTCACAGAAAAACGATTTAACAATTACTTAATTTATCTCTTAGAATTTCATTTGGAATATGTTAAAATTGCATGTATGAAAAGAGAAGAAGATAGAGTTTTCAAAAAACATTTATGAACAGTTGTGGTTATTGTAAATAATATGCGAATTGTCTTTATTCATCGATAGATCTGTTGGGAATATATACTTTATTTTTAACCATTACCACTCTTTATGTCAAGAATAACTTTATTTCATAACTACCCATAACCTTCTCTTAGAATGAAGAGTCACTTTTTTTTTTTTTGCATAACCGAGAGTCACGTATTCTCTTAACCAAGAGATATCTATTTTATGATAATAAATTATTTTAACAATCCCACGCTTAGTTTGTTATCTACACTAATTTACATGAATTCATACATACAAGAAGGTATCTATTAAAATTTGAATCTTGAATTAGCCTAAATAATTATATTAACAAAATTAGTGAATCGTGATTTCACTTGTTAATTAAATCATCACACATATGAATTTATACACATTCGGTGAGGAATTTCATACACCTAAGCACTTTTATGACTTTGTGCTCCTCCTACATTCATGAACATTTACAAAAGTTCATATGACTTTTGTTAGAAGTGGCACTACTTCTTATGTTTGTATAGGTGAAGTTCCTAAATTTTTTGTCTTAGCATTGTCTTGCTAAAACCTTGAACTTCATCAATAGTGTTTTCAAACACTCATCCTCCTAACTTTTTATAAGTATTAACCTTGTGTCCCGGTACTCAATCACTGTCAAGTTATAATAGTGTTGACACCTAAATTTTTGCATAAAAAAATGGGTTAATTTTTACCCCCAAAAAATAAAAATAAATTACATAACATATAGTTTAGAAATATTTATTTTATTATATTTTATTCATTTTTTGCAATGGACCAGCGGATTTTTTACATATTCAGATAAGATACACGGAGGGGCATATTATTGAGTAGAAAGGAAACTTTCTAATGAAATATTTGAAAAAATACAAAAAAGAATATTGCGTGAGTGCATACATTTCAATGATATATTCAGGAAATTATGGACAAGTAAAATTGAAAAAAATGTCACAAAGATCAAAATTTTACCTTTATAAAAGGTGCTGTGCGCGTACAGACAAAAGGGAAGGGGAATTCGCAAAAAAAATTCGTGAAAAAAAGAAGAAGACGAAACCCCACTCCCCCTCTTTCTCGTACAAGAGTAGTCTTGTCTCTTCCCCTCTGACAAGCTGCAGAGAAAGAAAAGCAGCAGCAGAAAAAAGAAGTCAGCAGAGAGTGACAGAGCGGCACGCTCCTGGGGCCCACCACTCTGACGCCCTTTCTCCTCTGCTCTCCTCTGTCACCTGTCGACTCGTACTCTCTCTCCTCTCTCTCTCTCTCTCTCTCTCCCCGTTCTCCGTTCCGTTGCGGGGGAGAACAAAAATCGCAGGTGCTTCTCTTCTCCCTCCTCTGCTCTCTCTCTCCTCCGCTGGTTGCCCGCGACGCCGACGCCCTTTTCAGTGAACCACGACGCCGACACCCCTCCGCCGGTTGCCTCCGTCGCCCTGACTCCGACGCCGACGCCGACGCCGACGCCGACGCACCCTCCGCCTCCGCCCCTGAACCCGACTCGGACGCCGACGCCCCTCCGCCTCCGCCCCCGACGCCGTCGCCGACGTCCTTTCGACTCCCTCTCGCGACCTCTGCTCTGCTCTCTCCCTCTTTCCTCTAAAGAGCGCCCTTTCTGGCCAACCCCGACGCCGACGAAACCCTGCTCGCGTTTTGGCCTCCCGCCTTGAAGGGGACTCTTATTAATGTTCTGAAGTCGTGTTCCAAAGCACCTTCTGTCAAGCGTGTGGTCTTAACATCATCTATGCTTGCAGTTGCGTTCACTGGACAACCATTGACAGTTGATGAAAATTGGTTTTCTGATCCAGAGTTCTGCAGGAAAAGAAACGTAAGCGTCTTGTCCAATTCAGTACTCTTCTTGTCTCAAGTGTTATATTGGACTGGAGCCGAGATGATCAACGTGAGTGTGAGTGTCAACATTGCATGGTTAACCATTCCTTGATGTGATCTTTCCTGTTGAATCTTTCTGGTAGTTAACTATAACCTGCCATTCCATTTCGGCACAACTCAGAAGTTATCATAATGTCGTCAATTTGGAAGTGGCTTTTTGTTTCGTCAAGAGTGCTTTATCTCCCTCTCTTTTTCTTCCAACAGTTGTGGTATGCACTCTCAAAGACTTTAGCTGAGGATGCTGCCTGGAAATTCGTGAAAAGAAAAGGGTATTGATATGGTTACAATCAACCCAGGCTTGGTGATTGGTCCTCTTTCCAACACTGAACACGAGTGCTGCAGCAATTGCAAATTTGGTAAATGGTAATTCAGTGTTAACCATGCAGTTTTTCTAGATTACAGAGGTCATCCTAATACCTTTTGAGCTTTATCACCTCCCTTCCTTCTAATCAAGAGAATATTTCTCCTTCTAATCCGGTGCAATTTCAACTCAGGACACTTCTGCCTCCGCCTTTGCCCCTGACGCCAACGCCGACGCCGACGCCCCTTCGCCTCCCTCTCGCGACCTCCACCTTCGTGTCTGTTCTGACAGTATTATTGCTTACTGATGTGGAGGGAGGAGCTCCTGTTTTACTATGGTATACTAGTAAGATCCCATGTATAATGTGAAGGTGCCCTACGTTATTTGTAATGGGTTTGTAAAGATCAGCTGTTTGATCTTGAGAATCTTGTCTTTTCATGTAAAAACACCACTCTTTCTGGTTTTTTTTTGAGAAGTCATATGCTTTTTTTGCTCAGGTAATATAGCAAGTGCTAATTGGATCAAGATCATTATAGTAAGTACTGACACTTCCATGGATAGAACGGGATATGAGTGCAAACTTTGGGGTATCTTATTTGGACAGCCACATCTATCGATCTGAGTTCTTCCTCTTTCTTAGTTCTCATTTCATGTTTACTCCATCACTTATCTGACTTTACCATGTTATCTGTGTAGTTGCAGATGAGGAGCAGAAAGGACCCGTGAATCCTTATGATGGCAGCAAAGTGTATGTTCGACGGGATGCCATGTCAAATAAAGTGAGTGGCTTCTTTTCCCTGTTGAGATGTCTTTGTTGTTGTTGTTGTTGTTTGAACAATAAAGAAAATTCCATTAAGAAGGTACCAAGGGGGTACTGTCCCTATACAAAACGGCTGCAAAAGAAAAGCCACACATATGCAATTTTGTACAGAAAGAGGAACTCCTTCTAGTATGTTGGTCATTACTTGTCATATGGAGATTGTGTGACGTTTAATTTGTTATTTGCTGCTATTTCCTTGATGTAGTCATCTTCCAAAGGTTTCAGTCTTTTTGAAGAGTTGTGCTGACTGTTATAGGGCTATAATCCATTAAGACTCTAAGGTACTCATTACGATAAATGTTAGTTCCATGAAATGAATCTAGGCTAGCTGAGACAGGTGCATACTTTACTTAGAGGAAAGGTACTTATGCATCAATATCTCTATAAAATGAGTCCTAGTGCTCTTGGCTGGCTTTTACTGTGTATTTTGTATTACCTGCTGCTCTGCCTGTGTGATGTTTTTTTTTTCCCCTTGTTTTGTGGTTAATTATTGCAAATATTCTATTGTGATTACACTTGCATGGGTTAATGGAAGTTTACAAGGATCATACTTCTTCGTGCTTGTGAATTAAGAATATGTTTGTGAAATGTCGTCACAAATATTTTTATGATAACATGAGTGTTCTGCTTGGAAAAAATATTGAATAGTTTCAGTCCCTTTTAGTGCAGTTATCAAGAACTGTTTGGTACTAATACTTTGTTGAAAATTGGAGGGGATGTAATTCTCAATTCAAACTTACCTTTTCATGCCAATTTTCTTTTGAGAGGTTGATGTAGGTAGTTGCCTATATACTTACACCCTACATGTCCTTTCTCGATACTTTTACAAGTTTGTTCTTCTTGTCTTTCTGTATGAAAACTGGAATTGTCTTTTTTTAATTTTAAGAACTTTTACTGCTCTTAGAAGAATCTAATAAAATTCTGATGATAGTTTCGCTTGTTAACATTCAATTTTCGAAGTCATATGTGGATTGCCAATATTTGTGTTATGTGTGATTATCCAGGCTGCTTCAAGACTTCTCCACCATGAGGATCAGTTGCTGCATGACCAGCCTGCATAATACCATACCCCCGGACGGATTGCCCAAACTCACTATCTTGATGTCCCGGTGGATGGGCCAACTACCAGAGTGTCATCTATTCATGGAAGTGAGAAGCTGCCTAGTGTTGATGGTGTTTGAGGTCACCGACTGCAAGTATGCCGTGTCTCGCAAGAAGATAGAGAGCGAAACAGTGTTTTATCCCCTCTGAGAGATGATCATTCCCTTCAGCCAAGAGAGTCTTTTGTTAACATCCAAATGGATGCTCACCAAGGAAGCCATCCATTTATCGGTCAAGAAGATTCTTCTACCCTGCCTGACAGGACAATTTTGCATGATACTCTGACCTGCATGTCAAGAGAAAATGCAAGGTAATTCTGATGCTTCTGAGAGCAGAGTATTGTCATCACTTTTTGATATAGCTTTAGGGTGACCAAAAATGTCATTTTGTTGCAGATTGAAGAAGCCCAGATCGCTAGGGAAGTTGAAGCTAATGAAAACCGAATTCGCAAAGCACTAGAGAAAGAAAATATTTTGAGGAGAAAGGTTTTCATTTATCACTTAAGGATATGTGAGCTTTGTGGAGAAAACTTTGGCATGTACTGATATCCTGTATTTTTCTATTGCAGGCTGAGGAACGAATGAGGAAAGAGATGGAAAGATTTGATCATGAAAGAAGGAAGGAAGAAGAAAGGTTGATGCGTGAACAGAAGAGAGAGGAGGAGAGATTGCTATGTGAGCAAAGGTGAGAATCAGAGTGACGGGAGAAGTATTTACAGAAAGAATCTATTAAGGTAAGTATTTGAGCTTGATATTGCATTTTCACTAGTTAGTTTTTTTGCTTTATTTGATTGGTTAAGCAGCATCTCTTCTTTTCTCTTTTCTTTACCAACTTCTCTGGTTTTTTGTTTGGAAGGCGGAGAAAAAGAGACAAAAGGAAGAGCTTCGTCAAGAAAAAGAAGCAGAGAGACGAAAAGCTGCAGTGGAGAAGGCCACTGCTCGCAGAATTGCCAAGGAATCCATGGAGCTTATGGAGGATGAACAGCTGGAGCTGATGGAATTGGCCGCTGCAAGCAAGGGGTTGCCTTCAATTGTTACTCTCGATCATGCCACTATGCAGAACCTTGAGTTGTTCAGAGGTAGCTTTTTCATAGCGATTACTGTTAAGACCAGTTTCACTCCATTGATTCATTGATTGTGTGATATTGTTGTTTTAACTAGGATTCTATCGTAGCTAAGACAAGCTTTTAAATTCCTATGCTCTGTTTTTATCGTGTAACTTAAATTCAGTAGAAAGGAAATAGGGCCTGATCATTTCTAGAAAATTTACTGGTATTCCATTGTTGTCAAGAATAATTCTAGATATACTAAAGTTATACAATTACCATCATACTAAATGATGTTAACATTGGATATATGAATAAGTCACCATCTTGTGATTTGAATCTACTCCTGTCATCACCAATTTAATTCATGTCACATAATTTAGTGTACCCATTTTGACACATTCTTGGTATACCTACATTAGTCATCTACCAATTTATGTCAAAGTAAGCTTTGCTTTAACTTATTTCTCACTTCGTTCTGTGGGTCAGATAAATGACTTTTGGGGGCATTCTGCATTATGTAAATCTTAGGTGTGTTTGGGGTGACATTCTCTCCCCTTTTTGCTTTACTCATTTCTTAAAATCTTAAAAAACGTGTAAATATTGTCATATTGTGTTTTTAAAAATGTTCTTATAATTCTAAGCTCACAATAATTATTTTCTTTTAGCGGGAAAGCAAAAATTTGGAGGGAAAGCAATATAAATACTTATCATAAGCTCTCTTAAAATAGCCCTAGATATTTGCTCTGAAGAAAATGTATCGGGTACTCCCGCAAATAAAGTTGAACAATTTTTATTTCGCTTAGCCAACTCAATTTATTGTAAAGTGAACATTGCTCTGTTAAGTTGAAAACTTCCTACCTGCTCCCAGCAATTTTTCAACTCATGCCTGTATCTGGTAAAGCTTTCTCCAATTAATCTAAATCGTATTTCTAGAATGTTTCTACAATGGTATCCTTTACATAATCTAACATCATAAGTGATGTATTTTGCTGTGAATTTTTGTGACTTATTTATAGGACCGGACGAGTAAACTGAATTGGCCTACAGAATGAGGGATTTGTTTCTACTGAAACGTTTAGAAGTGAGGATCTGGTTTATATTTCCTTGCACTTGAATTTGCTTCATGCTGTCATTTTGTAGTAAACGAGCTGATTTTGACATCTTGAAATTATAGCCAATAGATGCAGAGACATGTATCTCTTGTTACTGTTTCTTGTTTCTGTAGTTACACGGGAAAAAAAAAGAGTTTCTGGTTTGTTGTATGGTGCTGTTCTGGTAATTGAGTATACATGCGTATGTACATAAGCAGGCGCATGCCTCCATGTGTATGCGTGCACGCTTTCATTTCATTTCCAACGTCGCTTTGGCCTAGGATATTATGTCATTCTAGTTCAAATAAATTCAAAGAAAGGGTTCGCGCCCTAGACATGCGTTCCTGTCTGCCTGCCTTTCTTTGGGCATTCCAACTCTAGATGCTACTGTTTGTTTTCTATTGTCCATGCAACTTTAATGTAAGTTTTATGCTTTAGATTCGTTGAGTGCCTTTCCTCAGTCTGTGTGATTAAAGAGACCATTTGCAGTTCAACCATGGACCAATTCAGAGGAGAACATTGGGAATCTTCTTGTGGTATGTTTGACTGTTGAAAGAGATATACATAATTTCATAATAGCTTGCACTTCCATGATAAGATTACTATCTGAAAATGTTGCATCTTTATTGTGGAGACGTACCATTGTCCTTGAGGCATCACAACTCATCTTTTATTGATTCCTCACAGGTATGAGAAAGATATGCTGGCATTTACTGGCTGCAGTCACAATTTGACAGCTGAGGAGGACGAGGAACTACGGTTGATGAGATTTGAAGTCATTGGAAGGAGAAAGAGATTAATGGAACAGAGAGGAGGTTACTTGGCGGCTGTCCATTGACTCCTAGGGAGACTTCACTTCTGCTAAAGGCTCTTGGATTCCCATCTACTACCCACATTTATTTGGTGGCTGGTGATGCTTATGGAAAAGGAAGTATGCAATATCTGAGGGACGAGTACCCCGACATATATTCACATTCTACTCTGGCAACAGAAGAAGAGCTTGCTTCCTTTCAAGAATCATCAAAACATGCTTGCCAGTATAGATTACATTGTCGCTCTTCAGAGCAATGTGTTTCTTTATACTTATGATGGGAATATGGCGAAAGCAGTTCAAGGCCATAGGCGGTTCAAGAATTTCAAGAAGACAATTAATCCAGACAAGTAACTATTATCCTGTTCCTACTCTTTTCAGTTTGTCTGATTTGTTTTATTTTTCTCCCCATTTTGATATTTGGTTTTGTTTCTGTCCTGATATGGATCATCAACAGGCATCTCATCTTCATCTCCTCTTTGTGCATGCAGGATGAATTTTGTTAAACTGGTTGATGAACTAGATGAGGGGAAGATTTGTTGGAAGAAATTCAGTTCCAAAGTGAAGAAACTTCACAGAGATCGAACAGGAGCTCTGTATTTGAGGGAGTCCGGGGAATTCCCAAAACTAGAGGAAAGTTTTTATGCAAATCTGCTCCCTGGGTGCATTTGCGAATCAACAAAGAGAAGGAAGTAAGGCTAAAAGGAGAAGTGTCTCCTTTCTCCGTGATGCAATTTTGGGTGCATAAGAGAGATGAACGCATGCTGTCAAGGTTCAATAAATCTTGTCAGCCGATGATGCCACAGCTAAATGAGAAAGTTCCTTGGCCTAGTGCTCAGGCTGGCCGGTATTACATTAGCGTCACTGAGCTGCTGAATTTAAGGCTGCTCAAGGGATTCTGGTGAATAATTTATTCAGAAGAAAATTTATAGAATACCATTGAAAGAAAGATTATGAGCCCATGGTGCCAAAAAAAGAAACAAAATGATAGGAGACTTTTCTGTTTAGGGGATTGGAGAAATCCCATGAAGTTAAATTATAGTGAATTCGATTGTGTGGCACGGAAGACCTTGTAATACTTCAAATTACACAGAATGAAAGATGTCCCCTTCTTTATCCTTATCTGTAATTTTTCACTTTGGGTTGTTAAAATCTGGTTTAGTTACATCCCATATTCGAATGCAAGGTTGTTATTTCACTCATAGTTCCTGTACCATGCTTATCAACAATATCAGGTTTCGGGTTATATATATATGAAGTCGGCACAGAACAGGCAAATGCCATGCATACTTTCAAGCATAGATCTACAGGGCGCGAGAAATGACTTGAATAGCTGGAGTAGTTTCTTACTAGACTAATAGTTTTATGTCTCTGCTACAGTGTCAATGACCACTAGCATCAAATCCCGAGGAATTCTGGTCTCAGAACGAGATTGCGGTCGGCAAATACTTTTCGTATTCAATGCCAACTCGTGATTATGTTACTAAACATTACAAGTTTTGAGAGATGATTCAAATGGAAGATTTTCAAAGTACGGGAGTACCCAAAAAAGGAGGAACTTGAACCTCTGTAGATATCAATTCTTATTATGCTGCAGAGAATTGTGAACAGACATGCTGTTTCAAGCATTTTCTATCGATAGACAAGCAAGGGCTTCTCTTGCAAGTCCCTCAAACGTCTTGAATGGACGAACTTCTTTCTACAGAAGGATCACAAAATTCACTGCATGCTCTAAAACTGCACTAAATGACATTGGGAGACCAAGAGTTTTCTTGTTTGATGTACAGAATTTACACCAAATCAACATATATAAACACACTGAAGACAAGGCGATGAACTGAATCAAGATATCTCATTCACAAACGACGAAAAGAAGTTTGCCAAAAAATCTCAATCTAGATATATCCAAAAGAAGGGGGAAAAGGGAAACAAGAAAACAAAGGATAAACAAAACCCCCCCACCACTACAATTAAAGAATAGATTTGACAAGTTCATTAAGCTGCGCAAGCTCCTCTTTGTTGATCAACCGAAATTCCTGCATCAAATTAAAGCCAATCAAGACTTGCCATCACAAGTCTTTTTTGTACTAGACTCTCGTTGAAAAGCTGATAACCTAACTAAACTACTGCTTATGACTCATTAATATAGTAATTGAAAGTGTTTCCTTGACCCAAACTTAATAAGACTAAGAACATATCAAAGCCAATCTAAAAAGTATGATAGAATCATATGGGTAAGTCCTATCTGCAAAGCTTACCAGCTATGCTTACTTACCCATGTGAAGAGAACGAAATGCTTGAAGCAAGTATTTAGATGAGCTTCTTCCTTCAAGTTCACGATTTTCTGAAAATGTGAATGGTAGATATGGGTGTAGACACGGAACAAGCGCTCGAAAATGGTTTTGACAACATCTTTGAAATTGCTTGGAAATAGAGCCCTTGTAAACATGTCAGCAGGGATAACTTAGTGCTTATGTAGTAAAAAGCAACTAACAAATTCATTAAATTTCTCTATGTTTTGAGTATAGAGTAAGCACGGATCTCCACCAATTCATGACAAGTCTTTGGCTTTCAATACACCAAAAACTCTTTTCCACTAATTTGGAACTTGTATCCTAGTTTAGCAACCATACCCCAATCAGGAATTGAAGGCAGGGAGGCTGCTTAGGTTAAATGAGGGGTCTAGGCAACAATTCATAAAGATTGACATTGATATAGAATACAAAAAAAAAAAAAAAAAATGTTCAACACAATCAGGCCTAAATGCTGAGGCATGACAGCTCTGCAAGTCCTTTCAAGGTAATCCTCGAGTAATACTTTGGAATGAAGATAATATTCTGCAGAAAATAGATCGAGTCACATCTGAATGATGATCCAAAAAGAAAAAAAATGAAAATGTTCTACAAGTACAAGTTCAACGATTCTCTATCTAAGAACTTCTGTTGCCTTCTCAACAGGTGCACCTTCTAGCATGTTTTTCTCATTCTCGAATTCATATTTGAAAGTACTTCAAAAAGCAGGCCACTGGATAACCTCCAACCTAACCAATTGTTTCAGAAGCAGCCTACGTTCAAATATCGAAGGTATGGTCAACCAATTCGATAGCACATTATTGTGATATTTCAAGATGCACAGCCAATTACCCCCAACAATTCACAGATGGTACCTGAATTGGGAATTTCCCGAGAGATTTTTATCCTCTAAAGACTCATTAAGAAGGCTTGATTGCATAGGATCATGAGGTGCTACAACCAACCACCAGCAGATTTTCCTTGGAATCTGCATAAAATTAACTCACAGAATGAACAGCTGTTCCTTGAAACACACAGTGAAGACTTAACAATGAAAAAGATTCACCAGTGTACACTGCTCCGGGTTTCCTTTCACTGATGGAATCTCACCTATTGCCTTGTAGCATCGACATATCTCAAGTTAATCATTGTTGTGCGAGCAATACCTATACCTACATTGTTAACAACATAAATGCAGGGTAAACTAAGATGCGAATACAAATCTATCAAGTACATCTGGAACACCAGAGTTTGCGCTAAAGCTAGAAAGGAACAAGAGAATGTGCCGTTGTTTGAACCACAAGCTGAACACCAGGTGGCACTTGATCGGCAAAAACACATCAGTTAAAAGATAGTGGGCACGACACTAGAAAAAGCAGAAGACCTATTTATCGTATCATGAGTCATAGTTTATCCATTTCAACTCCATAAGTAACAAAATATCAGCTATAGCTTCTTCCACAATGCGTTCACCTTCTTTACACTTTTTTTTTTTTCTATTTGGAAGGAATTGCATCAAACATACCGAGGCTGATCTTCCTAGAAAGGATATGTGCTATGCACAGACATAATCTTGGTGATCTAAGCACAAACGAACCAGCAAAATAGGAATGTTGGACAAGGAAAAACTAATCACAAGAACAGTGACAACAGAAGTCGACTTCTAGTTAACCCCAATTTCTTGCATCAAATCAGTAACTTCTGCTACAAGACCATGATCTTCCTATATTTTTGCAAGTTTCTTGATCAACTGTGCTCTTTCAGCTTTGACATATATTTGCATGACAAAACTAGCTATAGAAACCACGGAACAAAAACAGATTATGAATGAATATAAGCTGCAATGGAGTTTGATTTCACATATTCACTTGTACATATCAACCAATTAATTCTAGGTTATGTTTAAACCTTTAATGCAAATGTGATATTAACCAATTTTAGAATATGTGATCAAAGATTTTTTTTTTTTTTTAGACACACTTATGCAATTGTAAGTGATAATTATTTTTAAAAAATGATATTTATTTAAAAGCATCCGAAAGAACTCAGATAGTTTTGCAAATGTATAAGTTGATAATTATGGTAAACTTAAACTTGCTTCCATCTACAACAACTTGCAAAATCATGAAAAACCAATTAATTTCCATCTCAAATGCTCCTTTCTCTATCCTCACTCAGAAAAAAGCCAAATATACGTAGTCTATTGCATACATGCCACAAGGTTATACCTACCTACCAGCAATACCAAATGGTTGCCTATGAATCCAGTATATTGAAGCTTAGGTACAGATACAGCATCACTGGGCTACAATAGAAATCTGGAAAATGTAGGTAGGTGGTCTTTGTCATTGATCATCGGCATATAAACGATAAAAAAAGACAATCGAGTACCACCGCATAATATGATCAATAATCATCCAACAATTTTAAAGTTCTCTCTAATGCTTGTTAACCAGTCATTTCGATGCTCCAGACAATACTCATAGCAGCAACATAAACTTGGTAAATATGGATATATTACCTGCCAAAGCATATCAAGAGAAGGATCCACACAAATGCACTAAGCCAACTTGATTTCTTATAAGCAACCCAAACCTGAAAGACCATGAGATTGAAAAAGAAATGAGTTACACAGGGTAAAACAAGACAAATGTCTCATCCCCAAACTGTAGCCATCAAACAAGAACTCCTAATTGTGGGTGTCTAAAACCAAAGGTGCTGCTCTCAAATCTAATAGGCATGATTGCAGGCAATGGTTCCATAAGCTTATGAAGGATAAACTCTGAAGTTGATGAAATCATATGATATCGCTTCACAATTGTCCTATCCATTTCTAACAGACACAGAGTCCTTATGCATGTACTCTATTCTATCAGATGAGTCAAAAAAATTGCATGCACCAAAGTTAGCCAACAGAAGCCTTAGAGACATACAGAAAGAGCAATGACGTTGAAGTCAATTACGGTCGCTGTCATCCACCTGCAAATTGATAGCACCATTCAGTACATTCATAGGACAGAGACTAATATGCTTACATGTTAAAAAACTGACTCAGATGCAAATGAAAGAAGTAGGCCCCCCTCATATTTATATTAAAAAAAAAAGAGTCCAATCCTGGCATGGGGACCTGCTTAAATTGCATGATCTCATGATTGAAGAATAAAAGTACCAAAAGAAAAGCATAGAAACCTCCATACTTAAAATGTCAATCTAATATCCCAAGAGAGAGTTTAGTGCAACATTTTAGCTTGACAATATACTAACATCTACCTCAATAGTATATCCGTCATTGATCAACATCACGCTATAAAATGGGAACTAGCATGACCTGGTATGACTGACTTGGTCAAACCAAGTTATCTTGATGGGAGAAAACAAGCCTTACTGAAACTGAGCTGTTGAAGACGGGAATTTATTCTCACCTTCCTTAACTAAGCAACACAAAACTAATCAAATATGAGATACCATTGTTACCTTAGCGGAGAGACAAGACAACCAAGTCTTCCAAAAATTATTTCTATGGAAGTCCAGAAAGACAAAATGCTGACCGCAAGAAAAGACTCCAACCAAATAATGTACAAGGAGGCTAATGGCTGAGATAGGAGGCTAATGATCGCGACCTCTTTCTTTTCGGCGCCCGCAATCGGGTACGGGCGCCTAAGGAGGCTAATGGCTCGACTGAAATTAGTTAAGCCCGGACTCTCCCAAGTCCACCAATTCACGACTTAATGGTCCAAGTTTTTTAACCTGTAAATCAATTTTTAAAATGGAGTCGCCACTAATCGATTTGGGGTGGGTTGATTAGAAACCCAAGCGAAGTATTGGGAGAAGTACTCGCTCCTGCGCAACTAGAGAAATTAGGATCGGGGATTTGATTACACTAGTTATTCACTAATGCCCTTTCGGTACCTAATCTTGTTTAAACCTTGAGGTTTTTTGGATGTTTGAGGGGTTTTCCATGCATTTTTGGGAGGAAAAACATTTTTTGAGTCATTTTCTAATTTTTTTTTTGGACACAAAAGGATTTTTTGGTATTTTTTGGAAAAATACAAGTCTTTTTGGCTTTTTCTGAATTTTTTTTGGCTTTTTCATGAATTTTTGGCCTTTTTGGATTTTTGACATTTTTTGGAAAATATGAAATATTTTGATTTTTGATTTTTAATTTTTCGGAAAATAAAATATTTTTAAATATTTTTAAATATTTTTGGAAAATAAATTATTTTTTTGATTTTTCTCGATTTTTTGAAAATAAAAAAATTTAATATTTTTAAATAAAACATTTTTTGATTTTTTTTTCGAAAAATAAAATATTTATTATTTATTTATTTATTTAAAATATTATTTTATATTAAAATATTATTTAAAAAAATTGACCGGGTCGGATCTGCGGGTTGAGTCCGACCCGGGCCAGCGATCCGAATGAGGACGGGCCCGACTCAGATTTTTTCCTTTTTTTTTTAAATTTTATTTACTGAAAACGACGCCGTGGCCGGGCGTTTGGGGGCGCCCGGCCCGGCCCGACGACCCAGGTTCCTAGCGGAACCCTACCCGGGTCCGACCCGACTCCCAACCCGACTCGGCTCCAACACCCAACCTGACCCCCGACGCCCGCAGATCGCGAACCCTACCCGATTTTCCGGGTCCGGATCCACTTCGCGACCCGGAAAATTGCAAACCCTAGGGTTTGCGAATCCGCGGCGCCGGGGCTAGAAACCTAGGCATTTCGGCGGCGATCGTGACTATGGTAGCGGCGGCGGCATGACGTGAACGAGACAACGGAGAGGGCTATGACGGCGACAGCGACGGCGCGGTACCTGTTCGTGATGACGGCGCGACGAGGGTGGCGATGACAGTGAGACCCCCCCCGCAGATCTCTTCCTCTCCGGCGTCTCTCTCTCTCTCTCTACTCCTCCCTCCGGCGGGGCTCAGATCTGAGGCCGCAAGCCCTCGGCCCCCCTGAAGTCTCTCAGTGGGGTGTCCAAGGGCTGCGACTCGATCTGGCTCCCTCTCTCTCTCCGCGATCTCGGTGTCTGTATCGTCGTTGTCGGGGGGGAGGTATTTATAGGCGAGGAGCGGCCGGTCGATGGAGTTCGACCGCCGATCGCCACGGCCTTCGCCGACCGAACCGACGTCCCATCCGACGCCAGCTGCCCCCTGCTCCACGTCCCATCACCGTCCGTCCATCCCCTTCCCCTCCGTTGCGCCCCCTATGTGTGCTTTGCAGAGGCGCGAGGAAGGAGACGACCTGGCGGGGCCGGGCCGAGGCCGAAATGGGCCGAGGGCCCATGCGGAGGTTGCTTCTTTACTTCTTTTTCGTTTTCGCTTTTTTTCGCTTTTCTTTTCATCATTTTTTTAATTATTATTTATTATCCAATAAAGAGAATAATAACTTAATAAATAAACTAAAACATACCTAAATAAAATTAAGGCGTCAACAGCTGCCCCTATTTGAAGGTGAGTTCGCAGAAGTTGCATTCAAAGACAAACTGATGCCTAAATTTTATCTATGCATGCGCAACAGATTATATTTTATTTGGAACCTATTGTTTTACGCAAAAAGAGCAATATAACATTACATATACTAAGACAGATAAGAAGATACCTGTAGTTACTTACCGGGAGTGAGTGAGATAGGGTGTGAACCCCGAGTTTGGCAAGTATCAAGGCGTCATCTTACCTGGTGGTATGAAGAGGTTGCTTTTCCAGAAACAATCAATGATTTGTCTAGGACCCGAATCTTTTTTTCGGTCGCCTTGACGGGAGATTGCTCCTCCAGGACCCGAACCATTCTTCGGTCGCCTTTTGGAGTAATCAGTGGTTTGTCTCGGATCCAAACCATTCTTCGGTCGCCGTGACGGGAAATTGCTTCTCCAAGACCCGAACCATTATTTGGTCGCCTGTTAAAACAATCAATGATTTGTCTAGGACCCGAACCTTTCTTCGGTCGCCTTGACGGGAGATTGCTCCTACAGGACCCGTACCATTCTTCGGTCGCCGTGACGGGAAATTGCTTCTCCAGGACCCGAACCATTCTTCGGTCGCCTGTTAAAACAATCAATGATTTGTCTAGGACCCGAACCATTCTTCGGTCGCCTTTTGGAGTAATCAGTGGTTTGTCTCGGACCCGAACCATTCTTCGGTCGCCGTGACGGGAAATTGCTTCTCCAGGACCCGAACCATTCTTCGGTCGCCTGTTAAAACAATCAATGATTTGTCTAGGACCCGAACCTTTCTTCGGTCACCTTGATGGGAGATTGCTCCTACAGGACCCGAACCATTCTTCGGTCGCCTGTTGGAGTAATCAGTGGTTTGTCTCGGACCCGAACCATTCTTCGGTCGCCGTGACGGGAAATTGCTTCTCCAGGACCCGAACCATTCTTCGGTCGCCTGTTAAAACAATCAATGATTTGTCTAGGACCCGAACCTTTCTTCGGTCGCCTTGACGGGAGACTGCTCCTCCAGGACCCGAACCATTCTTCGGTCGCCTTTTGGAGTAATCAGTGGTTTGTCTCGGACCCGAACCATTCTTCGGTCGCTGTGACGGGAAATTGCTTCTCCAAGACCCAAACCATTCTTCGGTCGCCTGTTAAAACAATCAATGATTTGTCTAGGACTCGAACCTTTTTTCGGTCGCCTTGACGGGAGATTGCTCCTACAGGACCCGAACCATTCTTCGGTTGCCTGTTGGAGTAATTAGTGGTTTGTCTCGGACCCGAACCATTCTTCGGTCGCCGTGACGGGAGATGCACCGACCTTTCTCAGGGCATCTCATTTGTGGGTGCCTGATTTGTATCGAGGACACCAGTTGGTACCCGTCCTTTCTCGGGAGATACGCCGACCTTTCTCAGGGCATCTGTTTTGTGGGAGGTGTCTGACCTCTGTCAAAGACAACAGCTGGTACCTGATTTTCCTCGGGAGATGTGCCGACCTTTCTCAGGGCATCGATTTGTGGGGCGTCTGACTTCTGTCGAAGACACCAGTTGGAACCCGACCTTTCTCGGGAGGATGCACCGACCTTTCTCAGGGCATCGATTTGTGGGGCATCTGACTTCTGTCGAAGACACCAGTTGGAAACCGACCTTTCTCGGGAGGATGCGCCGACCATTCTCGGGGCATCAATTCTGGAAGATACCTGGACATTCACAAGCATATCAAAGAGTACTTGGATATTCACAAGTACTAACCTGAAGGGTATCTGAGCATTTGCAGGCGTCAAAATGGGTATTTGGCTGACCATAGGCATTGAATGGGTACTTGGATGATCACAAGTATGAATTCTTGGGGGATACTTGGGCATTCACAAGTATCGAAGGGGTACTTGATAATTGGAAATATTGAGAACATACATTGGATATTTGTGAAGGTGTCCCACCTCCTGGCAATTGGGAAATATCGAGGGCGTACCTGGGACATTCGTGAAGGTCTCTCACCTCCTGGTAGTTGGAATATCGAGGACGTACCTTGGATATTCATGAAGGTCTCTCACCTCCTGGTAATTGGGAATATTGAGGACGTGTCTCGCATATTCATGAAGGTCTCTCACCTCCTGGTAATTGGGAATATTGAGGTCGTGCCTCGCATATTCGTGAAGGTCTCTCACCTCCTGGTAATTGGGATTATTGAGGGCGTACCTGAGACATTCGTGAAGGTCTCTCACCTCCTGGTAAATGGGAATATCGAGAGCATACCTGAGATATTCGTGAAGGTCTCTCACCTCCTGGTAATTGGGAATATCAAGGGCGTACCTGAGATATTCGTGAAGGTCTCTCACCTCCTGGTAGTTGGGAATATCGATGGCGTACCTGAGATATTCGTGAAGGTCTCTCACCTCCTGGTAGTTGGGAATATCGAGGACGTGCCTCGTATATTCATGAAGGTCTCTTACCTCCTGGTAATTGGGAATATTGAGGTCGTGCCTCGCATATTCGTGAAGGTCACTCACCTTCTGGTAAATGGGAAATCGAGGGCATACCTCAGATATTCGTGAAGGTCTCTCACCTCCTGGTAGTTGGGAATATCGAGGACGTGCCTTGCATATTCATGAAGGTCTCTCACCTCCTGGTATGAGAATTTGAATGAAGCACAAGGCTTACCTGGATGGCCGCAAGCACTCAAAAGGGCTGGAACACCTGGATAGCCACAGGTGTACAAAGTACTGGAATACTTGGATGAACACATGTATTTAATGATATGATCTAGGACCACTCAGGCTGGTCCAAGTGCTAGAAAGCATACCTGGACGGCGGTGCCAAGCAAAGCAATGGAATGCTTGAACAGCTGCTATATTATTTGGGGACAACTTGGACGGGCCGAGTGTCATGAAAAGGAAGTATCTAGACAACGGTGGGTACTTGATGAGCAATCATTTGTCTAGAGGAGCAATCTCCCGTCAAGGCTTTTTTTGCTTTTTTTGAAAATAAATTATTTATTTATTATTAAAATATTATTTTAAAATAAAAACCGACCCGGGTTGGATCCACGGGTTGTGTCCGACCCGGGTCGGCGACCCGAACAGGACGCGGGCCCGACTCGGATTTTTTCATCTTTTTCTTTTTTTTTTTTTTTTTTATTTTATTAAAACGGCGTCATGGCCGGGCGTTCGGGGACACCCGGCCCGGCCCAACGACCCGGATCCACCACTCGCTCCACGGCCCGGTTCGCTGACCTGCTCCCCTGGCGAAACCCTACCCGAATCCGGCCCGGCTTTCGACCCGACTCGCAGCCGCCCCCCTGGATCGCAAACCCTACCCGATTTTCCGGGTCCGGATCCACTTCGCGACCCGGAAAATCGCAAACCCTAGGGTTTGCGAATTCGCGGCGCCGGAGAGGAGACCGAAGCGGTCCCGCGGCGAGGATGGCCACGGTGGTGACGGCAAAGGTGATCGGACTATGGAGAGGGAGATGGCGACGGCGACGGGGACAGCGCGATACCTGTTCGGCAACGGCGCGACGAGGGCGAAGATGGTGACGGCGAGACCCACGCGAACCTCTCCTGCGTCTCTCTCTCTCCGTGCCTCGTCTCTCTCTCTACTCTCCCTCCGGCGGGGCTTAGATTTGAGGCCGCAAGCCCTCGGCCCCCCTGAAGTCTCTCGGTGGGGTGTCCAAGGGCTGCGACTCGATCTGGCTCCCTCTCTCTCTCCGTGATCTCTGTGTGTCCGTCGTGGGGGGGGAGGTATTTATAGGCGAGGGGCGGCCGGTCGACGGAGTTCGATCGCCGATCGCCATGGCCTTCGCCGGCCGAACCGGCGTCCCATCCGACACCAGCTGCCCCCCTGCTCCATGTCCCATCGCCGCCCGTCCATCCCCTTCCCCTCCGTCGCGCCCCCTGCGCGTGCTCTACAGAGGCGCGAGGAAGGAGACGACCTGACCGGGCCGGGCCGAGGCGGAAATGGGCCGAGGGCCCATGCGAAGGCTGCTTCTTTACTTCTTTTCCGTTTTCGCTTTTTTTTTCGCTTTTCTTTTCATCATTTTTTTATTATTTATTATCCAATAAAGAGAATAGTAACTTAATAAATAAACTAAAACATACCTAAATAAAAATAAGCCGTCAACAGCTGCCCCTCTTTGAAGGTGAGTTCGCAGAGGTTGCATTCAAAGACAAACTGATGCCTAAATTTTATCTATGCATGCGCAACGATTATATTTTATTTGGAACCTATTATTTTACACAAAAAGAGCAATATAACATTACATATACTAAGACAGATAAGAAGATACCTGTAGTTACTTACCGGTAGTGAGTGAGATAGGGTGTAAACCCCGAGTTTGGCAAGTATCAAGGCGTCATCTTACCTGGTGACACGAGTAGGTTGCTTTTCCAGCGCTCGAACCATTCTTCAGTTGCCTGTTAAAACAATCAATAATTTGTCTAGGACCTGAACCTTTCTTCGGTTGCCTTGGCAAGAAATTGCTCCTCCAGGACCCGAACCATTCTTCGGTCGCCTGTTGGAGCAATTAGGGGTTTTTCTTGGACCCGAACCATTCTTCGGTCGCCGTGACAGGAAATTGCTTCTCCAGTACCCGAACCATTCTTCAGTCGCCTATTAAAAAAATCAATGATTTGTCTAGGACCCGAACCTTTCTTCGGTCGCCTTGACGGGAGATTGCTCCTCTAGGACCCGAACCATTCTTCGGTCACCGTGACGGGAAATTGCTTCTCCAAGACCCGAACCATTCTTCGGTCGCCTGTTAAAACAATCAATGATTTGTCTAGGACCCGAACCTTTCTTCGGTCGCCTTGACGGGATATTGCTTCTCTAGGACCCGAACCATTCTTCGGTCGCCTGTTGGAGTAACCAGGGGTTTGTCTCGGACCCGAACCATTCTTCGGTAGCCGTGACGGGAAATTGCATCTCCAGGACCCGAACCATTCTTCGGTCGCCTGTTAAAACAATCAATGAATTGTCTAGGACCCGAACCTTTCTTCGGTCGCCTTGACGGGAGATTGCTCCTCTAGGACCCGAACCATTCTTCGGTCGCCGTGACGGGAAATTGCTTCTCCAGGACCCGAACCATTCTTCGGTCGCCTGTTAAAACAATCAATGATTTGTCTAGGACCCGAACCTTTCTTCGGTCGCCTTGACGGGAGATTGCTCCTCTAGGACCCGAACCATTCTTCGCCCTCTGTTGGAGTAATCGGTGGTTTGTCTCGGACCCGAACCATTCTTCGGTCGCCGTGACGGGAAATTGCTTCTCCAGGACCCGAACCATTCTTCGGTCGCCTGTTAAAACAATCAATGATTTGTCTAGAACCCGAACCTTTCTTCGGTCGCCTTGACGGGAGATTGCTCCTCTAGGACCCGAACCATTCTTCGGTCGCCGTGACGGGAAATTGCTTTTTCAGGACCCGAACCATTCTTTGGTCGCCTATTAAAACAATCAATGATTTGTCTAGGACCCGAACCTTTCTTCGGTCGCCTTGACGGGAGATGCACCGACCTTTCTCAGGGCATCTCATTTGTGGGTGTCTGATTTGTATCGAGGACACCAGTTGGTACCCGACCTTTCTCGGGAGATGTACCGACCTTTCTCAGTGCATCTGTTTTGTGGGGGTGTCTGACCTTTGTTAAAGACAACAGTTGGTACCCGACTTTTCTCGGGAGGATGCGCCGACCTTTCTCAGGGCATCGATTTTGGAAGATACCTGGACATTCACAAACATATCAAAGAGTTCCTGGATAATCACAAGTACTATCCTAGAGGATATTTGGGCCTTTGCAAGCATCAAAATGGATATTTTGGCTGACCATAGGCATTGAAGGGGTACTTGGATGATCACAAGTATAAATTCTTGGGGGATACTTGGACATTCACAAGTATCGAAGGGGTGCTTGATAATTGGAAATATTGAGAACATATCTTGGATATTTGTGAAGGTGTCCCACCTTCTGGCAATTGGGAAATATCGATGGCGTACCTGGGATATTTGTGAAGGTCTCTCACCTCCTGGTAGTGGGAATATTGAGGATGGGTCTCGCATATTCGTGAAGGTCTCTCACCTTCTGGTAGTTGGAATATCGAGGACGTGCCTCACATATTCGTGAAGATTTCTCACCTCCTTGGATATTCATGAAGGTCTCTCACCTCCTGGTAATTGGGAATATTGAGGACGTGTCTCGCATATTCATGAAGGTCTCTCACCTCTTGGTAATTGGGAATAGTAAGGTCGTGCCTCGCATATTCGTGAAGGTCTCTCACCTCCTGGTAATTGGGAATATTGAGGACGTGCCTCACATATTCGTGAAGGTCTCTCACCTCCTGGTAAATGAGAATATCGAGGGCATACCTGAGATATTCATGAAGGCCTCTCACCTCCTGGTAATTGGGAATATTGAGGACGTGCCTCGCATATTTGTGAATGTCTCTCACCTCCTGGTAAATGGGAATATCGAGGGCATACCCGAGATATTCGTGAAGGTCTCTCACCTCCTGGTAGTTGGGAATATCGAGGACGTGCCTCGCATATTCATGAAGGTCTCTCACCTCCTAGTAGTTGGGAATATTGAGGACGTGCCTCGCATATTCGTGAAGGTCTCTCACCTCCTGGTAGTTGGGAATATTGAGGGCGTACCTGAGATATTCGTGAAGGTCTCTCGCCTCCTGGTAGTTGGGAATATCGAGGACGTGCCTCGCATATTCATGAAGGTCTCTCACCTCCTGGAAATTGGGAATATTAAGGTCGTGCCTCGCATATTCGTGAAGGTCTCTCACCTCCTGGTAAATGGGAATATCGAGGGCATACCTGAGATATTCGTGAAGGTCTCTCACCTCCTGGTAGTTGGGAATATCGAGGGCGTACCTGAGATATTCGTGAAGGTCTCTCACCTCCTGGTAGTTGGGAATATCGAGGACGTGCCTCGCATATTCATGAAGGTCTCTCACCTCCTGGTAATTGGGAATATTGAGGACGTGCCTCGCATATTCGTGAAGGTCTCTCACCTCCTGGTAAATGGGAATATCGAGGGCATACCTGAGATATTCGTGAAGGTCTCTCACCTCCTGGTAGTTGGGAATATCGAGGACGTGCCTCGCATATTCATGAAGGTCTCTCACCTCTTGGTAAATGGGAATATCGAGGGCATACCTGAGATATTCGTGAAGGTCTCTCACCTCCTGGTAGTTGGGAATATCGAGGACGTGCCTCGCATATTCATGAAGGTCTCTCACCTCCTGGTAATGAGAATTTGAATGAAGCACAAGGCTTACCTGGATGGCCGCAAGCACTCAAAAGGGCTGGAACACCTGGATAGCCACAGGTGTACAAAGTACTGGAATACTTGGATGAACACATGTATTTAATGATATGATCTGGGACCACTCAGGCTGGTCCAAATGCTAGAAAGCATACCTAGACGGCAGTGCCAAGCAAAGCAATGGAATGCTTGAACAGCTGCTATATTATTTGGGGACAACTTGGACGGGCCGAGTGCCATGAAAAGGAAGTACCTGGACAACGGTGGGTACTTGATGATATAGGGATACCTAAACAACAGTAGGTATTCACGGTAAAGGGATACTTGGTCAGCCACAAGTATCAATACTCTGGAGACAACTTGAACAGGTTGAGTGTCAGGAAAAATGGAGTATCTGAACGGTGGTCGGTACTCAAAGACAATGGGGATACCTAGACAGCAATAAGCACCCAAACTCAAGGGACGACTCAAATAGGTTGAGTGTAAATAAGAGGGTACCTAGACAGTGGCGGGTATTTTAAGGCAAACGAGGATAAGGATATGCTTACCTGGCAATATCTCTGATCTTTGAGAGTATGCTATTTGCACAATATGCACACGTGATTGTATATGCTGTAAATTCATGAGTTCAAATGAAATTCATGCATGATAATTTTGTCAGTTTTGCATCTTTTGATTTCCACTAGGGAAGATTTTGGAAGACAACCTTCATTTAGAATGTAGATGTCTTGAGCATGCCAAATGAGGGACTTTCAATCTAAAAGGACTTTTCGCTCACTCTCTTGGAAAAGGCTATCCTGACCATTGATGCAGGATTTATAAGGACCACACTATCTTACTGTCATCATGTCAGCAAGGGTCCGAGTATTCTCGCAAACAGTACGACTTTACCAATGTGAGAGGTCTTTGTTGAAACTGTGATGAAGTCTTGGTTAGCGGCTCATCGAAGGGGACCATCAAGGTCAAGGCTTATGAATGGAGTGCCGCACGATCGTCTCCGGGTTTGCAAGTCAAGAATCCTGCGAAAAGAGATAGAGTAATCTTGCTTGTACTTCTCCGAGCGATGCTTATGTACACATGAAATCCTACGTTAATTGAAGTGCCCCTAGTCTGAAGAGACTTTTACAATGGGAATGTAACGTAGTCTTGGCTCACATGAGAGAGGGTGAGAGTTGGTGATTGTCTTGGCATTTGTCATTAGTCTTTCTTCACAGTTAGATGGAGGTTGTATCAATTGAACAACAATTTCTCTTGGGAATACAAATGGCTGTATTTTTGTCTGGGGCATTGGCCTTGCTTTTACCAGGCACACTGATTTTTTCATACCCCTATTTCTCATCTCAATTTTTCATTCATGGGCATTGACCTTGCTTTTACTAGGTACACTGCTATTTTATGCCCAATTTTTGTTCTTGTTGCTTGAGGAATTGATCTTGGCAAGTTCAAGCAAACGCCTTTGTTATACTATGGAGTCTTCATCTTTTGTTGGCATGACAGTGGCTTCTGCTTTGCCTCCATGTAAGGGTGAATTTACAGACTCAATTGAGTTGTACAATGGATACAAGTGCGTAAATAAAGAATTGCTCTTCACGACTCTAAGGCACTTAAATTAACGCGAGTGTTCATATGCAATAAAGACACTCGAAGATTGATGCAAGTGCAAGCAAGAAAATTTCAATCCCCTTTCTCACCTTGTGATGCTGATTTGCTTTCGACTTGCCCCATGTGGGGTGGTTCTTTGTCGGGAGTATAGCAGAAATTTGTCAATGTATGGGGCTCAAAGTGAGTGATGGAATGCCTCTCACTGCTTTGATTATCGTACCATTCGCGAGAGAACTCTTTACCCTGTAGTCATGGAATTTTTTGCACTCATCTCACAAGTGTATAGATGGGGGATTGTGTGTAGGATATGGCTTGCCAGTCATCATTCTGACGCGCCTCATCCAACATGCTCAATCAATCTTGTATTCTTCAATCGGCTGTCTATTCTAATAATTCTCAATGGAATCAATGATTTAGACAAACAAAATCATCATGCAGAATTCACCTAGAAAAATGCATGCAGTGTATGATGTGATGGGGTTTGTACTCTCAAAATAAATGAAAGGCTTTTTACTCAAGAAGAACTTATTAACAGCTATAGGGGTGTTTACTTGGTGGAACGGTATTCACAAATGTGTTGAATTTTGAAAGAGTTATTTACAAAGGGTTATTCACAAATGAGTGTCGATAGATTGCTCCTATTGGTTAGGGACATAACATATGAATGATCAACCAGGGATTGGGAATCTGATCAGGAATTTCTACTCTTGCTTTTTGCAGAGAAGAAGCTGAAAATGGATCAATCAACAGGGGCAAAATTAAAGGTGAATTAAGGCCTGAAAGATCTCTGTCATTTGCTTTGGCAATACTTGAGACGCCATTTTGCTTGGGAGAGTCTATCATGCCTCTCATTGATTTGTTATCTTTGCTTTTGACAGTCAAGTGATCCTGCAACAAACAAGAGGGAATGTGTTAGTCATGAACTCTTTCAAGAGTCGAATAACTGGAATCGATACAACTTTACCCTTCACTGGTTTGCAGATGATTGGGTGAACTTGAAGTACAAAGAGGACATGAAGTCTCGTGTCTTCCACTTCATCAGGTCAATTATTCTCCTTAATTGGCTTATGGATGGCACGTCCCTTTACACGAAGTTAAGTGAATTCGATGCAAGCCATTTCTGTATACTAATTTGGCCAGTATTGATTTGTCAAATCTAATCATTGAGTTTGGTTCTTGAGTTGTGATGCTCCCTGTCAAATAGGGAAAATATGTCAAAAGCGGGTTCAGATAGTGGGAGCATTGGAAACGATACCGAATTACCCTTCCCCAGAGTTTGTCTGTGCTAGCTCCTAAAGATATTTGAATGTCGATGATGGCTTCTTTATCTTAGCATAGTTCAATGTTTCCTTCAATTGGCCTCCCTCATTTATGACCATGTATGCATGATTGCTGGTCGTTGATTCATCTTCAGCGCCTTCCTTCTGTGGAATTTCTCCTTCTGTCTTTAACTATAACATCATTGGGTAAAAGTCATGTACCTCAAGTTTCTATGGGATTTGAGATAAAAAATCTCAAGCTTTCCGATGGCAATTACTCCTTGAAAGAATATGCGTCTAGAGTGAAGTTTTCTAGATTCCAAAGTCATTGTCCAAGGTGTGGGGTCATAGCTCGCCTTGACCGTCTAGATTTTCTCCCTGTTGATAGTAATCACTTAAAAGGAAGAGGAGGAACTCCTTCCTTATGTTGAAGTTGATACTGTAACATCTAGCCGTTTGGGCGCGTCGTGCGACAAGATGGTCCTTTGGCTTAGGATGGAGCTGGGCAAGAGTGAGGCATGTCATGGATGCTTCGATCTCAACTCTATGCCTGTATCTATTACGTTTCATCTTTTGTATCCTATAAATAGAAGAGAGAGGACATCATTTCCAAATTATATTCAGAGAATAAGACTTACCCTCTTTTGGTGTAGGATGATTCTTTCTATTTGCCCCTGTTTTCTTGACAGGATGTCTTTGAATTTGGCGAGTTCGTCTGATGCGCTTGCTTCAGATGCCCCATTTCACACTAAGTCAAAGGGGATGGGAATGATCTTCTGAGACATGAAGTGAATGAGTCAAAAAGACAAACATGGTTAAATTCATCATCTTGTTTTAACAAAAGCTTTTGGGTGATGAAATATTTTTTATTTTCAAAATACGTCTTTGGGGGAGAAAAAGCATGAGGAAGCCCAGCCCTCAGTATTCTCCTTGGATGATATTTTCTTTTCATGGTTGGATAACATCACTGGGCTAGTTTGGAGTACCGCCTCATGCTCTCAAAATATTATAATTGTACAATAGAGTACTTGGAATGGAAAATACAACAGTAGCACACTAGACAAAATAAGAAACATGAAATTATAAAAACAAGTAAAACCCATGAAAACTCCTGTGTAAAGGAGTGCTTTGATAGTGTTGGTTTATGAAATCAAGCGCCTTTGAGTTCCTCGCCTCCAGTAGACTCGAAGTATTCGCATGCGATGACTATCTCGCTGAAGCTATGGAAGTGTAACCCATGCAACCAACAGCGATGCTTGCAGGACAAAGCTTCTATGAACTGCTTCATTAACTCCTCTTCAGCCAGTTGAGGGCAGGTTTGCATCATGAAAGCTCTCCACCTCCCTGCGTATGCTTGGAAATCCTCCATTGGTCTTCTTGTGAAGTGAGCCAAACTCTCACAAGGCAATTCAGTTCCGATCTGGTTTTGATACTGATGCAAGAATGCGGAAGTCAGCTCATTCCAATCCTTTAGGAGATAAATATTTGCTGTGATGAACCATTGCAATGCAGACCCCGTAAGAGTTTCTTGGAATGCTTGAGTTGTGAACGACATCGGGCCATAGTACTGACTTATTTTTGCATGGAGATATTGCAAATGAGCCACGGGACAAGCTGTGCCATTATACTTACGGAGATCGGGTATCCCCATCTCTCCAGGGGTCATGATCCTATGAGCGCAAGACGGGCTTGATGTATCTTGGTTAGGCCACTGGTTTTCCCACTGCATATCTGTTGTAGTGGTGAATTTTTCTGTTTCAGGGAAGTTGGATTCTATCGAGATTACCCCATTGCTTTCTTCTTGGTCAAAATTTCCAAATGAGGATAAAGTATTGAAGCTATCTTCATGGTCAGATGGCGAGCTTAGTACTTCATTAGGATCGTAGCGGATAAAGACGTATACTTCCTCTTCTGACGGACCTTCATCCCCGGATGAGAGTAGGAAACAGTTGTACGATGAATCGTCAGTTTCATTGTTGAAATAACACTGGAAGTCTTTGGGATTGTATTCTAGGGCTGGGAAGTTTTCAGGGTTGTACTCTAGGGGATGGTAGCCTTCAAGGCTGCATTCTTGGGAATGCTCGAAGCTTTGGCGTGGTGGCTCGTCAGCAGGTGCTGCATTGATTTGCTTAGACTTTCTTTTCTTGACTTTTGGTCCTGACCTTTTGAGTAAGGCCCTTCGTTTTGCCAGCTTGATTCTGTCAAGGGAAGTGAGAGACATTAGAGTTTCACTATCTGATTCACTTTCCAGGTTGATAGGGGTTGGTATTCTTTGGACCCTAACTCTTGGAGTAAGCTTGGGGAGTTGTCCAGTCGTGCCCCATTCTTGAACAGGCTCTGTGTCTTTGATTTCGTACAAAGGCTCATTGCCTTTCCTAGTGGGAAATTTTCCAGTAACAGGATGTTGCTCAACTGCCCATTTATCATGTAAGGCTTCATTGACATGCTCCTCTCCTATCTCAGCGGCTAACAGCTCCTCGTGCTCTGCGATCATCGGCTCTTCATAGGGCAAGGTGATGTCAGGGGTGATGTCAATATCATATTCTTGATGGAAAACATGAATTAATTCCTTCCAAGTTTTAAGGGGACTAATCTTCTTGACAATGTACCATCGCAAGGCAGGGCCAGTCAAGTTCGATTGGTACGATCGAATCATCCTTCGGACCAGGTAGGCCTGCAAGTAGGTCTCTGGGCGTGAGGTGTTAGCATACCTTTCGCACTCAGGTGCTTTGAGCTCTTCAGGGATTTCAATGCCGGCATAATTGGAAAGGTCCATGGGATTCCGCCCCTGTAGCTGGTTTAACTTTTTCATGATCCTTTCAAACTGTCCATAGTACTGGCTATTTTCTGGCAAATTTGCAGGCGTCATGACGGTGCTTGAGGCAACTATAGAGTTGGGCTCAGCTTGAGTGGATTTCATTTGTCTTGAGAGTTGTTGAAGGACAATGGATATTTGTCCTACGCCGTCTTCAATGTTAATGAGGTGATTTTGTACATCATTCTGATCAGGCCCTAGTGCATGAGGCCATTCACGAGCTATTGGTGGCCGGCGATTCATAATTACCTGTCGTTGCGAAAATAATGAATGAGCACAAAAGTAAATAGAGATTGACCCATGGCAATGGTCTAACTACTTTTCATTTATCAAAAGAGGATTTTATAGATCGTAAACTTCTGACATCTAAAACTTGAAATTGAAATGACATAATGAAATGTTAGATATTAAATAAAAGTCCCTAAACAATGGGACAAAACTTTAACGATATTAACACTAAGGGAGACACGACTGCTAATCTATATGCGATAGGGAGCCTTGTTCTCGCAAAGGCTGCTTGCTTTCTTGGACTGGCTCTGAGATGAGTATCTTGCCTATTCCTATATCCTCTGCATAAGCCCTGCTTGCTCGTGCGGGCTGCTCTCTCTAATTGAGCGAAGGACCGATGGCTTCCACCTTGTTGGAATGTGATGATTGTGGATGTAGGCCGCAGAGGCGTGGTGGGCTTTTTCTTCTCCCTCAAGCCCTTCAGGTACCACGATCCTTTTGCGATGGCATTTGTCCCAAGTTTCTTCAACGATATAAATTTCGACCGCATAGTCACGGCTTGTGTTGAAAAGAACTGGAGGAATTCTCCTCCTGGAAGACGGTGGAATTTCTTGAAGGGCTCCAAATTGTCGTGCCACCTGATATGGGTAATAGGGAACAGCGCCGGTGCAGCCGAGCAACGGAATTGGGTGGGTGCGTTTGTAAGCAAAGCGGGCCCTCTTTTCATGGAACTAACCAGCACACCATTGGAATGCCTCAGGGGTTGGGTTTCTTAGGAAGTCAACCCAATTTAAACAACTTTGATTGGGAATATATGGTCCTAAAACCATAAATTTTTGTAATGGATTTTCGAAAGCATTTGTTTCAGACGATCGCATGAAGTCTCGGAATTCGCTTAGGTGAGAAAAGAACCAGACTTGTAAAATTTCAGGAGAGACCCGCATGATTTTCTCCGTGTTGTCTTTAAAACGATTAAAGGACAAGAATGTTTCAGTTAAAATCATGTTGACATAATTTCCCCCTCTCAAGAGCTGATCAACTATCCATGCCATCTTAGGACTTATGGCATTTCTTTGATGAGGGAAAATGATGAGTCCGAAAAAGGCCAGGAGGAAAATCTCGCTTTTTTGGGTCATAGGCTGATTTTGAAAACAAGCATTCATAAATTCAAATGGGCAGGTATTATGGTTGTTTTCAAGAATTTGTGTCATAATATGGACTTCAGTTCTTAAAAGTCGCGCCAGTCCACGCAATGGGATGATGCATGTTGATGGCCTGACAAGCTTTTTCTCAAGAGGCATTCCAGTGATGATGTTGTATTCCTCTAGGGTTGGGGTTAGCTCAAACCTACCAAACATAAAAGTAAGTGTCCTCGGGCACCAGAAATGTGCCATGGCTTGTATGACTTCGGGACGAACAGTGATTTGGATCAGCGATAGGAGATGACCGAGTTTGGCCTTCACGCGCTCTTTGGCAAACCGATCCAATTGACCCCACCATCTAAAGAGCTCCACCTTGGGAGCAGGAATGAACTGGATATCATCTTTCCCCATCGCATATAAACTGGGACTTAAAAAGCTTATCCTAAATTGCCATGGGCCAAATAAAAAGACTGAGTAAAAGTAAAGAAATCACTTTGCTTTTAAATAAAATGACAAGCACAAAGACATGCACATGAGATGTGTGGCTCGATTTCTAACTCAGAAAGCTTGATGAAATTAAAAGGGCATCCGCCCATCGCAGTCTCGCGTTAGCAGCATACCCCCTTAACCTCGGCTAAGAAATTCGGGGAAAAGAAAGGCAACCTCTACATCGCAGTCTCGCGTTCGAGGTCGTATCTTTCTCAACACCATCCTATAAATCCTATGGCGGCCCAGGTCCGGCGGCCGGGTTGTGTGTGCCATGTGTAGTGTTTAAAACAGTAAAGCATACACAGTAGTTTATAATCACAAAACATTTTATTTTGACAGAATAAAAAAAACTTTAAGCTATTACCCTGCATAAAAGAAAAAAAACCCAAGTTAGCAAAGCATTTAAACAAAGATAAAATGGCCTAAGTCCTCAAATTCCCCAGCGGAGTCGCCAAGCTGTTGCGACCTCTTTGTTTTTTCGGCGTCCGCAGTCGAGTACGAGCGCCTAAGGAGGCTAATGGCTCGGCTGAAATTGGTTATGCCCGGACTCCCCCAAGTCCACCAATTCACGACTTAATTGTCCAAGTTTTTAACCTATAAATCAATTTTTAAAATGGAGTCGCCACTAATCGATTTGGGGTGGGTTGATTAGAAACCCAAGCGAAGTATCGAGAGAAGTACTCGCTCCTGCGCAACCAGAGAAATTAGGATCGGGGACTTGATTACACTAGTTAATCACTAATGCCCTTTCGGTACCTAATCTTGTTTAAATCCTGAGGTTTTTTTTGGATGTTTGAGGGGTTTTCCTTGCATTTTTGGGAGGAAAAACATTTTTTGAGTCATTTTCTAATTTTTTTTTTTTTTTACACAAAAGGATTTTTTGGTATTTTTTGGAAAAATACAAGTCTTTTTGGCTTTTTCTGAATTTTTTTGGCTTTTTCTGAATTTTTTTGGCTTTTTCATGAATTTTTGGCTTTTTTCGGATTTTTGACATTTTTTGGAAAATATGAAATATTTTTGATTTTTTTATTTTTCGGAAAATAAAATATTTTTATCATTTTTTATTATTTTTCGATTTTCTGGAAATTAAAACATTTTTTTAATATTTTTTGTAAAATAAAATATTTTTTGGATATTTTTGTTTTTTTTGGAAATTAAAATGCTTTTTTTAAATATATTTCGAAAAGAAAATATTTTTTGCTTTTTTTGAAAATAAATTATTTATTTATTATTAAAATATTATTTTAAAATAAAAACCGACCCGGGTCGGATCCACGGGTTGTGTCCGACCCGGGCCGGCGACCCGAACGAGGACGGGCCCGCGTTGCGGGCCCGACTCGGATTTTTTCATCTTTTTCTTTTTTCTTTTTTTTTTTTAATTTTATTAAAACGGCGTCGTGGCCGGGCGTTTGGGGACGCCCGGCCCGGCCCGACGACCCGGCTCCCCCACTCGCTCCATGGCCCGGTTCGCTTACTCGCTCCCCTGGCGAAACCCTACTCGGATCCGGCCCGACTTTCAACCCGACTTGCAGCCGCCCCCTGGATCGCAAACCCTACCCGATTTTCCGGGTCCGGATCCACTTTGCGACCCGGAAAATCGCAAACCCTAGGGTTTGCGAATTCGCGGCGCCGGAGAGGAGACCGAAGCGGTCCCGCGGCGAGGACGGCCACGGTGGTGACGGCAAAGGTGATCGGACTATGGAGAGGGAGATGGCGACGGCGACGGGGACAGCGCGATACCTGTTCGGCAACGGCGCGACGAGGGCGAAGATGGTGACGGCGAGACCCACGCGAACCTCTCCTGCGTCTCTCTCTCTCCGTGCCTCATCTCTCTCTCTACTCTCCCTCCGGCGGGGCTCAGATCTGAGGCCGCGAGCCCTCGGCCCCCCTAAAGTCTCTCAGTGGGGTGTCCAAGGGCTGCGACTCGATCTGGCTCCCTCTCTCTCCGTGATCTCTGTGTGTCCGTCGTCGGGGGGAAGGTATTTATAGGCGAGGGGCGGCCGGTCGACGAAGTTCGATCGCCGATCGCCATGGCCTTTGCCGGCCGAACCGGCGTCCCATCCGACACCAGCTGCCCCCCTGCTCCATGTCCCATCGCCGCCCGTCCATCCCCTTCCCCTCCGTCGCGCCCTCTGCGCGTGCTCTGCAGAGGCGCGAGGAAGGAGACGACCTGGCGGGGCCGGGCCGAGGCGGAAATGGGCCGAGGGCCCATGCGAAGGCTGCTTCTTTACTTCTTTTCCGTTTTCGCTTTTTTCGCTTTTCTTTTCATCATTTTTTTATTATTTATTATCCAATAAAGAGAATAGTAACTTAATAAATAAACTAAAACATACCTAAATAAAAATAAAGCGTCAACAAGACTCCAACCAAATAATGTACAATCGCAATTAGTTTTCCTTTTATTCCACAACTCGAGACAAAAGCAGCAAAACTCAAAGAGGATGAAGGTACCAATATTCCTTGCAATTATGCTCAAGCATATTAGTCTCAACGAACAATGATTAGATAAACGAAGTAGCTTTTCCACCAAAAGCATCCATGCTCGAGCTCTCTGCAAAGTTACAACTGGCATCAGAAACAGAATCAAGAGATTTGCAGTTAATGTATTTCAAATCCTTTCAGCTTAAGAATCAATCCAATGGAAGAGATGCTCTACAATTGCTGAGAGAGTCACCATGTAAAAGCATCCAAGATGAAGAATACAAATCAGAATACCTGATTATTTAAAGGGTGAACAAGATGCTCGAAATAAGTGACCACATAATAAAATTAGCAAGGGCACACATCAATTTGTAAACCCAATTATTCATACACTAAGTTGACATTTTTGTTGTTAGATAAAATTGATTCATTATGCCAACCTATTCTAAACTGTCTCTACATTCCAAATGCCCTCTCGATATCTTTTCTTGTACCATTTTTATCTCTTTCATTAATAATAACTTCCCAAAGCATACCTTCATATGCATAAATCTTCACTAGAACATTACGAATATTTTCTCGGTGCGCATATCAAATAGCTTCGGGAGAACAATGAAATAATCAGTACAAATCTCTATTAAACCACAGACCCCCCCTAAAAAAAATAAAAAAAATAAGAACACCAACCACCACCACCAATAACGCAAAATGTAATTTCGGCAGAACAAGTGGCAGACCTTGCAAAACTCAAGTTGTTGATCAAATACAGCAGTAGACCATCATTGCAAACTTACAATGATGGTCTACTGTTGGATTATCGCCCAAATAGAAAAAAAATAACATGATCACAAAAAGGTAAGAAAAATGCAATATGTGAACCTCTCAAGTGAAGACTGTGAAGTAACCAATTGTGAGTATTAATATATTCAGGCAATATTGACAAATATCCATTCAAGCACCAAACTGACTAAAATGTTAAGCATCTCCAACTTCAAACAAACTTTTCGTGCATGTGTGCACATTTGGACCGAGAGTGAGAGAGAGAGAGAGAGAGAGTGAAGCACTTAATATCTTTGTGGCTCTGCAATTACATGATGCATTTAATTAGACTTAAGACATCATTATACATGAAGACAACTTTATTATAATAGCACTTTAGCAAACATAAGTATATGAGATTTTTTTCTCCTATGAAATTGTCAAATGTGATTGTCAAGATGGAATATCCAATTTATTAAAAAGTTCTAAGAAAACTAAACTTACAATATTTAGCCCAACTTGTTTGACACCTACACTAATTAATTATATATTCTAAGGGAATAAAATATCCCAATCATTATCCTTTATGAGTAAAATGACATAATCCTACTACTAATATGCATGGGCTAATAATGAGAGACATTGGGACTAAATTCCACGTGAAAAACAAACAAAAAAATCACTGAATAAAACTAGATGAACAAATGCCTCCAGCTTTGTCACCAACCATCTCTACCTATTACTCATGCTACATCAGGCGAAGAGGAATCAGAGAAATGTATGATAAGCAAATGAATTGCAACAAATCACAAGGCAAGGTGAATCTTAGGTTATAAGAATATAAAGCAAAGAGGTTTATCAAAATGATACAAAGCAAAGAAAATCTTCCTTCACAATCTACATTATAGTGTGCTCCATCCTTATCCTACTATAAACCTTAACATGAATTCTACTAAGTGGAATCCAAAAAAAAATAAAAAAAAATGAACCTTCGGACGTACGGGAGTCGCCAATGGGGTGCCTATCGATGGGGCTTGGGAAGGTGACGGTGGGAGGCGACGGCGTCGGCGGGAGGCTACGGCGTCGGCGACGTTCGCATTTAGGAGCAGGGGGCGCTTTGCTGAGGAAAGAGAGAGAGAGAGAGAGAGAGCGACCTTTGTTCGCGGAGAGGGAGGCCAAAACGCGAGCAGGGGTTCGTCGGTGTCAGGGTTGGCCAGCAAAGGCACTCCATAGAGGAAAGAGTGAGAGAGCAGAGCAGAGGTCGCAAGAGGGAGGCGAAAGGGCGTCGGGGGCAGAGGTGGAGGCGGAGGGGCGTTGGCGTCCGAGTCGAGTTCAGGGGCGGAGGCGAAGGCTACGTCGGCGTCGGCGACGGAGTCAGGGGCGATGGAGGCAACCGGCGGAGGGGCGTCAGCATCACGGTTCACTAGAAAGGGCATCGGTGTCGCGGGCAACTAGCAGAGGAGAGAGAGCAGAGGAGGGGAAGAGCATATGGAAGCACCTGCAATTTTTGTTCTCCCCCGCAATGGAATGGAGAACGGAGAGAGAGAGAGAGGAGAGAGAGGACGAGTCGATAGGTCGCAAAGGAGAGCAGAGGAGAGAGAGCGTCAGAGTGGTGGGCCCCAGGAGCACACCGTGCAAATTTTGAACCTATGTCGAATTCTGAGTGGTCTTACCCTTCACTTAGGAGCGTAAAACCCAGCCAATATTTTCTCGAGAGAAGACGTGAGAGTAACGGGAGAGAGAGAAAAGGAAAAAGGGAAAAAGAAAAATAGAAATAGGAGAAGAAGAAGGAGCACAGGTCCTCGTTCGCGCTTCCCTCGCCGATGCCGAGCCTCTGCTGCTGCACGTCCTCGCGAGCACCGTCATGCCCAGCATCTAGCGACTGCGCTCAACACTCAACGACCGCGGCTGCCTCTCCGCCGTGCCACTCACCTCCGTAGCTGCCAATGCCACCACCGGCCTCCGTTCGCAAGCACACCTGTGCCGGCTGTCACGCCCGCACCACTCAGTAACGCCAGAAGCTGCTGCTAACCCGTGACACCACTGCACTCGCTGCCACTGCATCCCACGAGCACCAGCAGCCCACTCGTCACCGCTGATCGCCTAGCTCTGCACCGTCTCATCCCGAGCACCAGCAGCATTACCGTCGCGCTACTGTCGTAGCTCGCGCCCCCACTCGTCGCCGAGTCCAGCCCGTTGCTCGCCACCACCTGCAGCGCCCCTCTCTGCCGCACCCCGCTTCACCTGCAGTGCCTAACCTCCCTCTTTGCGCCTATTGCAGTGCTCCGTCATCCCCGTACCTGGACCTCCGCTTGCTCCTGCTACTGCCGTTGCCCAGCCCTCGCCGGAGCTCCAACACCAGCCAGCAACCGCCCTGTGATCCGCTTCCCCGGTTGACCCCGCTATTTTCTTGAATCTCCATAGGTAGTTTAATTCTATTTTTTTCGTTTTATTTTTATTTTGTTTTATGTTATTTAATTTTTTTAAGTTTTGTTATTATTGCTTAAATTAGAACACGATATGTCAATTTTCATTTCATAAATCTTGTAGGCATTATCCCTAGGGTCCTACTCAAAATTATTTTAATTATTAATTTGATCCGTGAGATCTCGGATCATTTTTTAATTATATTAATTTTTGGGCATTTTGATAATATCTTAAGTGTTAAATCATTATAATTATTAATTTGGTTCGTAACGCTTCGGATCAAATTTTTAAGTATTTTGAACTTTTTTATATGTCGTGATGTTTAAGGTTAGAGTAATCATTAATTTAACCGGTGAGACAACATGTTATTTTTTCAATTATTTTAATTCTTCATTTGGTGAACATCTTGATTAGTTTAAATTTAATATTTATCTAATAATTGCTTATCTTAAAAAACACAAAAAAAAAAATCAAAATCAAAATCAAAAATCAAATCTTTCATCAGGGTGTGTTAGTTTAGTAAATTACGATTACATTTTAGGATTGCACTTTTTTTGGAATAGGTTAGGGTTGAATCTAAATAACTTTTTTTTTTAAATAGGGTCTTAGATAAAGTTTGCACATTTTAATAATCTCATATTTTAAAAGGGTATTCTAAGATAGGATAGGGTTTAAGTCAAATTAAACCTTAAAACATTTTAGAAATTATTAATTTTAGAAATTTTAATTATTATTTTTTATTTATTACGAATTTCAAATTAAAAAAAAAAGACAAAATACTGAGTGCATGTCAGATAGTTTGCATAATAGGTTCATTTAATTAGAATTTATTTGTTAGTAAAATTAGGTCCGTAGTTAAGGTGCATGTTTTATGATGAAGTTCTAAATTAAAGAAAACCCAAAAAATTGTTTGCTTTGTGCATTTAATGCAATTCATTTGATTCATCGAGTATTTAATAATGATTGAGCACCCATGTTATCACCCTGTTGTATGATCGTAATTTAGGTTAAAATAAATCTATACTGCCTGCAAAAATATTTTTGAAAATAAAAAGAATGGAATCGAAAGGGTATTAGAGAAATCTAGTGTAATCAAGTTCCCATACCCAAAGTCTCTGGTTCATAGGAGTAAAATAGTCTCCCATTATTTTACTTAGGTGTCTAATCGGCCTACCATAAACTAATTAGTGGCGACTCCTAAATAAAATTTATTTGCATGTTAAAAAACGAAAACCCAAGTCGCGAATTGGTATGTGCTTAGGAGAGCCCGAGCTAAGTCTAGGCTTAGCAGTCCATTAGCTTAAACCCTAGATGGCGCACCCAAAATTTAGGTCTCGACAAATAGGTTGTCGTTACCCATTTAACTTTTCCATTATGCTTGACCATTATCAATTGGTCTAATCCCTTGGCAGAATTGCTTACTAAACCTCTCGAGAGTCCCTTAGTGAATGGATCGGTCATCATTTGTCCAAACGTAAATTACTGAAATAACTCCATTAGTAATTAATTATCGAGCATACTTATTTCGCAAACTAACATGTCTAAATTTTCCATTAGATATTTTATTGTTTGCCTTAGACATAGTTGCCTCACTACCACAATGTAAAGATATAGTTACCACTGGTTGTGGGCACAACTTTCTGCAGCCCTTCATCGTCTTTACCAACGGTCAATAGTAATTTAATTCAGATTCCACTGTTGAATAAGTTAAACATGTTTGCTTCTTTGATGCCCACGAGATTGCACCATTTGCAAGCTTAAAAATCCATTCAGATGTTAACTTGTTATCAATTATGCTAGTTATCCAAATAGCATATGAATATCTTTCTAGTACCGTTGGTTGTCTTTCATAAAATAGACCATGATGCATCATTTTCTTTAAATAACCAAAAATTCTACTTATAGCCTTTCAATGCATAGTACTAGGATTATCAGTAAATCTATACAATTTGTAAAGGCTATATCCAATCTAGTACAATGCATAACATACATCAGACTTCCAAATCTATTACCATATCTAATTGTGCTAGATGTTGTCCAGTGTTTTCGTCATTTTAGTTGCCCATCATATGATACATTTGACTCTTTTATTCTCAAATGAAGATATCTTTGAATGATTTTCTTGTCATAGTGGTATTAACTTAAAGCATAACCCCACTATGTTTAATCATTTTGACACTTAAAATTGTATCCATTTAGCTCAAATCTTTCATTTTAAACTAAGAAGATTGATACCTATTAGTTTTATTTATGCCAAGCATATTTGTACCAACAATTACGATATCATTTACAGATAAGCAAATTATAAACTCCATATTCTTTGGTAAATTTTGAGCGAATGCACTTATAAGTATTGTTATGCTTAAATCCATATGATAATACCAATGAATCAAATTATCGCATGCCATTGTTTCGGTGCTTTCTTTGTCTCTACTCATGTTGCCATTCTCAACAAAATGCCCATTATTTACAACTTCTTTCACATAATTAGCCTCATGACCTCAAGAACCTTCTTCAATTTGATTTGAATGTGTTTTATCACATTATCAACAATCAGGTTCTCAATCGTGTGAAGAAGTTTATTTCAATAATCATTTCGAGTTTAAGGTGATTTTGAAATAATTACAATAACTTGAAGAGACTCATAAACTTCAATCAATAAGGTTTTTGAATTTGGCAAAACATATTTGTAGTTGCTTTACTTGCTAAGAGACAGAATTTCCATTAATCATGGTAAGATATTATATTTGATTTCCAAGGCATTTCATATGTCACTAGTATTTGTGAAGATCGAAGCATTAATATAGATGATTCGATAGAGTAGTAGAAATCTCTCATTGGCACTTCCTTTCATTATCCTTTTCTTTTCAAGATTATCACACCACTTTTATACATAAATTTCAAAATACTATAGCCAATAGGAGATAATCTAGTATGCCACAAGGAAAATGACTTAATCTGTCAAGATTGTAAGCACCTAATTCCAATTCCATGAAAATAATATTACCTTAAGATTCTTGGGAAATTTGATTGCTAATGAAGATAGAGAAGTAGTAATAAATTCTTAATGCGTGATGACAATCACTGTCCTTAAAGTATTATTTGCCAACATTATTGTTATACCTCTAGGATATACACTAAAGCCGCAGAGAAATCAGTTCGGCAATTGCTCAATTTTTATCTTGAAATTTCATCTTGAATGCATTAAAGTTGAGTATATGAAAAGAGAAAAAGAGAGTTCTTGAAAAAAAAGCATTTATGAATAGTCGTTGTTATTAAAAATAATGTGTGGCACCCGAGAGTTTCGACAATCCTCGAATGTACGATGACCATGACAAATCAATAGAAGTACTGTTGGATGGTGCCATTAGTATTTTGCATGAATCCATCATTGGACCGATGGGCCGCGTTTAGAAATATTTTGATTGTTGCATAAGGCATAGTCCCATCCTTGCATACTATCACTGGCAAGACCGAGATTTGTTTCATGAGAAGAATAGATAAGATATTTGGCCATCTAGTCGTGTATCCTATGAATCGGACCCCCTTGATTATTGTTGCGACATCACACGGCCATATAAGTAGACTACACTTAACTCACCCATATGCGGAGACTAAGGCAACTAATTAGAGAAGAGATTGGGCTATGCAATTAGAATAATGAGACCGCAGCCCAACGGCCCGAAACCACTCCGCATTAACCCCTAATTGGGTCGACATTTGAGTCAACCATGAAAAAGAGACGTTGACTGAAGCTTGGCTGGCTGATGCCACGTTGCTGGCGTATGGACAGCCAGCGAAATGCACGGGAAGGCATGCTGAAGACACGTCCATTCCAGCTGTCCGTTCCCCCTGCAGCCACCAAATGATTTGCATGCAAATATTTGCAAATCAATTAGAAAACAGGCGGATTAGTCGAGAGAGGAAGAGAGATAGAGAAAAAGGAAAACCAGCGAGCGAAGAGAGGGCTTGGGTGAGAGAAACCGAGAGAGTGAGTCGGTGAGGAAAGAAGAAGGAGATTAGTCCCCGCCGTGCGTGCGCGTTGCAGCCGTCGACACCGTTCAAGCCCACCGTCGTTGAGCCGCGCACCCCTCGCCGTCTCACCACATGCCGTTGAACCGTAGGACATCAAGGCAAGTGGAAGTTCACCTATCTATGCCTTTGTATGTTAGAATTGTCTGTGGAATGTTAGTAGATGTGAGGAAGTGTAGAAATTAGAGCTGCATGTTGGTTGGGATCACACTAGATGAAGTTAGAGCTAGAAGCAAAGCAAAAACAGTGCATGTATTGGATTTCGAATTTTTAGAAGGGAAATTAAGATCTAAAGATCTGACTATGATGGATTTTTGGGAAGTAAAGAAGGTATATTGAAATGCAGTATGCGGGTATATACTTGCTTGTGGGTGTTGGAGGTCGAAATCCATGGAATAGGAGCAAATTTCCCTTTGGCTAGTAAGCTGTTTTGCAAGGGACAGAACGACCATCGGTGCTTCCTCGATTTTTCTGTTATTATCTAGCCATAATTCGACTTCGATTCCTTGATGAAAGTTTTAGGGCACATCCTCATGAACAAAATATCAAAAATTAAGAATAAAATAACAAGGGATGACCATCGAAATGATTTTTCTATGAAAACACCAAATCTGGAGATTTTACAGAATGATAGTTAGGAAAAATCGAGCTTTTTACCCTCGGTACGTAAGGAATATGACTTGGTGTTCTTCATGAAATTTCTTCCTCTAGGTCTCATTGATAACGTGTCAAAATTTCATAATTTTCTGAGTCTAGTTAGTAATTAATTCGGAATTGTTACCAAAACCGTGCGAATGTGGAAATTAAACTGCTGCTTCGAATTTTCACACAATTTGTCCTATAGGTGAATATATTTCGAATTGCTATGTGATATGATGATGCTGATGGTGGAACCTTGTGATTGATAAAAGGTCCATGAGATATTTTGTTTGATATATGAAGGTGCTTTTGTGAATTAAAATGCTAATTGTTACCATTGAACCCTCGGGTTAATTATGCCTCGGGAATTGGGAGGTCCAAAGGATCGAAAGAGTTGATGCCTTGTGGATGCCCAGTGGCCCTAAAAGGCTAAATGCTAGAGGTATGCCCCGGGAGCTTCGGGATGCCCGATTGTATGCTTATCGGTACGTAAACCCGGATGACCAAGCAACCATCCTCATGGTGAGCTTCGGAGGTTTTCCTCGTGATGCCATGTGGGGTACGAGATGCCTGGAGGCGTGATATGCTCCGGATGCTCAGTGGCCTTAGTGGCTGAATGCTGGAGGCTTTTGCAATGCCAGGGTGGATGCGAATGCCCGGAGGGACGCAAACATTGGTCCTCTAGGGAATGAAATCTTTTGAAGGCTAAATAAATGATATGTGATCTGATTATGTGGCATATGATTCTTATAGAATTGCAATTGCTTTAATATTGAAGAATTCCATGATATTGATATCCATTTATCCCTTGATTTCTTGCCTTGTCTATCTTGTATGAAATTAGATACTGATTGTTATGCTCGACATAGCTTGTTGAATCTTTTGCTACTAAGTAGTTGTACTCACCCCGTTTTGGAACTAACATTTCAGATTGAGAGATTCCTCTGTTACCTGTCACACGTGGCACATTTTATGGCGTCCCAGTTGATGTTGAGTGCTCGTGTTCGGAGCACATCTGTGTTGGTGTGCGAGGGTTGGTGTTCGTTCGCGTTCGAGTCCTAGTCATGTATGATGTGGGTCTACTTGGAGGCCCCGTGGTGCAGGAGTTCCTATCCGTGCATGTTCGCCGTGACGGGATTATGATGGGGATGTTGCCGCCGCTGCCAACCGATGGACCGAGCTAGGTGTGATTGACCTCGGGTGATGGGTAGCTGATGGAGCTTTTTTTTTTTTGGACTGCCAGCACTATCCAATGAACTGAAGTTTATGGCTGCTATAGAGTTGGGCACTTTTGGTTATAGCCAAGTTTTAGAAAAGCCTTGGCCTTTTGTTGTACCAACTCATGTTGTCCATCAAGTTATGTGAATAAAAGTGCTCGATTTATCTTATGAAAATGTCTAGTAAGTGTGTATCATTTTGAAATGAATGGGTTGGGGAGATGTGAAATCGCTTCCGCTATACCTCTTACGTTGCGCCGAGACCGTTAAAAATAAATAACAAACTCTTAGAACTTATAGACCTTCAAGTCAAGGTAACAGAGTGGAAAGCGCACTGTGGCGACCTTATTGGATTGGGGTGCCACATAATGTGAATTGATCTTTATTCACAAACAACTAATCAACACATCTATTGGAAATAAGTATCTTATTTCCAACCATCTTCACTCTTTATATCAAGAATAATTTCCTTTCATAATTACCGATAATCTCCTTTTAGGACAAAGAGTCACTTCTTTTCATAAGCAAGAGTCACATATTCTTTGATCAAAAGTCATTTCTTCTCCTAATCAAGAGTCATATATTCTCTTAACCAAGAGACATCTCTTTTATGATAACAAACTATTTCAACAATCGGTGCATCTACATTAAGAAGATTGTTGTTTAATACTCATCTAATCCATATTATCTACTCGAGTAACTATTTTTATGATGCGAGATTATTCACATACATGGACCCTTTTTGCTCTTCCCAATGAAAGTAGTTTTCTAATTCACCGTCAATTTCTCATAGAGCACGGAAGGCAACCTCGGGTTGAGGATGACTCGAAGAGGAGTGGCCTTGGGCAAGTTGACCCCTAAGCCTTCGGTCATGTCCACTGGTTCGTCCAATAATGTTGCCAAGTCAAATCCTTGAAGAAGACGTGCCAACGTCAAGTGGGTTGCTCGCAATGCGAACGCGGCTCCCGGGCATATTCTTCTACCAGATCCAAACGGAATGAATTCGAAATGCTGACCCAAAGCATCCACACCTTCAAGGGAAAAAAATGAAACAAATCAATTCAACATGCTTTTTGTTGGTCATTTCTTTTGACTGAATTGGGATTCGTGGCCAACCTTGCTTTACAAAACTACTTTCAAACCATTTCCTGAAATTGTTCTCATGAGTTTCATATGTGTAGGGTTGATGGGCAGATCTTCATACCTGAATGATTTGTCAAAAACCGTTCGGGTAAGAATTTTTCCGGTTCGGACCAAACTTGAGGGTCTCTGTGCAGCTTCCACACATTGACGAATATCCGAGTACCTTTCTGGATGAGATAGCCTCTCACGTTGCAATCTGCTCTTGCTTCATGGGGGACCGAAAGGGGACCTGATGCCAAGAAATGACCATTCAAATTTTCATATATATCATCTCATTACATCTCCAACACATGCATCAAGTTGCATGATATCTGGATGTCATCCTCGGTGCTTCCAATTGCATGGCAACTGTGACGTGTTAATATCGAGTCATGTCAAACATTGCGAATCACATGAAAATGTAGGTACCTGGCGGATATAGGCGCAGGGTTTCCTTGACGATGGCTTGGAGGTAATGCAAGCTCTCGATGTCAGAGTCTTGTACCCATCTTTCCTTGCCCACTTTGAGGTCTATCTCTTCTTGAGCTCTCTTCAAGACGTGTTTGTGGTTGAGCAGTAGAGACAGGACCCATGTCAAGTTCAGAGACGTTGTGTCCGATCCGGCCACTATAATGTTCTTCAGCATGTAAATTGGCCAGACAAAAAATAACAGAGGACCAAGAATATGAATCAGTACATATGGTTTAGACCAGAGATCAATTCTAGAAAGACAAAGCTACTGTAGGGTATGAATATGAAGGTGAGCTAGATCCGGCCCACTTCTAATCTTCTTTTACATCACCCTATGAAAACAATAAACCCAGAAAAACTGAGTGGTTACCCTTTTTCTGGATCAATTGGAAAAATTGTCAAGAAGAAGCTTAGACGATTTCAGGAAACATACAGCCAAAAGTTCTAAATTATATTGATTGTGACATGAATATCTCAAACTCTTCTTTTAAATGACTAAAACCGCCCAAATTGCATCTGTATGACAAAATGTATCCTCTGTTTACCATAAAAATATCATAAAATTTTCTCACTATGACACCAATATCCCAAACATACTAGTTTTACAAAAATACTCTCCATCTATCACCAAAAATTCTAAACTTTGCCCACTATAACACCAATACTCTTGAACTTAAGAGTCTAAAGTTTGGATTTTTTTGGCGGATGAAGAGTATTTTTGTCATGTTCAAGTTTGAGTTATTGCTAATATAAAAAAAAAAAAAAGTTTGGGATGTTAATATATAGTGAATATAGTGGTAACAGAAAAAAGATTTGAGCTAGATGTTATAATAGGCATAATTTAAAATTCCGATGACCTAGATCGCAGACATTATAGCAACAACTTTTTGCTAGGAAAAGTAAAAATTGACCATAAGATATTTTCCAACACCCTTTGGTCAAGAAAAGACCATTAATGGGTTCGGTGGGAGCCTTTGGACTATCGATTCCTTTCCTTTCTTCCAATCAAGGATCATCAAAAAGGTACAATGGGAAAGGGAATAAAATGGAAAACCCAATTACTTTATGCTAATAATGGAGCGAGCTCAATCGCAAGAGTCACATACCACTACTGTTGCCTTGATGAGTGTCTCAGGAGAGTGACCAAACTGGGCTAAACCATCCTCCCCGATCACGGACAGCATCACGTCTATGAAATCCTCCTTCACATCACCGATCACTTCCCCCCTCTGATCACCTTCTCTCTTCAGCTTGTGCTCTTCAACCCATTTCCCGACGATCTCATCCAGCTCTCTCGCCACCCTCTTCATGGTCTTCACGGTCCCCACGCAGTCGGTCCATCCCGTGAAGGGCACCAGGTCTGAGACCGCGGGGAACCCGGAGATGTACATGAATTCCTTAATCACCCTCCTCAGGTGACTCGCCTCCTCATCGTCGTCGGTGGAGGACCCGGTCGACGCCGACGACAGTCCAAAGTATCTCTTGCTCGCGATCATTCTGATTATGATGTTCAAGGTCAGGAGCTCGAGCAATTGGCTTATGACCACCACCCTGGAGGACCCGTTTTGGGCGTCGATGGCGTTGGTCCTGCAAAGGGCGTGCAGGTCCTTGACGAAGGTGTCGATTTCTGATGCTTGAACGTGCTTTAGGTTGTCGAGCCTGCAAGAGAGACAGAGAGAGCCTTCATCAATCGATTATGAGGAAACAGTGCGGTCGGGGTTCGGTTGGGTCAAGCTTGATACGCGAATCGAAGTTGAAAAGAGAAGGTTAAGGTTTCGAGTTTGACTTTGGCTTTCATATTCCAAACCAAATTCAACCGAATTAAAACTGAATTCAGATTGTAATCCTATAGCCCTACCTTCGAGTACTTAGGAGCTCGAGCATGGTGATCTTCCTCATCTCGCGCCAAAAGTCCCCGTATTCTACGAAGCCAAAACCGGCATACCCGTAGCCCAAGTGGATTCCCGCCTTGGATTTGGGGCGAGAAGCGAGGTCCTTGTCGTGGGTGGTGAAGCACTCCCGGACCGCCTCACGGCTGCTTATGATGGTCGCCGGGTGGACTCCGAGACGGATCCGAAACATCGGGCCCTGCTTGTCGGCCATGGCGGCCAGGGTCCTGGCCAGCGGGGTCTCGCCGCCCAGCAAGTGGATGTGGCCTATGATCGGCCATGCGCCTGGCAGCTCCGGGGGTAAGGCAGTACCTTTGGGTTTGTTCGGAGAAGATCTTGCCCTCCATAGAATTAGCAGGAGCAACAGAACCCCCAGAACTGCCAGGAGATGAGTGAGGAAGAGCATGGTGGTTTACAGAGAGACAGAGAGGGAGACAGAGAGAAGGTATGTGGTGATCAACAGTTGGACATGAATGGTTAATATAATTTCATTTCGTCCTTTTGCTTTGCTTTCTATTCTTTCTTTTTCCCCACTATGTCGTTTGGTAAGCAAGCACCGTCACATGCCAAGAGTAAAAAAGAAGAAGCATACTATAATATGTTTATCATTTTGAAGAAAATAGAGCAAATGATTAAGGCGGTCGCATAATCTAAGCATGCTATGTAATTTCGATTTTTTATACCATCGAATGTAAATAGTTTCGTATTTAAGTTATCACATATAAATTTTTTGCGACTTTATAACCTAGTCGGGGAAATTAATTGAATGTTTTGGGTATCGACATCATTTAGCTCATCTATATTAGTAGAATTCTTTTTTGATAATATAGTGGCAGAATTTAGATTATTGAATGATGCATTATCTCTTGATTTACTTATACATACAAGGGAGAAAAGTGGACGGGATGCACTAGAGTCAAATAAGGGAAAGCGACAAGTAACTACGCGATATATTAATTATTTGTCGATTGGTTTTGTCGGCCCTTGACTTAGTCAACGCACTAATGGCCGTGTCTTGCGCGAGAGGTCCATCTTTGTTCTGGAGGGACGTCTTTTCTTAATTGATTACAGAAAAAGAAAATTTTGGTCCAAAGAGAACCACAATTTCTACAAGTAAATGCAATTATGTTGGGACCAATGAGATGATTTTTTCAACTAAAGTTTCGTTTATTTCATTTAAAAATGAATGATCGAAAAAATATTTTCTTAAAAAGATCATATGAATAATAAAAATATTTTTATCATTCACGAAAATATTTAAATATAAAATTCATCCAAGATGTAAGGTTTCAAAGCCGACTTGTGCGTAAAGTATTCCAAAAATTACCTCCAACAATACGACTTATGCGTTAGGAGTTTGACAATAATAGTAAGAGCACTAATTTAATTATTCAACAATTCTCATAGCGCTATGAGGTCATCTATATTTGCAACTAGTTCATAGCTTTTGAGAGCTCTTGACTTCATCCTCACTCAACGATGAGCCATTAAGACACTAATGGGGAAAATTACTAAAAAAAATCTTAAACCTATTTTTTTTTTACCAACTACACTTCTTAATTGTACCAATTGAGTCATAAACTTTTTTTACATTTTACTAATTAGATCCATTTACCAATTTTGCTAAATCATCGACGTGGATGGCAATCATCTCTTATGTAATACGACCGACGCCGACATGTAAAAAATTCTAACAATAATTTTTAGGATTTATTTATTTATCTTTTCTTTTAGTTTTTCTTTTTAATTTCTTTTGTTTTTTTTCAACTCTGGTTGGTGAGGTAGTCGGCCAAGGACAAGGGCATTGCGGCCCTCGCCAGCTAGAGTTGTATTAAAAATGAAGAAAAGAAAACAATTTTTTTTTTTTTAAAAGCCAAAAGAATATTAAATTTTATTAAAAATTATTTATATTAACACCAATTATGTCACGTAGGACGATCGACATCCACATTGGTGGTTTTTGGATGAACTTAATTGGTAAAATGTAAAAAAAGATTAAGATTCAATTAGCATAATTAAAAAGTGTAGACTGGATTGACAAAAATTTAGTAATTTTCCTGTTAGTGTCTTAATGCATCTCGACTGGAGAAGACTGTTGGGTAAGCATGACAAGCCGAGAGCTCTCAAAAGTCATCAACTAGTTGCAAATGTCGATGACCTCATAGCACTACGAGAATTGTTGGATAATTAGATTAGTGCTCTTACTATTAGTGTTGAACTCCTAACGCATTAACCATGTTAGAAGTTATTTTTATGCGAAAATCACATTGGAGGAAATTTTTGGAATGCTTTCTGCACAAGTTGGCTTTGAAACCCTAAATCCTAGGTGAGTTTTATGCTTGCCGTGAAAGGTCTTGTTTCGTATGATATGGCTAGCACTATCAAACGGGTGAATTGGATTGGATTGAGTTGGCTAAAAAAATTATTCAATCCAAAATTGATCCATTTATATACAATGTAGATTCAGCGACTTATACCCAATTTGATTTGATCAATGATTCATATTTAGCAACTTTCTTCTTAAATTGTGGCCTTTAAAAAATGGACCTGCTCATCGAATTAATAAAGGAGCTTGGAAGTTGGGTTATTTACAAGGGCATGAAATTGATGGTACAAGTTCAGCCAAGGCCATCCACAAATCATGAAACGGGTCTCAGCTTTGGTTATCGATTAAATGTAGATGAGTTCTAGGCCATCCATATATCATGAACTGCATTCCAACTTAAAATTGGGCGTTGATCAATTGCATTCAAAATAGGTCTAGGAATCATATCAAATTGTTCAAAAAAATAGATCTGGGAACTGATTTCCGTTGAAAACTGATCCGGGAATAGATTTGGAGTGAATACCCACTTGGGAACTGGATCAGACCGTCTTGTTTTGGAACCACTTTCGGAATCAGATTTATAAACTAAAAATCCTAAATCCTAATTTCTTTTTTTCCTAGATTCTAACATCAGTAATCCTTCATCTTTTGTCCTTCCTCGGAAATCTCCCGGCTCTTTCCTCTTCCCCTCAATTTTTATGGATGAATGGAGAATAGAGTTTTATAATTTATGTTGTATGTTACGTGTTTGAATTTTGTATCGTTTATAATTATACATGACTACATATTCATCTTATGGATTGTTGTTTTTGGCAGATAGGGATTCTATTATTCATCTTGTTACTCACAACCTCATATGATTTTGTTGTAAAAAAATCATCCAAAAAAGGAAAGAAGAAAAAAAAAGAAAATAGGTTCTCAGGTAAACCCTAAAATCATACTAGAAAAACATTAGGTTCCAGAACATTCTAGGGAAACAAGATAGATTTCAAGGTCCAAAACTTGAAACCAGTTATAATAAGACAAGTTTCAAATTCTAGCTCTGAAATTTACCCACTATAGAAGGGACGACCCCCAATGGAAACGAAATCATCTTAACTCATATTGTTTTCCCAAACCAAGGTAAAAGTGAAAAAGCTCTCTAGACTAGCAAAAATAATCAACTCAAAACAGTCAAAGAAGCTTCATCGTCCTCCCCACTTTATTGTTCATTTTCACACCCATACCTCATCCTCTCTCTCGTGGGGATAAATAAGCAAATACTCACTGAACGGGAAAACTACCAAAAAAGTGTTAAACATTTTATAATGTTATCAATTCAGTCCTAAATCTTTTACAATTGTGCGAAATCTATTTGGCCAAATTTAGCTAGCCAGTACCAGCTGTTTGGTCGACACTAATGTGGCCAATTTTTTAATTATATTATATTTTATTCGAATTTTTTATTTTATTATTTTATTATTTTTTTTCTTTTTTTCCCTCCTTTCTTCTTCCTCCAGCTAGTCATCAAATCATAAGATACTTTTACTATGACAGCTTATGAATACACAATTAATTGTCTCTTTTTTTTTTTTTATCGAATAATATGAGTGAAACTATATTTCGAACTTGAAAATTAAAACTCAATTTAATTATCTTGCCAATCTTGGCCAAAAATGGAAGAGGAAAATTGATCAAAAAATGAAAAAATGTTAATTTGTCAGAAGCATGATCAAATGTCAAACATATTTATATTTATATCATATCTAACTATTAGCAAAAGATAAGCACATAAAGGTTTTTTTTTTTTTTTTAAAGGGAAGGAAACTTCTTGCTATTCTACTCTTACTATGAACAAAGTAATTAATAGTGATTGTAGATATAATCTCATATCAATTGGATCAGAATTTTAAAATATGCTTAAAAATTTCCTTTGAAACAAATCTAATGTGAGTTTGAAGGTGTAAATAAATTTTCTACCCCCATATCTAAAATATGCACAAAACATTGACGCCGATAGTTCGGTCGATTCTCGACGTGATCATTTTTTATTTTATTTTATTTTATTCAAATTTTTAATTTATTTTATTTTTTCTTTTTTTTTTTTTTTCCCTCCTTTCTTCTTCCTCCAGCCAATTGTCAGATCATAAGATGCTTTTATTATGATAGCATATGAATACACAATTAATTGTCTTTTTTTATCAAATAGTATTAGCAAAATTATATCTTGAACTCAAAAATTAAAATTCAATTTAATTGTCTAGCCAATATTGACCAAAAATGCAAGAGGAAAATTGATCAAAGGGAAAAGACCACCAAAAACGCCAAATTTTGCCCAAAACAGCAAATTTACCACAAACTTTTTTTTGTGACATGAAAAACTCCAAATTTTTCGAAACGTGACAAATTTACCCCACCAAGGACATTTTTGTCTTATTTTGTCTTTTTCCCTTTTTTCTTCTTCTCTCTTCCCTCCGCCGACCATGGCAAAGGGAAGCCGAACTCAAGCGAGGGCGGCCCTCATTGGCGTTGGGCGAGGGCGCCCCTCACTGGACTCACGCGAGGGCACCCCTCGCCAGACTCAAGCGAGGGCGGCCCTCGCCGGAGTCGGGCAAGGGTTGCCCTCTCATATTGAGTGGATCAAAATTTTAAAATATGCTAAAAATTTTCATTTGAAAAAAATCTAATGTGAGTTTGAAGGTGTAAAATAAATTTTCTACCCCCATATCTAAAATATGCACAAAATATCGATGTTTAACTTTTAAAACCTACATACTTATTCCGAAAAAACACCCACAATGTCAAAATCTGTTTGATAATTAGATTGGATTTTAATTTTCAAATTTAAGTAAAGTTCCCCTCAAACTATTTGATAAAAAAGAGGTAATTAACTGTATGTTCATAAATCATTATATCTAGAAATTTCTAATCTTTTGTCCAACTTTTGTGACAAAAATATGAGATTATAAATTAAATTTAACAACCTTCTCTAGGCGAAGTGATAATAGGATGCATGATATTGTTAGATTTAATTTGACATTTATATTGTGAAACTAATAATATAAGAGAGATGATAGATTTAAAGGGAGTTTTGTGGCTTAACTTGATAAAAGAGGAAACAGTAAATTGAAGAGAGAGAGGAGGGTATTTTGGTAAAGTGTCTTAACCAAAATGGGGTGAAATGGCAATGCCTTTTTTTTTTTTAATTCCGAATTTCATTATTATGAAAATTTACAACATTTCTAGGAGGAGAAGTTATCCGAATAAACACAACTCTCTAAATGTTAAAAGGTTATTCCCAAATAGAACAATTTTTCAAAGATTGTAAGAGCGCTCAATAACTATTAAGTAAAATAATAACAAAATTCAAAATTAAATAAGCATGTTGTATTGCGAATTGTCACACCTACACGTGGGTATTGTGGATCTAGCCCAATTAGCCCAATGTCGGACAAGGAAAAACACATTCACAGTTATTATAATAGTTCACATACTCATAATTTTCTTACGTGGGATAAAAAAAAAAAAAATTATTTGTTTTACAGACAAACAACCGACAAAACTTGATATGCAAATCAAAGTCAAAAGCAAACTGAATTCAGACTATTGTAATCCTGTAGTCCTACATTCGAGTGCTTAGGAGCTCGAGCATGGTGATCCTCCTCATCTGGCGCCAAAGGTCCCCGTATTCCCAGAAGGCGAAAGCGGCATACCCGTAGCCCAAGTGTATTCGCGCTTTGGATATGATACGAGAAGCCAGTGGCTACTTACGACGATCGTCGAGTGGACTCCGAGCTGGATAAGGAACATCGGGCCTCACATGTCGGCCATGGCGGCCAGGAAACTGGCCAGTGGGGTCTCGCCGCGCGGCAAGTGGAGGTGGCCTATGATCGGCCATGCACCCGGTGGCTCCGACGGTGAATCGGCACTCTTGGGTTTGTTGGATGCCCTCCGAAGGCAAACAAGGAGCATTAAAACCCCTAGAACTGCTAGGAGATGACCGAGGAAGAGCATGCCCCTTTAGAGATGAATGAAGAGAGTTATGACTATTATGTGTCAAATTTCATTTAAATGGTCAGGATGATATATTACATTCTTTTCTTTCATTTTCTCGTCTTCTTCGCTTTGAAGAAAAATAGAGCTAGTGGTTACTAAACGAAGGTGATTGCACTACACTAAACGCCAGAAAAATGATCCATTACATAGTCATAATCGACATGACTTGAATGAATAGAGAGGTGGCCCAAAGAGAACCCCAATAATAATAAAAGATGGAAAAGCGAAATGAAGGAGATGGCAGCTAGTAAGTAGGCGAGAATTATGATTAGTCTCGTGACTTAGGATCGATTTTGTCGTACTTTGACTTTTGGATTAAATGGGTAGTATCTCCTCTTTTTTCCGGGTAAAAAGTCTTTATTAACTGTTTACTGAATATTAAAAAATAAAAATGAAAAAGATTGACCAAAAGAAAACCCCAATTCCACTAGGAATGCAATTTGCAAGATTTTTCCAACTAGATGGCCAATGCAATCGGGGCAGGTGATGGCATTGCTGTCATTGATGTCGATTTAGACAATAATTTACCTCATATGAATTCTTTTTTATTTTTTTCTTTATATTTGACTCCTAGTTTCTTTTTAGAATGAAATTAACGAGTTGGTTTTTTTAAGATTTATATTTCACATGTCCAAGTGAAAATGATGAAATAGTAAACATTACGAGGAACTTTTTTTTTTTGGATACCCAGAAACCGTTGTACACCCGGCAGCCGACGACATAAACCTGAGGGGGCGCTAGCACGGGGATCCACCACCCACGGCACCCCCACTTAAGTCGTGCATCGTGACAAGTTGGGGAATTGAACCCTGACCTTCCGAGGAACTTATTAATCCTTGGATTTCAACTAAAAAAATTCTAGGTGTGCTCATCTAAATGGCTAGAAAATGGGGATGTAGCATCCAACCCTGCACACGATGGTTCCATTAGTCCTTTAAGTGTTTGTGTTGGGATTCTTAACATAGACAACATGTTATAAGTTATGTTTATATGCAAAAACATAATTGAGTTTTTTTTTTTGGAATAATTTGTGTTAAACTAAACTCAATGATATGTATCAAAATTGGGTAAATCATATTCCATAAAATAATCGACCAAAAAAATAATCCATAAAAGAAATGAAATTGGCATTGGACTATGGCTAAGGAAAACGCCATGCAATGAATTTCTCCAAGGCCCATCAAAAGTCCCGCCTGCCAGACTCCTTCAATTCCGCACCAGCAATGGCCGCCAATTTCTGGACTTCCACTCACTAGATTTTTCCCCCCTTTCGCCTTGGGCTCTGCAGTAAGCAACTTCTGAACTCGGAGGAGGTGGACGTGGTGCACCCGCCGGATCGAGAGAGGGCCTCACCGTCGAAGATTTCAAGCTCATCAAATTGCACATGACCAGTTGTATGCTTTTCCCCCTTTTGCCCTTCTCAACAGGCTTTGATTAGGAGGAAAAATTATCCAAAAAGTCCTAAACTTATTACAATTTTATCAATTTAATCATAAACTTTTCAATTTTGTTGATTGGGCCCTAAACATTTTCACATTTTGCTAGTTGAGTCCATCTAGCCAAAATTGGCCAAAAAATGTTGACGTGGATGACCGATGCTAACGTTGATATTTTTAATAATTTTTTTAAATTTCTTATGATTTTTTTTCTTCTTTCTTCTTTCCTTTCTTTGCTTTTTCTTTTTATAAGTTTTGGAGAGAAAGTTGGCAAGGGTTACTAGCTGACCCTCGCCAACTCTACGCGAGGGTGTTACCTCCCTCACTAGCTCTAGGCAAGGGGCACGACATCCTTACCAGCCGAAGCAAGGCCACACAAACCTTCGCAGCCATTGCCTAAACCTAGTGAGGGAGGCGACGCCCTCCCCCAGAGCTAGTGAGGATTGACCAACCCTCATTTGTGGTTGGCGAGGGTCGTCGCCCCTCTCTCCGAAAACCTTTTTTTTTTTAAAGCAAAGAAAAAGGGAAAAAAGAAGAAGAAAATCATAAAAGAAATTCAAAAAATCATCAATAAAAGTCCAAGTCAGCATCAGTCGTACTATGTAGGATAACTCGCATCCATGTTACCAAATTCCAGCCAAAATTGATCAAATAAACTTAATTAACAAAAAGTGAAAAGGTTTAAGACTTAATTGGTAAAATTAAAAAGTTTATTATTAAATTAATAAAAGTGCAATAGATTAAGGACTTTTTAGACCATTTTCCCGTTTCACGTAAAATTCATGGTCAAGGTTCTTGGTCTTGCGATGGAAAAGTCTGCTGGGGCGGTATGGTCGAGCATGGACTCGTAATTATGGATCACTACCCGATTTGTCGCTTGCGTAAGTTATCGAATTGTGAAAGTGATGTGGTCTTAAGGGAAGCTATTTGGACTTGATAAAAGTCCCTGGCTTTGGGTCAATCGAGATCGACGGCACTTTGAGATTACTTTATGCGCGAGTTGGTTTTGAAATCACAAAATCTTAGGTGAGTTTTATAATTGCCATGAGAGGTCTTGTTCCGAATAAATACGATTGAAGTTCGGTCATTGGTGATATAAGACGCTCAAAAATAGTTTGGTAATTGCTCTCTTGAAGGAAGCGAAACATTTGACGCAATTGAAAGTTTCTGTTTCTTTTCTAACTTTAGTTTTGTGATATGGAATGCTAGAAAATTGATTAATGATACCTCTCTCTCTCTCTTTATCAAAACAAACCAATTTTCTTTTAATAAGCAGAATTAGGAGAACAGCTATAGTTAGCGTCGAAGCATAACATATCCCAAAGGAATTAGGGGGCTTAGAAAGCTAATTAGGAGGGTTTTTGCAATTCAATTCGCACGATGATTTGTTTTTGGTGGACAATGGACTACTACCACTCCTTTAAGCTCAGCCGAAAGACCTATGCATTCATCTATTAAGTTTCCGAGGATCCAAGGAATTTGGGCTTTGCCTAATAAGAGCTCAGCCACGGATGAGTCATCACAAAGCACTTCTACTTGCAGATCGGCACTTCCCCTCCAGTTTGATGTCTACCGTTAGAAATGATGCCCCTCTTTAATGCAGCGAAGCATTTGCCGAAGTTCTCTTAGATTTGTTTCAACGAAAAATATCACGCCTTTGGAAAATTTTATCTAAGAAGACATTTTCCAAGAAAATGACAATATTTTTCGATATTTAACTAAAATGTGAAAATAAACTAGAAAGTATTTTCCACCATTCGGTATTTGATTTGATTTTCTGGGAAAAAATAAATTTTTAATTATTTTTATTTTAAAAATCGAATTTTTATTATTTTATATTTTTCTTTCTTTCTTTTTTTCTTTTTCTTTTCTTTCCTCCTTCTCCCTCCTCCTTCCTCCGCCACTTGTCTCGGCGATGCGCAGCAGCCCAGCGATTGGCCAAGACACGAGTCAGCAAGCTCAAGGCTGGACCAATCTAGGTGAGCTCAAGCTCTACCAAGGCTAGGTGAGTAAGGCAGGTTGGGCAAGCTTGGGCCTCACCCGAGGTCACCAAACATCAACGAGGCTTGAGCCTCCCTTGCCTCACCTTGGCCCATGGCCAACAACCAACAGAGGAAGAAGGAAAAAAAGGAAAGAAAAAGAAAACATAAAAATAAAAGGAACATGTGTTTCATGAAAGTTGGTGAGGTGAAAGAAGATATGGAAAACATTTTCCTCGCTTTTGAATGTGTTTATCCTATTAACTGAAAATGTGTTCCCTGGCTAATTTATTTTTCGTGAAACAAACGTTAGAAAATCCTAAAAATGTTTTCTAAGAAGTTATCTTCTGCGAAACGAGCAGATTCTTAGAGTGCTCTACTGCATAAGACACCAAGTAGTCTCTCTTGAATGAAGTGAAAGTGCCCCACGTATCGAAAATTCCTCTCAAATTCAACATTATCCCTTTTGCGTTTGTGCATCCACTCCTATAAGTCAAACTCCTTGTGTCGCTTTTAACATGGCTTGCACGTAAGTGTTTTTGAGAAATTGTCCCACATCAGTTGACAAGCAATTCGATATACTCTTTAGATTCATGTCATCTCCCTCAAACAATTAGCTTGAGTTTTTTAATTGGACAATCTTGAGAAATAATAATTGTTTTTTCAAGTAGAAACTTTTATCGTCCCTTGATTTTAATCGGTTTATATCGGCGATGATTTTAATGATAAGGATAGCAACATAACTGTGCCATGTATGGTCTAATCCATACAATTATCTTCACGAGTAATTATGTTATGAATAGAAATTACTCATATGCGTAGACCATTTTTCTCTTCCTGACCGAATATAGTTTCTAATTTTGGAATGTTGGAGATTGTGATTGATTATGTTTGTAGATTGATTGATTTAGTGAATAGGAAGTTTTAGTAAATAGGAAATTTAAAATTCTTTGTATATTGTTTCCTTTTATTCTCTTCCATTCGTGCACTATAAATGTAATTAATGTGCTTGTATACAAATCAATGAATACACAGTAAAATTCCTCTCTTTCTTTTCTATTTCCTGTCATGGTATCAAAGTAGATACTCCTGGTTAGCTTCCGCATTTTTTGAAATGCCACCGCTTCATCTTCTGGGCTGTTGTTGCACGATTCTCACCTGCGAAACAGACCAGCAAACCGGTTAGGAATTCAACTCTTTTTTGGGTACCATGACAAAGAATATTGAGAGCTCTTCTCCAGAGGGAACACCCACCTCAAATCCAGTTATCCCCTCTGGAGAAGAAAGATCTTCAAAAGAAACTCTTTCAGAAAGATTGGCTGCTACGATGGGCTAGATCTCCGGCCCAACACAATGGCCTACAAATTTCCCACCAGTTAATTGGTATCAGTGGGCAACTAGGCCAGGACAGATGTGGACCTAGTATCCATATGGACCAATGCTATCTGTAATAGGCCCCACTGAAGCATCGGGCCAGACGAACTTGGGCCAAGGATTCGCATCTGTGCCAGGCCAAGGATACAGAGCTGTCCCGGGTCAAGTCCCGGGTCAAGGGACGAATCTCAACCTAAATCCACACCGCCGCGTCAGGAACCTAGATCCATGCAAAGCCTGACATAATTGAAGCAAGGGAACCTCTTGATTACCACTTGCTTCAACTGTCTCTCCTCTCTGTGGAACGAGTTGGAGTTGGCCGAGGAGCGTCTCCAGGGACCCGAAGCCACACTAAGGCAGCATAAAGACATACGGGAAAGGACAAAGAGCACATGATTCTTACTCATCCTTAACGACTCTTACTCGGCCTTCCGATCTCAGATTCTCGCCATGAAACCATCGCCGCCACTCGAACGCATCTATCAGCTCGCCGTCCAAGAAGAAAGTCAGCGCCTCACCGCGGCCGAACACGCTCAAGGGGGAGAGGGGATGAGCCTTGCAATTTTTCCTTCCGGCATGGGCTCACGAGAGGCGGTGGCCGAAGGCAACAGCACAACCGCACGCTCGGGATACCCAAAAATGGGTAATGTGGCTACGGCGAAGAAGACACCCGACAGAAACCCTAACCCTACTTTTTTTCGAGTGGACGGCCCAAATTCGCACGGCAGATCCAGCGGCTTCGATTCAAAAGGGCTAATGGACGGCTCAGATCAGTGAAATGGAATGAACGGCCACAGATCTTCCATTAGCTCAAATATATTCGAAGGCTATTATGGTGCCACGTCAACTTCTTTTAAAGGATCCTACGATCCACGTGGCGCCACATCATCAGGAAAGATCAGTGGGCAAAATATTAAATTCAAAAATAGATATTGTGAATATTGCAAACGCCCACATCATACTGTTGAAACATGCTGGAAATTGCATGGAAAGCCTACTGACAAAAATAGAAAAGAAAAAGAATCGTCAGCTTATTAGGTCTCAACACAAAGGATAGATGGGGTACAGTAGACAATTACTCAAGACCAGTATCAGAATATCATGCAAATTCTGAATCAATTGAAGATGGGCGACAAAAGTGCAGGATTCTCAGGTGCTTTATTTCATGAGGAGAATTCTTTTTCTGTGAACGCATGGATAATCAATACGGGGGCTAGTGACCACATAATTTGTAGTGAGCAATTTTTTTCCCATGTCAATAGACAATCAGAATTTCCCATATCAGTGCGTCTTCCAAATGGAAACGTTACTCAAGTTACCAAGACTGGCACTGTTCACATTGGTCCCCATTTTGTCCTCAGAAATGTCTTATACATTCCTAATTTTGAATTCAACCTACTTTCTGTCTCAAAAGTTTGCATAGATAGTTCCTGTCATGCAATATTCAGCTCCAACAATTGTTTCTTTCAGGACTATTCAACTGGCACACTTATGGGCTTGGGTAGTGTTGCATAAGGATTATACTACTGGATTGATTCCCCTAGAGATGTAGAATTATTAAATAAAGGCATTTCTTGTAATGCTATCAGTCGAAATAAAAATCTTCTTTTGCATCAAAGATTGGTCATAGTGCATGTTTTCCTCATCCTAAATGCCCAATATGTCCCTTGGCCAAACAATCTCGAACATCCTTTCCAAAAACTACATCTCGAGCAGATAGAAAATTTTCTTTACTTCATATAGATATCTTAGGACCTTATCATACTTCTCATCGTGATGGATCTCGTTTTTTTCTCACGATTGTCGATGATTATACAAGGGCCACTTGGGTATATCTAACGCAATCCAAGAGTCAAACATTTACTCATCTATCAAACTTTGTTTCCTTGGTTAAAAACCAATTCGATCAATATGTGCAAAGAATTCGTACAGATAATGGGCGTGAATTTTTCACTTCTGATTGTACTAAATTCCTATCTTCTCAAGGGATACTTCATGAGAGTTCTTGCATCTACACACCACAACAAAATGGAATTGTAGAGCGTAAGCACAGGCATCTCTTAGAAGTAGCACATGCATTAATATATCAAGCCTCTATTCCTGAAGGTTTTTGGGGAGATTGTGTGGCCGCTGCTACCTATTTGATTAATTGCATGCCAACCCGTATTCTGGATGAGAAAACTCCTTTTGAACTGCTTTATAATAAACAATCTTGCAATGATCATCTTCGAGTATTTGGTTGTCTATGTTATGTGGCAAATGCCGGTCCTTTGGATAAGATGGGCCCTTGGGCCACACTATGCATATTCATGGGATATCCACCTCTTCAAAAAGGTTATCGAGTTATGTAGATTTCTACAGGACATTTCTTCATCAGCAGAGATGTCATCTTTCATGAGGATATTTTTTCTTTTAAAGATATGATATCTTCATCTTCTACATCATCATCCCCAAGTCATAGGCCTTTTCTATGTGAAGAAGGTTTATCTATGGCTCCTCAATATCTATTCGTTGCTCCAGAACCATCCATTTCTATTCCAAGGAATGCTACCATTTTCGGAGACGACTTACCTTCACAATTACCTGAAGATCCTCCTTTTGTCTCGGCTCCCTCAGAAACTAATTTTGAGTCTTTCTCAGCACCTGAACCAATAGCAGCTGATGAGCAACCTCGACATTCCGGACGACAAACTCGTCCACCCACGTGGACTAAGGATTACATTTGTTCCGCATCACGTTCTCCAGGTACGAAGTATCCTGTCTCTTCATGTGTGTCTTTTAATTGACTATCACCGGAACATATGTGTTGCCTCAGCCATCTCTCAGAAGAAAACGAACCTTCTTCTTTCCATGAAGCATCTCATGATCCAAGATGGCAGCACGCCATGGAATCAGAACTTACTGCCCTGATCGAGAATCATACCTGGGACATTGTTCCTCTTCCCCCGCACCAGAAACCCATTGGATGTAAACGGGTCTATAAAATCACGTTTCGGGCAGATGGTTCAGTTGAAAGATATAAAACTCGGCTAGTGGCTAAAGAATTTACTCAGAGAGAAGGCTTCGATTATCATAAAACCTTCTCACCCGTTGCCAAAGAAGTCACCGTCCGTTCTTTCTTGTCCATTGCAGCCATCAAAAATTGGTCTTTACATTAGATGGATGTTAACAATGCCTTCCTTCACGGCAATCTAGATGAAGAAATATATATGGAGCTTCCGCAGGGATTACGCAAACAGGGGGAGTCTCGAGTATGTCGTCTACGCGAATCCCTGTACGGATTGAAACAAGCATCTAGACAGTGGTATGCTAAATTCACTACAGCGTTGACTAATGCAGGATTTCGGCACCTTAAGCATGATTATGCACTGTTTACATGGAGTGAAGGTAATTCATCAATCTATTTGCTGATATATGTTGATGATATACTTGTTACGGGAAACAATGACTCTCATGTTGCAAGATTTAAAAAATATTTGCACTCTACTTTCCATATCAAGGATTTGGGACCGCACAAATATTTTCTTGGGATTGAAATTGCTCGATCTGACAAAGGTATCAATCTCAGTCAGAGGAAGTTCATCCTTGAAATTGTTTCTGAAGCTGGATTATCCTGATGCAAACTAGCTATCATACCAGCTGAGCAAAATGCCAAGTTGACTACTCATGAATATGATCTGAATTGTTCTTCATATTTTGAGGATCCAATGCTCAAAGATTTGTTAGCATATCGGCGACTTGTTGGTAAATTAATATATCTTACTATGACAAGACCTGATATATGTTATGTAGTGCAAATACTCAATCAATTCATGCATAGTCCAAAACAATCTCATATGGACGTAGCCTTAAAAGTTGTGAAATACTTGAAGGGATGTCCAGGACTTGGAATTTTCTTATCTCGTGACTGCAACATGAAGATAACAACGTTTTGTGATACGGATTATGCTACTTGTCCAATGATCAGAAGATCAATTGCTAGTTTTTGCATCAAGTTGGGAAAGTCACTAATCTCGTGGAAGACAAAAAAGCAATAAACTGTCTCTTTATCATCGGCTGAATCAGAATATCGAGCCATGGCCAAGACTACTTGTGAAGTGGTTTGGATTCGAGGATAACTCTCAGATCTCGGCTTACAGGTTAGTGGACCAACTGAATTATTTTGTGACAACGATGCTGCACTCAAATTGGCAGCAAATCCAATTTTTCACGAAAGGACGAAACATATAGAAGTTGATTGCCACTTCACACGAGATAAGATCAAAGAAGGAATCCTTGTAACAAAGGGTATTGGAACAATGGATCAACCTGCAGACATCTTCACAAAGCCATTATATCAGAGACAACATAGTTATCTATTGAGCAAGCTGAGTGTCCTCAACATATATAGGCCATCAACTTGAGGGGGAGTGTTGGAGATTGTGATTGATTATGTTGGTCGATTGATTGATTTAGTGAATAGGAAGTTTTAATAAATAGGAAATTTAAAATTCTTTGTATATTGTTTCCTTTTATTCTCTTCCATTCGTGCACTATAAATGTAATTAATGTGCTTGTATACAAATCAATAAATACACAGTAAAATTCCTCTCTTTCTTTTCTATTTCCCGTCATGGAAGGCAACCTTGGGGTGAGAACAACTTCAAGAGGAGTGGCCTTGGGCAAGTTGACTCCTAAGCCTTCGATCATGTCAACTGGTTTGTCCGACGGTGTTGCCGAGTCGAATCCTTGAAGAAGAAGAGCCAACATCAAGTGGATCACTCGCAATGCAAACGACACTCCAAGGCATGATCTTCTACCCGACCCGAATGGAACAAACTCAAAATGCTGACCCAAAGCATCCACACCTTCGGGGAAAAAACCAAACAAATCAAATTGACATGTTTTGTTGGTCACATTTTTTTAAAAAACTAAATTGGAATTCATTACGACCTTTGCTTTATGAACCACTTTTAAACCATTCCGTCCCTGACATTGTTCTTATGAGTTCCTCGTGTGGAGGTTTGATGGGCAGGTCTTCGTACCTGAATGGCTCGTCAAGAACCTTTCGGGTGAGAATTTCTCTGGATCGGACCAGACTTAGTGGTCTATGTGTAGCTTCCAAGCGTTGATGAATACCCAAGTACCTTTCGGAATGAGATAGCCACTTACAGTGCAGTCCTCTCTCGCTTCATGTGGGACCAACACGGGAGCTGGTGCAAGAAATGGCAATTCAGAAACACACCTCATACCACTGATCGTTTCTAATTCAATTTGGTACATTTCTAAAACACACATCATATAGCATTACATCTAGATATCATGCTTTGGGTTTCGAATATCGCATGGTCACAATGATGTGTTAATATCGGTACCTGGTGGATATAAGCATAGGCTTTCCTTGACGATGGCTTGGAGGTAAGGCAAGCTCTCGATGTCGAAGTCTTGTGCCCACTCGCCCTTGCCCACTTTGAGGTCCACCTCTTCTTGAGCTCTCTTCAAGACATGCTTGTTGTTGAGCAATAGAGACAAAACCCACGTCAAGGCCAGAGACGTCGTGTCCGATGCGGCCACTATAATGTTCTTCAGCACATAAATCCGCTAGATGAAAAATTACAGAGGACCAAGAATATGTGTCAATACCTACCGGGGTTGAAGCTGGACTTACAAGATATAATTTTGACCATACATCATTTAAAGAATGTAGAAAAAGCTATCGAAGGTTTTGAATATGAAGGTGAGCCAGATCCGGCCCAATTCTAATTTTCTTTTGGATCATTCCATGAAAACTACAAACCCAAAAGAACCGAGTGGAGGTGAAGCCTTTCACCATTTTTTGGCTCATTCGGAAAACTTGCCATGAAGCAGCCTAGAAGCCCATAAAGAACAGAATTAAGATATGCAGACTTCATGGTAATAATGGAGAGAGCGCTAAATAATATCTGATTCTATGCTTGATTCTCCGAAATAAAAGAAGAAGAGAAATCCATTTGGTAACGCTTTTGCTCCTGAAAATGATTTGGAAGGAACCTAGTTAAAAAGAGTTACTTTTTTGTTCCCAAAAATAACTTCAAGAATCAAGCTCAAATCATTTTCTTTTTTTTCTTGTTTCTTTCTTTCCTTTTCTTTTCTTTCTTTTTCTCTTCCTCTTCTTCTTCCTCTAGCTGGTCGCCAGCCAGGGCGATGGCTAGCCACCAGCCAAACAAGGTCTAACAACCTTGTTGGAGCCTCGCCATGGCTGGACGAGGCTTAGCCTCCCCAAATTTGGCGAGGCAAGCCTTTGCCCAACCACTAGCAAGGGTCAGCCTTGCTAGATCTAGGTGAGGGTCGGCCTCACCCAACTATGGTGAGGCTCCCTCAAGGTCAACGACCTTACCGGTTAGAGGAGAAAGAAGAAGAAAAAAGGAAAAAAAAGGGGAAAAGAGCAAAAATGTAATGAAATTATTAAAAAATTAAAAGAAATTCTAAGTTACAAAAAAAAATTAAGGGTCATACCGACGTATGTGGTACATATTTCGAAAATAGAAATTTTATGCAATTAACAAATGCTTTTGAATGCCCAGAAACTTATTTAAAGAATAAAATCAGAAAAAATTATTTATGCGTAGAAATTAGTTTCGAAAACAGAATAATTACTAAATACAACCTCAATCACAAAAGTTATCGAATTGTGAAAGCGATGTGGTCTTTAAGGGAAGCTATTTGGACTTGATAAAAGTCCCTGGCTTTGGGTCTATCAAGATCGACGGCACTTTGAGATTACTTTATGCGCGAGTTAGTTTTTATAATTGCCATGAGAGTTCTTGTTCCGTATAAATACAATTGAAGTTCGGTCATTGGTGATATAAGACACTCAAAAATAGTTTGGTAATTGCTCTCTTGAAGGAAGCGAAACATTTGACGCAATAGAAAGTTTCCGTTTCTTTTCTAACTTTTAAAGTTTTTTTTTTGGTGAAGGTAAGTAGTATTATAGCAAGAGAACCAAGGAGCTACAACAAAGAGCACAGCAAAACACATCTGACTCCAAGAGAACATACACTCAACTAGACACATGCGTCAAGATGAGAGGATGGGAGACGGGATGCGCTGCACAAAGGAGGAAACAAGCAGAAGAGAAAAGCGCCAAAACAAGGCGGGAGGAACAACAAAAGGAAGGAAAGGCCAAACAATACGGCCACGGGGAGGGAGAGAAACCATCCCAAAAGAGGAAACGGACACACTCGCTTCAGTCAAAAATAGAGGGATGGATTCCCCAAGCCATTTGGAGCCTACGATTGCAAGGGATATCCGGAACGCCTGAATAAGTGGATGCTTTATCTTTGACGGCATTTCGTAAATGCTCCTTTAAGGCCGGAAGGAAGAGGTTTTGGTTACGAAAAATGATATTATTTCGTTCCTTCCAGATGAGGTAGCATAAGGCACCAAAGGAGAAGCGAGCAATGGCTTGATGAAAGCTCATATCCAAGAGATGGTTTACCACCCAAAGAAGGTTGTCTTCCCAAGATCCATTCCTCCAAGTCAAATTACAATTAGACGCCCAGAATGAGGCTAGCCGACCCGTGACTGAGCATCCGAAATATAAGTGATCGGCTGAATCCGGCCTAGATGAACAAAAGGCACAAGATGATATTGCTAGTATGAGTACCTAGAGGGGGGTGAATAGGTATACAAAGATTTTTCTTGATAATTTCTGTATACTTGCGCAATACTTAGACAGTTGAAGAATTTGCAATAATTAAAAATCAATCGTGAGACTGAGTAAGGGAAAGAGAGAATTAAACACACGGTTTATAGTGGTTCGGCTTGATCCAAGCCTACGTCCACTCTTCTGCACTGACAGCCAAGTTGGCTAGATTCCACTATGAACAAAGAGATGTTACAGTGATGATCTTCCTTGATTTCTTGGTGTAGATGATCTACCACACTCACTCAAGGTCTCGCCAAGTACAAACACTCTCTGTATACAATTTCGCTCAGACTGTATCGACTAATAATCAAGGTTCTTCAGACTCTGGAATTTCTCTATCGATCACACACTTAAAACAACTAGAACGTCTTCCTTTTATACTCCTTTATGCCATCATAGCCGTTGGCACTTACCAAAGGAATTCCTCCAATCTACCCGTTGGACGGAATCAATCAAGAAGATCATCCGAGCTATTTAAGGAATGATGATAACCCATCAATCTGTTCGCCCATACAATCGGGATCTTGGTTTCCAAGAATAGAACATTCCAAGAATATTTCGTCGACCATCGGATCTTCAATCGTTTTTAGATAAGAATTAAAGAATCCGAAATGATTATCCAACCAAAGAATCTTTTCCGAGGATAGAATCGAATCCTCAACCATATACCTCGGCTTTGGATTTCCTTCGTCACTGGATTAGAAAGACTGTCAGTGAGAATAGACTTAAGTCTTGAGTCTTGAGTCTTAAGTCTTGAGTCTTGAGTCTTGAGTCTTGGGTCTTGGGTCTTGAGAATATAAAGTCTTCAGACTTTAAACTGTCGGTCTCCGAACATCCAGACTTAAACTGAAAGAAACGTTTTGTCAGCTTCAAAATATTCTGGAAAGATTTCTCCAACAATCTCCCCCTTTTTGATGGTGACAAAACTTTCTTGTAGATTTGAACAACTTTGACCTACAAAAACATTTCTCAAGCAATATGGCTAACTCAAAAAGATTAATAAAGCAACCAGACTCTGCATCCACAGAAAATTGGTTAGTCTTTCATGAGTAATACCATATAACAACACTTGATAAAAATGCAACCAGTCAAGCATCAAAATCCACAGCCAATTCAGTCAAATTCATACCCAAGTTCAAGTTCTCAAGTCATACTCAAAAATAAACATAACCACAAAAGTCAAAGTTTTAAAAGATGAGATGTTGGTTCAAATTGGTTCTCCCCCTTTTTGTCATCATTAAAAAGGGTGAGAAAGGAGTCATGTCTGCTTGGGAATGCGCACGATCTGGAAATCCCCAATGGACTGGACTACTCCTTCGAGCTTCTTTAGGTCTTCCCTCAGTTGAGCTACCTCTTCTCTCTTAGCATTGGCTTGAAGTTGCAGAGCGAGGTCTTTGAATTTATCCTCCAGAGAGACTGAAGATGCTTGTCCAGCATTCTTCATGGCTTGGATTTCACAGTCCAGAGCATATATCTGTCCACGCATTTCCAGAAGAATATCCATGATACGACGAAAATCTGCAGAGTCATCCGTCTGTGTACTAGCATTGGCTTTCTCAGATGGTGAGTATGCAGACGATGGCGCTTCTGTAAAGTCTTGCAGATTTGTATCGTGACCTTCTTCAGGCAATTGTGAGACCTGAACTTCTTCTGGGTCTTCTGGAGATTGTCGTAGATCTTCACCGCGCCAGCATGAGGTGTAGACCTCTCTTGCTCTCCAACTCCCCCTGTCTCTAGGACATCGAAAGGGGAAGAGTGATGATCATGCTCATGATTTCCCTTCTCTCCAGATTTATCAGCAGACTTTTCTTTTTCTCCTTCTCCTTCTTCTTCAGCTTCTGTCTCCTTCTCCCTATGCTCTTCTTCTTCTCTGTTCTTCTGAAGTTCTGTTGGTTGAGACACAGAACGTCTGGTTCTTGTCAGTGCTTGGATAGTGGGATCTTCATCCTCTTCATCTTCATCTTCATCCTCCAGGATGAGAGTTCTTTTCTTCTTTTTCGATGGGGCACCAATGGCCTCCTTTCCTTTCCTCTTTGAGGCAGACTGAACTGGAGATTTCACCCTGAATTTCTCCATTTCCTTGGACAGTTCTTGCAGACGCATTTTCGTTAACATCTTCAAACCTACCACCATCTTATCACACGGTCGAACACAAAATGTTTGTGGCAGTTCAATGTTCAGGTGTCTGAAGATCTTGGTCACCAGACCAGGATAAGGCAATTGTCCTTTGTCTTTTGACATTGCTCTGTACATATGGAAGAGAATAGTGTGCGGGAGAGAAAACTTCTGTCCTGAGTTGATCGCGTACATCAACTTTGCTTCAGAAAGAGACACAGAAGTCTTTGACGTAGACTTTGGTCTGAGACAGTTGATCACAATCTTATGAAGCACAATGTTGATGGCATTCATCCTGGAATAGGTAATTTTCTTCTCTACGTCCCTATCTTTGACGAGCAGGTGAGACTTTGATTGGAAGATAACGTCCTCGTTCAACTCCAACTATGTCCGCCAACATATTCACATCTACCACGAAGACTTGGTCTCGTACACTGAATGAAATTCTATTCGCATCCAAAAAGCTAAGATTTGAATAGAAATAAGCGGTCAGTTGAGCATACCCGTCCGTAGAGTCAGAGCAAAAAGTCTCAAGTTGAAGTAAATTCAACTTTTCTCTTAAATTCATGTTGATGGTGTCCAGGAAGTCAAAATCGACACTTCTAGGGTTTATCACCCCTCTTTTCAACAGCCTGAAATACACTTTTTCCTGATCCTTGGATTTAAACAAATCCATCCGATTTCCTTTCACCTTTGCTGCCACACTCATTCTAGGTTGAAATTCAAGGAACATTTTGTCATCATCGTTCCCTTCAATCAGATTCTGTCCTGGCACACGAGGATCACTTGGAATGTTCGCAAGTGCCTCCTCTGCCCTTCCTTTAGGAGCAACTCCCAATTCCTCCATTTTCCGCCAAAAAAGATACTCATTCCCATAATTTTTGTCCTTAAGGAAGTCATCTATATATTTTAATGAAGTACCGGTGCTTTTCAACGCACGATAAAGCTTATAGATAAAGGAGGGTTTTTGGACTCTTACTGGGTCGGCATCCTCGATTATCTCTTCTTCCAGATTTTGACTTGCACCTTGTGGGGCAGGAGACGATGAATGACGTGGAGGAGAGCGAATCGGACTTTGTCGCGGACTTGATAAGTCTTCTTCCTCAGTAAGATCGAAGTGAGTCGGTCCCTTCTCCATTCTTTGTGGTCCCCGCTTGCAATTCTTGATGATTTCCTCGAAGACGACATCTTTCTTTGTCTATTGGAAGATTCCTTCACTTGCTTTTCCCAAGAAAAATGACCACTTTCTCGACAACGAACAAGAAGTAGAAAAACAGTATCGGGAGAAGAGTGCCTTTTAGGGTTTTGAAAATTGGGCGAAGAAAAACTGTATATATATATGTACCTCGGATTTGAAAAGAGAAGTTTAATCGGTACAAGGAAAGTGTACGAACACTTCTTTTCAAAATCAATAACTGCCAAAAATTAATTCCTTAAAAAAGACAAGTTTTCAAATTTCTCACAAATTATATCTGAATGAAAGATCGTACCTTTTCGAGATAAAATAGCAACTTACAGTCTTTAGCCATGAATGTCTGAGTCTCATGATTTAAAGTCTGAGAGATTAGAGTCTTAGAGTTGGTGAGTCTCTAGACTTTAACTTCTTCAAGCTTCAAAATGTTGAGTCTTGAACGGATAAAGTCGAATTGATTTTTCTCCAAGGGCTTTGTGAATATATCCGCTAGTTGACTCTTTGAATCAACAAATTGAATCGAGATTTCTCCATTTTGAATATGATCTCTAATGAAGTGATGTCGAATCTCAATATGCTTTGCTCTTGAATGAAGGATTGGATTTTTGGTGAGATTGATCGCACCGGTGTTGTCACATCTGATTTACGTGCATGAGTCTTCAATCCCAAAGTCTTGTAGCTGTTGTTTTATCCATAGAATTTGCGAACAGCAGCTTCCAAGAGCTACATACTCTGCTTCTGTCGTTGAGAGAGCTACAGTGCTTTGCTTCCTTGAAAACCAAGACACTGTCCTGTTTCCAAGCAGTTGACAAGTTCCGGAAGTGCTCTCTCTATCGACTCTGCAACCGGCCAAATCTGCATCTGAGTATCCTAGAAGATTAAAGTCTCCCCTCTTTGGATACCAAAGACCGATGCTTGAAGATGAAGCAACATATTTGATAATACGTTTCACGGCAATGAGATGTGATTCTCTAGGATCTGATTGAAACCTAGCACAGATGCAAACACTCAACAAAATGTCAGGTCTAGAAGCGGAAGATAAAGAAGTGAACCGATCATGCTTCTATACAGCTTTTGATCAACTTTCTTCCCTTCTTCATCTTTGTCTATCTTCAAGGAACTTGACATTGGTATGTCAGTCTTCTTGCAATTTTCCAATCCAAATCTTTTGACAAGATCATTAGCATATTTTTCTTGGAAAATAAAAGTTCCTTCCTTCAATTGCTTTATTTGAAGGCCAAGAAAGAATGTTAATTCTCCCATCATACTTATTTCAAACTCATCCTGCATAGACTTAGAAAATTTCTTGCAAAGACTTTCATTGGAGGATCCAAAAATAATGTCATCAACATATATTTGAACGAGTAAAAAGCTTTTGTTTTCCTTTTTGATGAATAGAGTAGTATCTACTTTACCTTTAACAAATCCGTTCTGTAATAAGAACTTACTTAGTCTGTCGTACCAAGCTCGAGGTGCTTGCTTTAGACCATACAGGGCCTTTTTCAGTCTGAAGACTGAGTTTGGCTTCTTTGGGTCTTCAAATCCAGGCGGTTGTTCCACATAAACTTCCTCTTGGATAAATCCATTTAGGAAAGCACTTTTGACGTCCATTTGGAATAACCTGAAATTCTTATAACAAGCAAACGCAAGTAATAGTCGAATAGCTTCTAACCTTGCAACAGGTGCGTAAGTTTCATCATAGTCTATTCCTTCTTCTTGCGTATATCCTTTGGCCACGAGTCTTGCTTTGTTTCGTACGACTTTTCCTTCTTCATTCATCTTGTTCCTGAATACCCATTTGGCTCCAATAACAGTTTTACCTTTTGGTTTAGATGTCAATTCCCAGACATCATTAATGTTGAACTATGCCGAGCTCCTCTTGCATAGCTTCGATCCAGCTTTCATCGATAAAGCTTCTTCTATGATTTTTGGTTCAATTTCAGAAATGAGAGCCACAAAGCACTAGACTCTTCACGTCTTTTGGATCTGGTACGAATTCCTTCATTAATTTCGCCGATAATGAGATCTTTAGGATGACTGGATTTATGCTTCCAGCTTACTAGTTGATTTGCCCGGTTGATGATCTCTTTCTTTATTTGAATCTTCATGAGCATCTTGATGTTGGACTTCCAGTCCGAGGTGCTTCTTGAGTTGAAGACTTTGGAAGGTCTAGAGTGAGTTCGGACTCTTCATATTGAGTCCGGGCCGGATTCATCTTGCACCGAGTCTTGGAATTTGACATTCATTGATTCTTCCACGACTGGCTTTTCTTGTTATAGACTCGTAGGCTTTGCTTGATGTAGAATATCCAAGGAAGATGCCTTCATCCGATCTTTCTTCAAACTTACCAACTCGATCATTTGCATTTTTCAAAATAAAGCATTTGCAACCAAACACATGAAAGTATGAAACAATAGGCTTCTTACCTTTGAATAATTCATAAGGGGTTTTCTCAAGAATAGGTCTTAAGAAGACTCTATTGATGATATAGCATGCTGTTGAAACGGCTTCAGCCCAAAATCGTGAAGAAATTTTGCTTTCAATTAAAAATGTTCTAGCCATTTCTTGAAGAGATCTATTCTTTCTTTCCACAACTCCATTTTGCTGAGGAGTGTATGGAGAAGAAAATACATGTTTAAAACCAGATTCATCACATAATTTTGTGAAATCTTGATTTTCAAATTCACCTCCATGATCTGTTCTTATACTTGAAATAGCACATCCTTTTTCATTTTGAACCTTTTTAGCAAACTTCTCAAAGTACGAAAAGGTTTCTGACTTACTTGCAAGAAAATATACCCAAGTAAAGCAAGAGTAATCGTCTACAATTACTAGACAATACTTCTTACCTCCAATGCTCTGGGTTCTTGTTGGTCCGAAGAGATCCATATGAAGCAACCGTAGTACATGATTAGTGGAGACATGATTTATTGGCTTAAATGAATTTCTTACCTGCTTTCCCGCAATGCATGGAGTGCATGAATCGACTTTTGGTATGGCAATTTAGGTAGTCCTCGAACAAGCTGCTTTGATGAGATTTTGGCTAATTGCTTCATGTTGACATGGCCAAGCTTTCGTGCCATAAGCTTGCTTCATCTTGGATTGACATTAGACATTGAGATTTATTCAATTTCATGTCTAAGAGGTAGATGTTTCCATGTCTTCGGCCCATGAAAGACTCGGTAGAGTCTTTACTAATTCCATAGCAAATTCCTTCTTGAAAGGAGATCTTGAAACCGGTATCACACACAGGTTGGCTAATGCTTTGAGAAGGTTATAGTTGAGTCCTTCTACTAGAGAAACATTGCTTATTGTGAGATTTCCAATTTTCACAGTTCCAAATCCCACGATGCTTCCTTTGCCGTTTCCTCCAAATGAAACATTTCCGCCGTTTACTTGAACAAGCTTTACGAAGCATTTTGAGTCTCCTGTCATGTGTCTTGAGCATCCGCTGTCAAGATACCATTTTATCTTATTCTTGACGGAGACCTGCATTTAAAAGAGAGTCTCAAGCTTTCTTTGGTACCCAAATTTTCTTGGGTCCTTTGATGTTAGTAGGATAAGCATTACTAGGCCATACTTTCTTAACAGGTTTCCAAACCATAGGACATTCTTTTTCAAAGTGATCCTTACTGTTACACTTTGAACACCTTAGAGCATTTCGACCAACGGACTTTACAAAAACTTTCTTAAAATGATTTTTGTAAGCCTCTCTCGACGGTCTTTTCTTAATTCTTTCTTTAACTTTAGGAAAATCAATCGGGGAATTGTTTCCGCTGTCATGCCTAAACCAGACTTATTGAAGTAAGGTCTTTGAACCGAAAGAATTTTTCAAGCTTTTCAGATCCTATCGAAAACTTCTTTGAAATATTTGATAAGTCCGTTTTTAAGAAAACATTTTCTTTCAAAAGATCATCTTCTTTTTCTTTAAGAGCAGAAACATTTAGGTCTAGACTTTTAACTCTTTCTTCTAAAATGACTTCCTTTTGTTTTAGAGCTGAGTTTTCCTTTTAAGTTCGGAAATCCTTTTGAGAGAAGTCTTAAGACTGAAACACAGTTCATCAATATATTTAGAGACTTTGACAGAATTTTAAAATCACTTACCTCGAATTCACTGCTCGAGTCGATCCAGACTGAGTCCGAGTCCGAATGTGCCATCAAACATATGGTGGCATATTCATTATCACTCTCTTCACATTCTCAGTATCACTCCGTGTTTCGGCTTTGAGAGCCTTTCGAAACTTCTCGCTTTTCCTCTTTTCTTTTCAAAAGAGGACAGGTTGGGTCGATGTGTCCCTTCTTTTTACATTCGAAGCAAACTACATCTTTGTTTGGTTCCTCATCATCAACAGACTTGGTCTGCTGTCTCTGAAAGCTTTGTTTCTTTGGGTTGAACCTTCTGCCTTTTCTATTCAGTTTTCTGAATCTTCTTATCATGAGGGCGAGCTCCTCATCATCCATATCATCTTCGAATCTGCAACATCGAATCATCATTTGATTTTAGTGCAATAGATTTCTTACCTCTTGGATCTTCGTCTTCATTAATTCGTTCCACTTCGTAAGACTCAAGAGTTCCAATCAGCTCGTCTACGAGATAATGGCATGATTCTTTGCGTCTCTCTTATTGAAGTCTTTATATGATTCCAATCCTTGGAGAGTCCACGCAGGAGCTTGTTCACCTTCATGGGATCAGAAATTTTTTGTCCTTGGTTCTCAAGACCATTGACAATATCTGTAAAACGACTAAACATATCAGTTATAGATTCTCCTGGTTTCATTTTGAATGCCTCATATTGACCGAGGAGAATGTTAATTCTGGTCTCCTTTACTCGATCTGTCCCTTCATAGGTGATGTGTAATCTATCACATACTTCTTTTGCTGTAACACAAGAAGATATTCTGTTATATTCAGTTGGAGATAAAGCACAATATAAAGAGTAAATTGCTTTTGCATCGAGTGCTTGTCTCTTGTTTATCTCTTCCTGAGGCATTCCGCTGGCTTCAACAGTTTCTTTCCCTCTTTCAGAGACTGATGCAGCAACAGGAGTGATTCCTCTTTCCACAACATCCCATTCCAGAGGATCCTTTGATCGTAGGAAAGCTTTCATCTTGTTTTTCCAGATGTTGTAATCCTTTCCATCGAAGTAGGGTGGTCTGATATTGCTTTGCCCTTCCATCAGCCCCGGTGCTAGCATACTAGCCATGGATCTTTACTCTGAAGTAAAACACTTCAAACAAAGTAAGAACACGGGCTCTGATACCAATTGATATTGCTAGTATGAGTACCTAGAGGGGGGTGAATAGGTATACAAAGATTTTTCTTGATAATTTCTGTATACTTGCGCAATACTTAGACAGTTGAAGAATTTGCAATAATTAAAAATCAATCGTGAGACTGAGTAAGGGAAAGAGAGAATTAAACACGCGGTTTATAGTGGTTCGGCTTGATCCAAGCCTACGTCCACTCTTCTGCACTGACAGCCAAGTTGGCTGGATTCCACTATGAACAAAGAGATGTTACAGTGATGATCTTCCTTGATTTCTTGGTGTAGATGATCTACCACACTCACTCAAGGTCTCGCCAAGTACAAACACTCTTCTGTATACAATTTCGCTCGATCGTATCGACTAATAATCAAGGTTCTTCGGACTGGAATTTCTCTATCGATCACACACTTAAAACAACTAGAACGTCTTCCTTTTATACTCCTTTATGCCATCATAGCCGTTGGCACTTACCAAAGGAATTCCTCCAATCTACCCGTTGGACGGAATCAATCAAGAAGATCATCCGAGCTATTTAAGGAATCTCATGATAGCCCATCAATCCTGTTCGCCCATACAATCAGGATCTTGGTTTCCAAGAATAGAACATTCCAAGAATATTTCGTCGACCATCGGATCTTCAATCGTTTTTAGATAAGAATTAAAGAATCCGAAATGATTATCCAACCAAAGAATCTTTTCCAGAGGATAGAATCGAATCCTCAACCATATACCTCGGCTTTGGATTTCCTTCGTCACTGGATTAGAAAGACTGTCAGTGAGAATAGACTTAAGTCTTGAGTCTTGAGTCTTAAGTCTTGAGTCTTGAGTCTTGAGTCTTGGGTCTTGGGTCTTGAGAATATAAAGTCTTCAGACTTTAAACTGTCGGTCTCCGAACATCCAGACTTAGACTGAAAGAAACGTTTTGTCAGCTTCAAAATATTCTGGAAAGATTTCTCCAACACAAGAGACATTCTGGATCCTTTCATATGACAGAAGCCGAACCTGGGTTGGTAATCTATTCCAAGTAATCAGCCATAGGTGCGTTTGGTAGCGCGGGGGGCATGAGGGGCTCCAAATAAATCGAGACCAGCTGACGAGGGAGCCTCTTGGACGAAGCAAACTCCATGCAAATGCAGTAGAGAATTGGCCAGAGGAGTGGCCAAGCCACACCAAACGATCATTGTGGTTGTTGAGGCAGGGAATCGGGTCATTCCAGTTCTCAATAACCATTGAAACCGCTGAGGGGGTAGATAGAGCCGCAATACCAGTAGCCACTGAAGCATTTCGCGGGATACGAGAACGATAAATGTCACGATCCGAGAAAAACTTATTTAGTGGACCACGAGGATGCCATGGATCAAACAATAAGGAGGCCGTTAGGCCATTACCAATGTTCCACCTAAAGTGGTGCTGAACCAAGTCACGCATGCCATGTAGTTTCTTCCAGGACCAGGAAATTGGTGCTAACTTTTAAAGTTTTGTGATATAAAAATGCCAGAAAATTGGTTAATGATACCTCTCTCTCTCTCTCTCTCTCTCTCTCTCTATATATATATATATATATATATATATATATATATATATATATATATATATATATATATATATAAACAAACCAATTTTCATTTAATAAGCAGAATTAGGAGAACAGCCACGGTTAGCGTCTAAGCATAACAAATCCCAAAGGGGTTAGGGGGCTTAGGAAGCTAATTAGGAGGGAGGGATTCTATTCTATGGGCTTTTGCAATTCAATTCGCACGATGATTTGTTTTTGGTGGACAATGGACAACTACCACTCCTTTAAGCCGAGCCGAAAGACCCATGCATTCATCTATTAAAGTTTCCGAGGATCGAAGGACTTTGGGCTTTGCCTAATAAGAGCTCATCCACGCATAAGTTCTCTTGCAGATCGGCAGTTCCCCTCCAGTTTGATGTCTTCTGTTAGAAATGATGCCCCTCTTTAATGCAGCGAAACGTTTGTCGAAGTTCTCTTAGGCTCTATTCTTTTCTACATAAAATATCACGTTTTTGGAAAATTTTATCTAAGAAGCCATTTTCCAAGAAAATTGCAATATTTTTATGTATTCGGCTGAAATGTGAAAATAAACTAGAAAATACTTTCCATTTCGATTTTATTTTCTGAGAAAAATCACGAAAAATTTGATTTTTTAATATTAAAAATAATTTTTCATTATTTTTTATTTAAAAATATATTTTTCTTTTTTTTTATTTTTTCCTTTTTCTTTTCCTTCCTCCTTCTCCCTCCTCCTTCCTCCACCGCTGCTTGTCTCAACGACGTGAGGCAGCTTGGCAACCGGCCAAGACGTAAGTCGGCGAGCTCGAAGCTCAACCAATCTAGGCAAGCCCGGCTTTGCTAAGGCTGGTGAGTTTGCAACTCGCCTAAGGCAGGTCAAGCAAGCTCGGGCCTCACCCAAGGTCATTAAACATTGACAAGGCTCGAGCCTCACTTGCCTCACTTTGGCTTGTGGCCAACAACCAACAAAGGAAGAAGGAAAAAAAAAAGGATAAACAATAATTAAAATTTTGATTTTTTAAAAATAAAAAGAAAAATAAAACATAGAAATAAAAGGAACATGCGTTTCATTAAAGTTGATGAGGTAAAAGAAAATATGGAAAATATTTTCCTCGCTTTTGAATGTATTTTTTCTAATAACAAAAAGTGTGTTCCGTGGTTAATTTATTTTCATGAAACAAACGTTAGAAAATTCAGAAAATGTTTTCCTCAAAATTATCTTCTACGAAATGAGTGGAGCCTTAGAGTGCTCTACTATATAAGACACCAAGTAGTTTCCGACAGATAATTTGGTTATATCTCTCTTGAATGAAGTGAAAGTGTTCCACATTATCAAAAATTCCTTTCAGATTCAACGTTATCCCTTTCGCGTTTGTGCATCCACTCTTATAAGTCAAATTCCTCGCGTCGCTTTTAACACGGCTTGCATGTGAGTGTTGTTGAGAAATTGTCCCACATCGCTTGACAAGCAATTCAATATACTCTTTAGATTCATGTCATCTCTATCAAACAATTAGCTTGAGTTTTTTAATTGGACAATCTGGAGAAATAATAATTGTTTTTTCAAGTAGAAACTTTTATCGTCCCTTACCTGGAGTACGGTGGTGGGTCCTGTAGTTGCTCCCCAGATTTGCTCGCCGGCTATCGGCTTACGAGGTTCCCTGAGTTACCAAAAAAAAAAACTTTTATCGTCCCTTGATTTTAATCGGTTTATATCAGCCATGATTTTAATGATAAGGATAGCAACATAATTGTGCCATGTATGATCTAATCCATACTATTATCTTCACAAGTAATTATGTTATGAATAGAAATTACTCATATGCGTAGACCATTTTTCTCTTCCTGACCGAATATAGTTTTTAATATCGCGTCAATTGCTCGTATAGCTTGGAAGGCAACTTTGGGGTGAGAACAACTTCAAGAGGAGTGGCCTTGGGCAAGTTGACTCCTAAGCCTTCGGTCATGTCCACCGGTTTGTCCGGCGGTGTTGCCAAATCGAATCCTTGAAGAAGACGAGCCAGTGTCAAGTGGATCACCCGCAATGCAAACGACGCTCCCGGGCATGACCTTCTACCCGACCCAAATGGAACGAACTCAAAATGCTGACCCAAAGCATCCACGCCTTCGGGAAAAAAAATCAAACAAATCAAATTGACATGTTTTTTTGGTCATTTTTTTATAACTGAATTGGAATTCATTGCGACCTTTGCTTTATGAACCACTTTTAAACCATTCTGTCCCTGACATTTTTCATATGAGTTCCCCATGTGGAGGTTTAATGGGCAGTTCTTCGTACCTGAATGGCTTGTCAAGAACCTTTCGGGTGAGAATTTTTCTGGATCGGACCAGACTCGAGGGTCTTTGTGCAGCTTCCAAGCGTTGATGAATATCCAAGTACCTTTCGGAATGAGATACCCGCTTATGGTGTAGTCCTCTCTCGCTTCATGTGGAACCAACACGAGAGCTGGTGCACGAAATGGCAATTCAAAAACACACCTCATACCACTCATCGTTTCTCATTCAATTTGGTACATTTCTAAAACACACATCATAAAGCATTACATTTAGATATCATACTTTGGGTTTTGAATATCGCACGGTCACAATGATGTGTTAATATCAATACCTGGTGGATATAAGCGTAGGCTTTCCTTTACGATGGCTTGGAGGTAAGGCAAGCTCTCGATGTCGGAGTCTTGTGCCCACTCGCCCTTGCCCACCTTGAGGTCCACCTCTTCTTGAGCTCTCTTCAAGACATGATTGTTGTTGAGCAATAGAGACAGAACCCACGTCAAGGCCAAAGACGTTGTGTCCGATGCGGCCACTATAATGTTCTTTAGCATGTAAATCCACCACATGAAAAATTACAGAGGACCAAGAATATGGGTCAGTACCCACCGGGGTTGCAGCTTGACTTACAAGATATAATTTTGACCATACATCGTTTAAAGAATGTAGAAAAAGCTGTCGAAGGTTTTGAATATGAAGGTGAGCTAGATCCGGCCCAATTCAAATTTTATTTTGGATGATTCCATGAAAACTACAAACCCAAAAGAACCGAATGGAGGTGAAGCCTTTCACCATTTTCTGGCTCATTCGGAAAACTTGCCAAGAAGTAGCCCAGAAGCCCATAAAGAACAGAATTAAGATATACAGACTTCCTGGTAATAATGGAGAGAGCGCTAAGTAATATCTGATTCTATTCTTGATTCTTTAAAAAAAAAAAAAAATCATTTGGTAACGTTTTTGTTTCTAAAAATGAATTTAGAAGGAATCAAGTAATAAAAAAGTTACTTTTTTGTTCTCGAAAATAACTCCAAAATCAACCTCAAATCATTTTCTTTTTTTTTTCTCGTTTCTTTTCTTTCCTTTCTTTTCTCTTCCTCTTTTTCTTCCTCTAGCTGATCGCCGGCCACTGGCCAAACAAGGTCCAAAAACCTTGCTAGAGCCTCGCCATGGCTAGACGAGGCTCAGCCTCCCCAAATTTGGCGAGGCAAGCCTTCACCCAACCACCAACAAGGGTCAGCCTTGCCAAATCTAGGTGAGGGTCGGCCTCGCCCAACCAGCTCTCTCAAGGTCAACAACCTTGCCCGTCAGAGGAGGAAGAAGAATAAGAGAAGAAAAGAGGGAAAAAGAGAAAAATGTAATGAAATTATTAAAAAAATTTTAAAAAAAATTAAGAATCTTACTAAACGTATTTGGTACACATTTCTATTTCGAAAATAGAAATTGTGTGTAATTAACAAATGCTTTTAAATACTCATAAACTTTTTAAATAACAAAATCAAAAAATATCATTTATGGATAAAAATTATTTCTAGAATAGAATAATTACCAAATACAATTTCAATCACAAAATTCATACCATTACTGTTGCCTTGACGAGGGTCTCGGGAGAGTAACCAAACGAGGCGAAACCATCCTCCCCCATCGCAGACAGCATCACGTCTATGAAATCCTCCTTCATATCGATTGCTTCTCCTCTCTTCTGCTTGCGTTCTTCGACCCATTTCCCAATGATCACGTCCAGTTCTCTCGCCACCCTCTTCATGGTCTTCACGGTCCCCACGCAGTCGGTCCATCCCATGAAGGGCAGCAAGTCTGAAACCGCAGGGAACCCAGAAATGTACGTAAGGTCCTTGATCACTTTCCTCAGGTGACTCGCCTCGCCGTCGTCGTCGGAGGACCCGGTTGATGCCGACGATAGTCCAAAGTATCTCTTGCTCGCGATCATTCTGGTTATGATGTTCAAGGTCAGGAGCTCGAGCATTTCGCTCATGATCACCACCTTGGAGGACCCATTTTGGGCGTTGTCAGTGTTGGTCCTGCAGAGAGTGTGCAGGTCCTTGATGAAGGTGTCGATTTCTGATGCTTGAACGTGCTTTAGGTCGTCAAGCCTGCAAGAGAGATATTGAGAGCCTTAGAGTGATGATGAGTGAACATCAGTTGATGATATGCAAATCAAACTCGAAAGCAAACTGAAAATTCAAACTACATTCTTACAGTCCTACCTCCGAGTGAACAGTGATGGTCCCCGTATTCCGTGCAGATTCAATGGCTGCTTATGATGTACGGGCAGGCGGCCAGGGCCTTGGCCAGTGGGGTCTCGCCACAGGTCAAACTTGGCGATATGCAAATCAAACTCGAAAGCAAACTGAAAATTCAAACTACATTCTTACAGTCCTACCTCCGAGTGCTCAGGAGCTCAAGCACGGTGATCTTCCTCATCTCACGCCAAAAGTCCCCGTATTCCGCGAAGGCAAAAGCGGCGTTCCCGTAGCCCAAGTGGACTCCCGCCTTGGATTTGGTACGAGAAGCGAGTTCCTTGTCATGGGTGGTGAAGCACTCCCGGACCGCCTCTTGGCTGCTTATGATGACTGTCGGGTGGACTCCGAGCCGGATCCGGAACATCGGGCCTTGCGTGTCAGCCATGGCGGCCAGGGCCTTGGCCAGTGGGGTCTCGCCACAGAGCAAGTGGAGGTGGCCTATGCTCGGCCATGCGCCTGGTAGCTCCGGGGGTGAATTGGCACTCTTGGGCTTGTTAGATGCCCTCCAGAGGCAAAGAAGGAGTATCAGAAGCCCTACAGCTGCTAGGAGATTACTGAAAAGGAGCATGGTGGATTAGAGAGAGAGAGAGAGAGGTGTGTGTGAATGAAGAGAGTTAGGACTATTATGTATCGAATTTCCTTGGATTGTATGATTTATTTCATCCTTTCTCTTTCCTTTCTCTTCTTCTTCGCTTCTTTACTTCTTCGCTTCAAAGAGAAAAAGAGCTAATAATAACAGAATGCACTGATTATATAGCATTTACACAAGAAAATGCCTGATTTCATTGTTGTAATCGACACGACAGCGATTTGGAGAGGTTGGTATGAAAAGATGGGAAAGTCAAATGCAGGAGACGGCGGCTCGCAAGTAGGCGAGAATTATGATTAGCCTTGAGGCATGAGATTAGTTTTGTCATAGTTTGACTTTTGGACTAAATGGGTACTATCTTGTCATTTTCTTGATAAATTAAAAAATGGATAAATGCTACAGAGGTCCTAAAACTTGTCACGAAAATACAATTGAATCCTAAAACTTGTCAAATTATTTCAATCGAGTTCTAAAGTTAACGTCGTCGACTTTTTTAACGGAAAATGCCGACGTGGCATTTAAAATTAATTTTTTATTTTCCATGTGGCTTTTTAATTTTTTATTTAAATTAGATTTAAAAATTTTAAAAAGAAAAGTGAAAATTTAGTTAAAAAAGAAAAAGGTTCAAAAAAAAAAATGGTAGCCTTGCCGAAGGGGCCGACGACCGTTGTCGCCCCTTTGGCGATTGGCGGCTGCGGTGGTAGCAAATGTGGTAGGGGAGGAGCTGCTTTATCTTCTTCTTTTTTTTTAACAATTTTAAAAATAAATTCTCTTTTCTTTTTAGTTTTTAAATCTATTTTTAAAAAAATTGAATAAAAATAATTAAAAAATCTATTTGAAAAAGAAAAATTATTTAAAAGGCCATGTCGGCACCACATTAGCATTTTCCATTAAACGGGCTAACGATGTTAACTTTAGGACTCAATTGAAATAATTTGACAAGTTTTAGGACTTGATTGCACTTTTTGCAAGTTTTAGGACTCAATTACATTTTCGGGACAAGTTTTAGGACTTCGCAAAGACACTTATCCCATTAAAAAATATAAAAGATTGGCCCATAGAAAACCCCAACTCCACAAGGCAATGCATTTTGCAAGATCTTTCCGAATAGATGGCAAATGCAATCGATGCAGTGATGGTATTTCTGTCACTTGATGTCAATTCGGATGATAATTTACCTCATATTGACTTTTTATTTTTATTTTTTTTATATTTGATTCCTAATTTCTTCTCAAAATAAAATCGGTTGGTCTTTTTAGATTTATGTTTGACATGCTGAAGTGAAAAATGAGAAAATAAAACATTACGAGAAACTTATTGATCCTTGAATTTCGACTAAGGAATTCCAGTGTGCACATGTGAATGGCTATAAAATGGGGACATGGATTCGATCCACAACCTTACACATGATGCTTCTCTTAGTCCTCTGCGTGTTCATGTCAGGATTCCTCACGTAAAGGACATGTCATAAGTTACGTTTACATGAAAAAAAAAAATACATCTCTTGGGAATATATACCTTATCCTCAACCATCACTACTCTTCGTGTCAAAAATAATTTCATTTCATAACTACCGATAACCTCCACTTAGAATGAAGAGTCAATTTTTTCATAAGCAAGAGTCATGCATTCTGTTAACCAAAAGACGCCTCTTTTATGATAATAAACTATTTCAACAATCCCACACTTAGTTTGTTATCTACACTAATTTACATAAATTCATACATACAAGAAGGTATCTATTAAAATTTGAATCTTGAATTAGTGTAAATAATTCTATTAACAAAATTAGTGAATCCTGATTTCGCTTGTTAATTAAATCATCACAATATGAATTTATACACATTCAGTGAGAAATTTCATATGCCTAAGCACTTTTATGGCCTTGTGCTCCTCCTGCATTCATGAACATCTACAAAAGTTCATCTGAATTTTGTTAGAAGTGGCACTACTTCTTATGTTTATATTGGTGAAGTTCCTAAATTTGTTGTCTTAGCATTGCGTTGCTAAAACCTTGAACTTCATCAATAGTGTTTTCTTACGCTTATCCTCCTAACTTTTTATGAGTGCTAACCTCGTGTCCTGGTACTCAGTCACTGTCAAGTTACAATAGGTTGTTGTTACCCATTTAACTTAAATAATTTCATTAGAAATTATTAAAGTTGGGTCTCCATTATACTTGACCATTATCAATTGGTCTTAGACCCATTCCCTTGGTAGTATTGCTTACTAAACCTCTTGAGAGTTCCTTAGTGAATGGATCAGTCATCATTTGTCCAAATGTAAATTACTGAAATAACTCCATCAGTAATTAATCATCGAGCATACTTATTTCGCAAACTAATATGTCTAAATTTTCCATTATATATTTTATTATTTGCCTTAGACATAATTGCCTCACTACCACAATGTAAAGATATAGTTACCATTGGTTGTGGGCACAACTATATATCCAATAGCAAATTCCGTAGCCCTTCATCGTCTTTACCAATAGTTGATAGTAATTTAATTTGAAATCCACTGTTGAATAAGTTATACATGTTTGCTTCTTTGATGCCCAAGAAACTGCACCATTTGCAAGCTTAAAAATCCATCAATATGTTAACTTGTTATCAATTATGCTAGTTATCCAAATAGCATCTGAATATATTTCTAGTACCGTTGGTTGTCTTTCATAAAATAGACCATAATGCATCATTTTCTTTAAATAGCCAAGAATTCTACTTATAGCCTTTCAATGCAGTACTAGGATTATCAATAAATCTATACAATTTGTAAAGGCTATATCCAACCTAGTACAACGCATAATATACATCAGATTTCCAATTGCACTGACATATCTAATTGTGCTAGATGTTGTCCAGTGTTTTCATCATTTTAGTTGCACATCATATGATACATTTGACTTTTAATTCTCAAATGATGATATCTTTGAATGATTTTCTCGTCATAGTGGTATTAACTTAAAGCATAACCCTCACTATGTTTAATCATTTTGACACTTAAAATAGTATCCATTTCTCTCAAATCTTTCATTTTAAACTAAGAAGATTGATACCTATTAGTTTTATTTATGCCAAGCATATTTGTACCAACAATTACAATATCATTTACAGATAAGCAAATTATAAACTCCATATTTTTTGGTAAAGTGAATGTACTTATAAGTATTGTTATGCTTAAATCCATATGATAATACCATTGAATCAAATTATCACATGCCATTGTTTCGGTGCTTTCTTTGTCTCTTCTCATGTTGTCATTCTCAACAAAATGCCCATTGTTTACAACTTCTTTCACATAATTAGCCTCATGACCTCAAGAACCTTCTTCAATTTGAATTTATTTTATCACATTATCCACAATCAGGTGCTCGATCATGTGAAGAAGTTTATTTCAACAATCATTCCAAGTTTAAGGCAATCTTGAAATAATTACAATAACTTGAAGAGACTCATAAACTTCAATCAATAAGGTTTTTGAATTTGGCAACATGTATTTGTAGTTGCTTCAGTTGTTAAGAGACATAATTTCCATTAATCGTGGTAACATGTTATATTTGATCTCCAAGGCATTTCAAATGACACCAATATTTGCGTAAGATCAAAGCATTTAATATGGATGATCTGATAGAGTAGTGGAAATCTTTCGTCGGCACTTCCTTTCATTATCCTTTTCTCTTCAAGATTATCACACCCCTTTTATTCATAAATTTCAAAATACTATAGCCAACGGGAGATAATCTAGTATGCCACAAGGAAGATGACTTAATCTATCAAGATTGTAAGCACTGAATTTATCCGCTATTTCCAATTCCATGAAAATAATATTACCTTAAGATTCTTGGAGAAATTTGATTGCTAATGAAGATAGAGAAGTAGTAATAAATTCTTGATGTGAGATGACAATCACTGTTCTTAAAGTATTATTTGCCAACATTATTGTTATAACTCCAGGATATACACCAAAGCCGCAAAGAAATCAGTTCGGCAATTGCTCAATTTCTATCTTGAAATTTCATCTTGAATGCATTAAAGTTGCGTATATGAAAAAAGAAAAAGAGAGTTATTGAAAGGAAGAATTTATGAATAGTCATTGTTATCAAAAATAATATGTGAATTGGTCTTTATTCACTGACAACCAATCAACACATCTATTGGGAATAAGTATTTTATTTCCAACCATCACCACTCTTCATATCAAGAATAATTTCCTTTCGTAATTACCGATAATCTCCTTTCACTTCTTTTCATAAGCAAGAGTCACGTATTCTTTGATCAAAAGTAATTTCTTCTCTTAATCAAGAGTCACATATTCTCTTAACCAATGACATCTCTTTTATGATAACAAACTATTTCAACAATCGGTGCATCTACGTTAAGAAGATGGTTGTTTAATACTCATCTAATCCATATTATCTACTCGAGTAACAATTTTGTTATGCGAGATTATTCCATACATGGACCCTTTTTGCTCTTCCCGACGAAAGTAGTTTCTAATTCGCCATCAATTTCTCATAGAGCATGGAAGGCAACCTCGGGTTGAGGACGACTCGAAGAGGAGTGGCCTTGGGCAAAGTGAGCCCTATGCCTTCGGTCATGTCCACTAGTTCGTCCGACGATGTTGCCAAGTCAAATCCTTGAAGAAGACGTGCCAACGTCAAGTGGGTCGCTCGCAATGCAAACGCGGCTCCCGGGCATATTCTTCTACCCGATCCAAACGGAATGAATTCAAAATGCTGACCCAAAGCATCCACACCTTCGAGGGAAAAAATGAAACAAATCAATTCAACATATTTTTTGTTGGTCATTTCTTTCGACTAAATTGGGATTCATGGCCAACCTTGCTTTACAAAACTACTTTCAAACCATTTCCTAAAGGTGTTCTCATGAGTTTCATATGTGTAGAGTTGATGGGCAGATCTTCATACCTGAATGATTTGTCAAAAACCGTTCAGGTAAGAATTTTTCTGGGTCGGACCAGACTTGAGGGTCTCTGTGCAGTTTCCAGATGTTGACAAATACCCGAGTGCCCTTTGGGATGAGATAGCCTCTCACAATGCAATCCACTCTCGCTTCATGCGGGATCGAAAGGGGACCTGATACCAAGAAATGATCATTCAAATTTTCATATATTTCATCTCATTACAGCTCCAAAACATGCATCATGTTGCGTGACATCTGGATGTCATCCTCGGTGCTTCGAGTTGCATGGCAACCATGACGTGTTAATATCAAGTCGTGTCAAGCATTGCGATTCACATGAAAATGTAGGTACCTGGCGGATATAGGCGCAGGGTTTCCTTGACGATGGCTTGGAGGTAAAGCAAGCTCCCGATGTCAGAGTCTTGTACCCATCTGTCCTTGCCCACTTTGAGGTCTATCTCTTCTTGAGCTCTCTTCAAGACGTGTTTGTGGTTTAGCAGTAGAGACAGGACCCATGTCAAGTTCAGAGACGTTGTGTCCGATCCGGCCACTATAATGTTCTTCAGCATGTAAATTGGCCAGACAAAAAATTACAGAGGACCAAGAATATGAATAAGTACATATAGTTTAGACCAGAGATCAATTCTAGAAAGACAAAGCTACCGTAGGGTATGAATATGAAGGTGAGCTAGATCTGGCCCAATTCTAATCTTCTTTTACATCATTCTATGAAAACAATAAACCCAAAAAAACTGAGTAGTTACCCTTGTTCTGGATCAATTGGAAAAATTGTCAAGAAGAAGTTTAGACAATTTCAGGAAACATACGGCCAAAAGTCCTGAATTATATTGATTGTGACATCAATATCTCAAACTCTTCTTTTAAGTCACTAAAACTGCCCAAAGTTGCATCTGTATGACAAAATGTATCCTTTGTTTACCATAAAAACATCATAAATTATTCTCACACTGACACCAATATACCAAACATACTAGTTTTACAAAAATACTCTCCATCTATCACAAAAAAAATTCTAAACTTTGCCCACTATAACACCAATACTCTTGAACTTAAGAGTCCAAGGTTTGGATTTTTTGGCGGATGAAGACTATTTTTGTCATGTTCGTACGAGTTTGAGATATTGCTAAAAAAAAAAGTTTGGGATGTTAATATATAGTGCGTATAGTGGTAACAGAATAAAGATTTGAGCTAGATGTTAAAATAGGCATAATTTAAAATTCCGATGACATAGATCGCAGACATAATAGCAACAACTTTTTGCTATGAAAAGTAAAAATTGACTATAAGATATATTCCAACACCCTTTGGTCAAGAAAAGGCCAATAATGGGCTCGGTGGGAGCCTTTGGACCATCGATTCCTTTCCTTTCTTCCAATCAAGGATCATCAATAAAGTACTAAGGGAAGGGAATAGAATGGAGAACCCAATTACTTTATGCTAATAATGGAAAGAGCTCCATCGCAAGAGTCGCATACCACTACTGTTGCCTTGATGAGTGTCTCAGGAGAGTGACCAAACTGGGCTAAACCATCCTCCCCGATCACGGACAGCATCACGTCTATGAAATCCTCCTTCACATCACCGATCACTTCCCCTCTCTGATCACCTTCTCTCTTCAGCTTGTGCTCTTCAACCCATTTCCCGACGATCTCATCCAGCTCTCTCGCCACCCTCTTCATGGTCTTCACGGTCCCCACGCAGTCGGTCCATCCCGTGAAGGGCACCAGGTCTGAGACCGCGGGGAACCCGGAGATGTACATGAATTCCTTGATCACCCTCCTCAGGTGACTCGCCTCCTCATCGTCGTCGGTGGAGGACCCAGTCGACGCTGACGACAGTCTGAAGTATCTCTTGCTCGCGATCGTTCTGATTATGATGTTCAAGGTCAGGAGCTCGAGCAATTGGCTTATGACCACCACCTTGGAGGACCCGTTTTGGGCGTCGATGGCGTTGGTCCTGCAAAGGGCGTGCAGGTCCTTGACGAAGGTGTCGATTTCTGATGCTTGAACGTGCTTTAGGTTGTCGAGCCTGCAAGAGAGACAGAGAGAGCCTTCATCAATCGATTATGAGGGAACAGTGCGGTCGGGGTTCGGTTGGGTCAAACTTGATACGCGAATCGAAGTTGAAAAGAGAAGCTTTCGAGTTTGACTTTGGCTTTCATATTCCAAACCAAATTCAACCGAATTAGAACTGAATTCAGATTGTAATCCTATAGCCCTACCTTCGAGTACTTAGGAGCTCGAGCATGGTTATCTTCCTCATCTCGCGCCAAAAGTCCCCGTATTCTGCGAAGCCGAAACCGGCATACCCGTAGCCCAAGTGCATTCCCAGCTTGGATTTGGCGCGAGAAGCGAGGTCCTTGTCGTGGGTGGTGAAGCACTCCCGGACTGCCTCATAGCTGCTTATGATGGTCGCCGGGTGGACTCCGAGACGGATCCGAAACATCGGGCCCTGCTTGTCGGCCATGGTGGCCAGGGTCCTGGCCAGCGGGGTCTTGCCGCCCAGCAAGTGGAGGTGGCCTATGATCGGCCATGCGCCCGGCAGCTCCGGGGGTAAGGCAGTACCTTTGGGTTTGTTCGGAGAAGATCTTGCCCTCCATAGAATTAGCAGGAGCAACACAACCCCTAGAACTGCTAGGAGATGAGTGAGGAAGAGCATGGTGGTTTACAGAGAGAGAGAGAGACAGACAGACAGACAGACAGACAGACAGACAGAGACAGAAACAGAGAGAAGGTATGCGGTAATCAACAGAGTTGGACATGAATGGTTTATATAATTTCATTTCGTCCTTTTGCTTTGCTTTGCTTTGCTTTGCTTTCTGTTCTTTCTTTTTTCCCACTATTTCTTTTGGTAAGCAAGCACTGTCACATGCCAAGAGTAAAAAAGAAGAAGCATACTATAATATGTTTATCATTTTAAGAAAATAGAGCAAATGATTAAGGCAGTCGCATAATCTAAGCATGCTATGTAATTTCGATTTTTATATCATCGAATGTAAATAGTTTCACATTTAAGTTATCACGTATAAATTTTCCGCAACTTTATGACCTAGTCAGGGAAAATGATTGAATGTCACGGGTATCCACATTATTTAGCTCATCTATATTAGTAGAATTCTTTTTTGATAATATAGTGGCAGAATGTAGATTATCGAATGCAAATCAAACTTGAAAGCAAACTGAAAATTCAAAGTATATTCTTACAGTCCTACCTCCGAATGCTTAGGAGCTCAAGCATGGTGATCTTCCTCATCTCGCGCCAAAAGTCCACGTATTCCGCGAAGGCAAAAGCGAGAATTATGATTAGCCTTGAGGCGTGAGATTGGTTGTCATAGTTTGACTTTTGGACTAAATGGTAGTATCTTGTCATTTTCCTGATAAATTAAAAAAAAAAAAATAGAAAAGATTGGCCCAAAGAAAACCCCAATCCACGAGGCAATGCAATTTGCAAGATTTTTCCAACTAGATGGCAAATGCAATCGGTGCAGGTGATGGCATTTATGTCGCTGATGTCGATTTGGATGATTATTTACCTCATAGACTTTTTATTTTTTTTTTCTTTATATATGATTCCTAATTTCTTCTCGGAATGAAACTAATTGATTGATTTTTATCAGATTTCTATTTTGCATGTGGAAGTGAAAAATAAGGAAATAGTAAACATTATAAGGAACTTATTGGTCCTTGAATTTACTAAGAAATTTTAGGTGCATGCATCTAAATGGCTATAAAATGGGGCATGGATTCGATCCCCAACCTTACACATAGTATTTCCATTAGTCCTCTGTATGTTCGTGTCGGGATTCCTCACCTAGAGGATATGTCATAAGTTACGTTTACATAATAAATAAATAAACGTATTTCAGGTTTTTTTTTTCTTTTGGAATAATTTATGGTAAATTAACCTTTACGAAATGTATCAAGATTGAGTAAATCATATTCCATAAAATAATCGACCAAAAAAAAAAAAATCCGTAAGATAAATGAAATTGGCTTTGGAGTATGGCTAAGGAAAACGCCACGCAACGAATTTCCCCCGAGGCCCATCAAAAGTCCAGACACGTCACTCCTCTCGCATTTCGGGTCCCCGGCCCGAACCCGAATAGAGGAGAGAGAGAGAGGACTCGTCTTCTTCATCGAATCCCGGTCGCCATAGCCAGCAGCTCAGCCGAGCTCCTGCAATTCCGCGTCAGCAATGGCCGCCAATTTCTGGACTTCCACTCACTAGTGAGTCTCCCGAACTCCCCTGATTCTTGCGCCGTGCATCTTCTCTGTTTCCGCGCCTTGATCTCGTCGATTCTCGATTCACTTTCTTGGGCCCTGAGGAAATTTTTTCTTCGATTTTTCCCCCGCTTTCGTCTTGGGCTCTGCAGCAAGCAACTTCTGGACCCGGAGGAGGCGGACGTGGTGCATCCGCCGGACAGAGAGAGAGGCACCACCGTCGAAGATTTCAAGCTCATGAAAATGCAAATGGCCAATCGTAGGCTTCCCCCCCCTTGCCCTTCCCGCAACGCTTTTTGATCTGGTTTCGCGTCGAATTCGTGGTCTGAGGTTCTTGGTTTCGCGATGGAAACGTCCGCTAATTATGGATCAATACTCGATTTTTCGCTTGTGTAAGTTATTGAATTGTGAAAGTAATGTGATGTTAAGGGAATCTATTTGGACTTGATGAAAGTACGTAGTTTTGTGTCTAGCAAGATCGACAGCACTTTAATTGGCCGGCTAAGCGGTTGAATTGCTGTCATGCTCGCTGTTTTCAGAATCAAGTGCGTGAAAATACCACAAAAAATTCCAAACTTTGCTCAAAATGATAAATTTACCCTAAACTTTTTTTTTGTAATATAAAAAACCCTCAACTTTGCAAACTGTGACACATTTATCCAATCAAAAGTATTTTCGTCTTTTTTTTCTTTTCTTTTTTTCTTCTTCTTCTCTCTTCCCTCCGCTGGTCATGGCAGAGCCAGCAAAGGAAAGCCAATGTCCGGCGAGGGCTGCCCTCATCGACGCCGGACGAGAGTCGCCCTCGCCTGGGCTAGCTAGGGCCACCCTCGCCTCCGTCTGGCGAGGATGATCCTCGCCAAACCTAGTGAGGGCACCCCTTGCCCGACATTGGCGAGGGCTTGGCAAGGGATGCCCTCGCTGGACTCGGGCAAGGGGTGCCCTCGCTAGATTCGACAAGGGCAACCCTAACTAGCCCAGGCGAGGGCAGCCCTCGTTGGACGCCAGCTTCCCTCCGCCAGCCATGGCAGGCGAAGGAAAGAGAGAACAAGAAGAAAAAAAGAAAAAGAATTTGAAAGGTAAAAAGACCAAAATGCTCTATAGTTTAGGATAAATGTGTCACACGGGGTTTTTTGTGTCTCAAAAAAATGTTTTGGATAAATGTGTCATGGTTGGCAAATTTCAGGGTTTTTCATATCACAAAAAAAAAAAATTCGGGGTAAATTTATCACTTTGGGTAAAGTTTGGGATTTTTTGTGATTTTTTCCCTTAAAAAATCAAAAATTCATCAATAAAAATCAACATTAGCATCAGTCGTATTATGTAGGATAACTGACATGACATCCACGTTACCAAATGCCGGCCAAGGTCAAATAAACTTAATTGACAAAAAGTGAATATGTTTAAGACTCAATTGACAAAATTGAAATGTTTATGATTAAATTAACAAAAATACAATAGGTCTAGGACTTCTTAAACAATTTTCCCTTTTGGTCTAGTTTCATGTCAAATTCGTAGTCGAGTTTCTTGGTCTTGCGATAGAAAAGTCCAGCGGTATGGTCGAGCATGGACTCCTAATTATGGATCACCACCTGATTTGTCGCTTGCGTAAGTTATCGAATTGTGAAAGCGATGTGGTCTTTAAGGGAAGCTATTTGGACTTGATAAAAGTCCCTGGCTTTGGGTCTATCAAGATCGACGGCACTTTGAGATTACTTTATGCGCGAGTTAGTTTTTATAATTGCCATGAGAGTTCTTGTTCCGTATAAATACAATTGAAGTTCGGTCATTGGTGATATAAGACGCTCAAAAATAGTTTGGTAATTGCTCTCTTGAAGGAAGCGAAACATTTGACGCAATTGAAAGTTTCCGTTTCTTTTCTAACTTTTAAAGTTTTGTGATATAAAAATGCCAGAAAATTGGTTAATGATACCTCTCTCTCTCTCTCTCTCTCTCTCTCTCTCTCTCTCTCTATATATATATATATATATATCAGAACAAACCAATTTTCATTTAATAAGCAGAATTAGGAGAACAGCCACAGTTAGCGTCTAAGCATAACAAATCCCAAAGGGGTTAGGGGGCTTAGGAAGCTAATTAGGAGGGAGGGATTCTATTCTATGGGCTTTTGCAATTCAATTCGCACGATGATTTGTTTTTGGTGGACAATGGACAACTACCACTCCTTTAAGCTGAGCCGAAAGACCCATGCATTCATCTATTAAAGTTTCCGAGGATCGAAGGACTTTGGGCTTTGCCTAATAAGAGCTCATCCACGCATAAGTTCTCTTGCAGATCGGCAGTTCCCCTCCAGTTTGATGTCTTCTGTTAGAAATGATGCCCCTCTTTAATGCAGCGAAACGTTTGTCGAAGTTCTCTTAGGCTCTGTTCTTTTCTACATAAAATATCACGTTTTTGGAAAATTTTATCTAAGAAGCCATTTTCCAAGAAAATTGCAATATTTTTATGTATTCGGCTGAAATGTGAAAATAAACTAGAAAATACTTTCCATTTCGATTTTATTTTCTGAGAAAAATCACGAAAAATTTGATTTTTTAATATTAAAAAATAATTTTTCATTATTTTTTATTTAAAAATATATTTTTCTTTTTTTTATTTTTTCCTTTTTCTTTTCCTTCCTCCTTCTCCCTCCTCCTTCCTCCACCGCTGCTTGTCTCAACGACGTGAGGCAGCTTGGCAACTGGCCAAGACGTAAGTCGGCGAGCTCGAAGCTCAACCAATCTAGGCAAGCCCAGGCTTTGCTAAGGCTGGTGAGTTTGCAACTCGCCTAAGGCAGGTCAAGCAAGCTCGGGCCTCACCCAAGGTCATTAAACATTGACCAAGCTCGAGCCTCACTTGCCTCACTTTGGCTTGTGGCCAACAACCAACAAAGGAAGAAGGAAAAAAAAAGGATAAACAATAATTAAAATTTTGATTTTTTAAAAATAAAAAGAAAAATAAAACATAAAAATAAAAGGAACATGCGTTTCATTAAAGTTGATGAGGTAAAAGAAAATATGGAAAATATTTTCCTCGCTTTTGAATGTGTTTTTTTCTAATAACAAAAAGTGTGTTCCGTGGTTAATTTATTTTCATGAAACAAACGTTAGAAAATTCAGAAAATGTTTTCCTCAAAATTATCTTCTACGAAATGAGTGGAACCTTAGAGTGCTCTACTATATAAGACACCAAGTAGTTTCCGACAGATAATTTGGTTATATCTCTCTTGAATGAAGTGAAAGTGTTCCACATTATCAAAAATTCCTTTCAGATTCAACGTTATCCCTTTCGCGTTTGTGCATCCACTCTTATAAGTCAAATTCCTCGCGTCGCTTTTAACACGGCTTGCATGTGAGTGTTGTTGAGAAATTGTCCCACATCGCTTGACAAGCAATTCAATATACTCTTTAGATTCATGTCATCTCTATCAAACAATTAGCTTGAGTTTTTTAATTGGACAATCTGGAGAAATAATAATTGTTTTTTCAAGTAGAAACTTTTATCGTCCCTTACCTGGAGTACGGTGGTGGGTCCTGTAGTTGCTCCCCCAGGATTTGCTCGCCGGCTATCGGCTTACGAGGTTCCCTGGGTTACCAAAAAAAAAAACTTTTATCGTCCCTTGATTTTAATCGGTTTATATCAGCCATGATTTTAATGATAAGGATAGCAACATAATTGTGCCATGTATGATCTAATCCATACTATTATCTTCACAAGTAATTATGTTATGAATAGAAATTACTCATATGCGTAGACCATTTTTCTCTTCCTGACCGAATATAGTTTTTAATTTCGCGTCAATTGCTCGTATAGCTTGGAAGGCAACGTTGGGGTGAGAACAACTTCAAGAGGAGTGGCCTTGGGCAAGTTGACTCCTAAGCCTTCGGTCATGTCCACCGGTTTGTCCGGCGGTGTTGCCAAGTCGAATCCTTGAAGAAGACGAGCCAGTGTCAAGTGGATCACCCGCAATGCAAACGACGCTCCCGGGCATGACCTTCTACCCGACCCAAATGGAACGAACTCAAAATGCTGACCCAAAGCATCCACGCCTTCGGGAAAAAAATCAAACAAATCAAATTGACATGTTTTTTTGGTCATTTTTTTATAACTGAATTGGAATTCATTGCGACCTTTGCTTTATGAACCACTTTTAAACCATTCTGTCCCTGACATTTTTCATATGAGTTCCCCATGTGGAGGTTTAATGGGCAGTTCTTCGTACCTGAATGGCTTGTCAAGAACCTTTCGGGTGAGAATTTTTCTGGATCGGACCAGACTCGAGGGTCTCTGTGCAGCTTCCAAGCGTTGATGAATATCCAAGTACCTTTCAGAATGAGATACCTGCTTATGGTGTAGTCCTCTCTCGCTTCATGTGGAACCAACACGGGAGCTGGTGCACGAAATGGCAATTCAAAAACACACCTCATACCACTCATCGTTTCTCATTCAATTTGGTACATTTCTAAAACACACATCATATAGCATTACATTTAGATATCATACTTTGGGTTTCGAATATCGCACGGTCACAATGATGTGTTAATATCAATACCTGGTGGATATAAGCGTAGGCTTTCCTTTACGATGGCTTGGAGGTAAGGCAAGCTCTCGATGTTGGAGTCTTGTGCCCACTCGCCCTTGCCCACCTTGAGGTCCACCTCTTCTTGAGCTCTCTTCAAGACATGATTGTTGTTGAGCAATAGAGACAGAACCCACGTCAAGGCCAGAGACGTTGTGTCCGATGCGGCCACTATAATGTTCTTTAGCATGTAAATCCACCAGATGAAAAATTACAGAGGACCAAGAATATGGGTCAGTACCCACCGGGGTTGCAGCTTGACTTACAAGATATAATTTTGACCATACATCGTTTAAAGAATGTAGAAAAAGCTGTCGAAGGTTTTGAATATGAAGGTGAGCTAGATCCGGCCCAATTCTAATTTTATTTTGGATGATTCCATGAAAACTACAAACCCAAAAGAACCGAATGGAGGTGAAGCCTTTCACCATTTTCTGGCTCATTCGGAAAACTTGCCAAGAAGTAGCCCAGAAGCCCATAAAGAACAGAATTAAGATATACAGACTTCATGGTAATAATGGAGAGAGCGCTAAGTAATATCTGATTCTATTCTTGATTCTTTAAAAAAAAAAAAAATCATTTGGTAACGTTTTTGTTTCTAAAAATGAATTTAGAAGGAATCAAGTAATAAAAAAAGTTACTTTTTTGTTCTCGAAAATAACTCCAAAATCAACCTCAAATCATTTTCTTTTTTTCTCGTTTCTTTTCTTTCCTTTCTTTTTCTCTTCCTCTTTTTCTTCCTCTAGCTGATCGCCGGCCACTGGCCAAACAAGGTCCAAAAACCTTGCTAGAGCCTCGCCATGGCTAGACGAGGCTCAGCCTCCCCAAATTTGGCGAGGCAAGCCTTCACCCAACCACCAACAAGGGTTAGCCTTGCCAAATCTAGGTGAGGGTCGGCCTCGCCCAACCGACTCTCTCAAGGTTGATGACCTTGCCCGTCAGAGGAGGAAGAAGAATAAGAGAAGAGAAAAGGGAAAAAGAGAAAAATGTAATGAAATTATTAAAAAATTTTAAAAAAATTAAGAATCGTACCAAACGTATTTAGTACACATTTCTATTTCGAAAATAGAAATTTTGTGTAATTAACAAATGCTTTTAAATACTCAAAAACTTTTTTTAAATAATAAAATCAGAAAAAAATCATTTATGGGAAAAAATTATTTCTAAGAACAGAATAACTACCGAATACAATTTCAATCACAAAAGTCATACCATTACTGTTGCCTTGACGAGGGTCTCGGGAGAGTAACCAAACGAGGCGAAACCATCCTCCCCGTCGCAGACAGCATCACGTCTATGAAATCCTCCTTCATATCGATTGCTTCTCCTCTCTTCAGCTTGTGTTCTTCGACCCATTTCCCAATGATCACGTCCAGTTCTCTCGCCACCCTCTTCATGGTCTTCACGGTCCCCACGCAGTCGGTCCATCCCATGAAGGGCAGCAAGTCTGAAACCGCAGGGAACCCAGAAATGTACATAAGGTCCTTGATCACTTTCCTCAGGTGACTCGCCTCGCCGTCGTCGGAGGAGGACCCGGTTGATGCCGACGATAGTCCAAAGTATCTCTTGCTCGCGATCATTCTGGTTATGATGTTCAAGGTCAGGAGCTCGAGCATTTCGCTCATGATCACCACCTTGGAGGACCCATTTTGGGCGTTGTCAGTGTTGCTCCTGCAGAGAGTGTGCAGGTCCTTGATGAAGGTGTCGATTGCTGATGCTTGAACGTGCTTTAGGTCGTCAAGCCTGCAAGAGAGATATTGAGAGCCTTCATCAGTTGATGATGAGTGAACAGTATGGTCGGGGTGCAGATTCAATGCGTAGAGTACCAGAGGTGGTCAAACTCGATATGCAAATCAAACTCGAAAGCAAACTGAAAATTCAAACTACATTCTTACAGTCCTACCTCCGAGTGCTCAGGAGCTCAAGCACGGTGATCTTCCTCATCTCACGCCAAAAGTCCCCGTATTCCGCGAAGGCAAAAGCGGCGTTCCCGTAGCCCAAGTGGACTCCCGCCTTGGATTTGGTACGAGAAGCGAGTTCCTTGTCATGGGTGGTGAAGCACTCCCGGACCGCCTCTTGGCTGCTTATGATGATGTCAGAAAAAAGAGGAGCACCGCCTCTCTCTCTCTCCTTCTCTGGATTTTTCCAGATTTCTCTTCCTCCCTCTGCCGCACCAGAATTTTCTCCCTCTCTCCAGAATTTTCTCTCCCCCCTCTCTCCAGATTTTTTCCACCGACTTTTACACCCTATAAATAGGGGTTCTTGCCCCTTGTGTGTGTGTGTGAATTGTGAGGAGTGTGTGAAGCGTGAGTGGAGTGTGTACGTAAGTGTGGGGTGTGTACTTGAGTGAGTGAGTGGGTGGAGTAGGTGGCGTGAAAAAGTGTGTGTAGTGGTGAGGTGTGTGAGACGTATTTGAGAGTAGTGAGTGTGTAAAAGAGTCTTGTAATATTTGCTTATATAAAATCAAGTGTTTATTTTACTTTTACATCCACTTGATTTCTCAACAAGTGGTATCAGAGCAGGTCGTCGGAGGCCGTGCAAAGACAGTGGTCGGGGACCATTGTAAGTGAGCAAGGCGGTCAGGGATCGTCGAGCCAAGGAGCGAAGAAGCGAAGGACGTCGGATTTTTTGCCAGTGCACAATCTGGGATTGTGAAGTCGGTTGGTCCGGGACCAGGCTTACTTGGTATAGTGCGGGGCATTATACTCAAGTCACGATGGCGGATTTCTCGAGTTCGGTAAGTGGAATCGAGAAACTCAACAGCTCAAATTATAATAATTGGAGTACCCGCATACAATATTACTTGCTAGGACAAGATTTGTGGGATATTGTTGGCGGGAGCAACACCACCCCACCCACGAATGATAGCGAATTAAGAAAATGGAATATAAAATCGGGTAAGGCTCTTTGTGTGCTTGCCGTGACTGTTGAAGATGAATTACTGCAACACATAAAGAGTGCGACGACCCCGAAGGAGGCCTGGGATAACTTGGCGACACTGTTTGCAAGGACAAATGATTCCAAGTTACAATGCCTGGAGAACGAGCTCCTCTCAATCTCGCAACAAAGTATGACGGTAAGTCAATACTTTTCTAAAGTTAAATCTATTTGCGAAGAAATTTCAAAATTAGATCCTGAGAATGCCATCTCCGAGACAAGAATGAGAAGAATCATAATTCACGGGTTAAGACCGGAATATAATGGTATTGTTACGGCCACTCGTGGATGGGCAAATGAGCCAACTCTAATAGAGTTGGAGAATATATTGGCCAACCAAGAAGCCTTAGATAAACAAATTTCTAAGGTCTCAATTAAGGAGGATGAAAATGCCCTCTTTAGTAATAAAAGAGGGTTCAAGGGCCAAAATAGAAATGGAGCAAGTGCAAGAGAGGGCAAACCGTGGAAAAGTCATGGAGAATGGCAAAAGCGAATAGAAGGAACTCGACCTCGGCCAGGGGGAGCTCGTCGAGACTGCGATAAGGACGAAAATGAAGAAAAGAAGAATAGAAGGCGTAATGGACGGTGTTACACGTGTGGCAAAGTAGGTCACTTTGCCAGGGATTGTCGGTTCAAAAGAGTTGAAGGAAATGTCGCAGCATCCAAGGAAAATGATAGCGAAGAAGAGTGGGATTTCCAAGCATCCTTTGCAATGGAGGAACAAGAAGATGCGATGGCCCTCATCACGGTAAGTGATAAATTGATTGATTATGAAGAAGATTGGATAGTCGACTCGGGGTGCTCAAATCACATGACCGGAGATCAAGGCAAGCTATCAAACATGTGCGAGTACAAAGGTGGACGAGTAGTTGTCACCGCAGACAACTCAAGGTTGCCGATTACCCATGTGGGCCAAACAATGATGACACCCTGATTTAGCTCGCATCAAGTCGAACTGAAAAATGTGTACCATGTGCCAGGAATGAAGAAGAATCTACTGTCCGTGGCACAACTTACAGACTCAGGCAATTATGTGGTGTTTGGTCCTAGAGACGTTAGGGTGTACCGCAATTTGAAACCAACCGGTACACCAATCATGGAAGGGCGTCGATTAGAGTCTATCTACGTGATGTCAGCTCAGACGGCATACGTGGACAAAACTCGAAAAAGTGAAACACCTGATTTGTGGCATGCACGGCTTGGGCACATGAGCTACCATAAATTAAAGGTGATGATGAAGAAAGGTATGCTAAAAGGTCTCCCTCACTTGGAAGTACAAGAAGATGTCATTTGTGCTGGATGCCAGTATGGGAAGGCACATCAGCTTCCATATGAAGAGTCCAAATTCAGAGCTAAGATGCCTCTCGAGCTTGTCCACTCGGATGTATTTGGACCAAGAAGCAATCGTCGCCGAGGGATCAAAGTACATGATAACATTCATTGACGATTTCTCCAGTACGTCCGGGTCGACTTCATGAAAGAAAAATCTGAAGCATTAAACAAATTTAAGGAGTTTAAAGCAAAAGTAGAATATGAAGTAGGCAAGAAAATACTATGCCTTCGCACGGATAATGGGGGAGAATACACATCAGATGACTTTACAAAATTTCTTCAAGAATGTAAGATACGTCGACAATTTACTTGCCCAAATACGCCACAACAAAATGGAGTTGCCGAAAGAAAGAATCGGCATTTGGCGGAGACATGCAGGAGTATGCTGCATGCGAAGAGTGTTCCACCCAAGTTTTAGGCTGAGTGTATGAAGACGGCAGCGCACGTGATCAACAGACTACCTCAAGCAAGGCTTGGCTTTATGTCACCTTATGAGAAGTTGTGGAATCGCAAGCCCACGGTAAGTCACTTTAGAATATTTGGGTGTGTATGTTATGCATTCGTGCCAGACCATCTTCGTAACAAGTTCGATAAGAAGGCAGTTCGCTGCATATTCGTGGGCTACGATGATCAAAGAAAAGGATGGAAGTGTTGTGACCCTATAACAGGGAGGTGTTACACTTCCAGAAATGTGGTGTTCGACGAACTATCATCTTGGTGGACATCACAACCTAATTCAAAACAAGTTGAAGAAGAGATTCGTGAAGGAATGGAAGAAAATGACAAGACTGATAAGGGCCAGCCAATTGAAGAAGGAAATGATAATGTAATTGGAAGAAAAGAAGTCAGAGCACAATCACCAGAAAAATCAAAGAGCCCATGGCAAACTGGTGTACATCCAAGAACTACAGAAGAGTTCCGACCAAGTCAGATGGAAGAACCTGAAGAGGAGGAATCTCAACTAAGGAGATCAACAAGACAAAGAAGACCAAATCCCAAATATGCAAATGCGGCGCTGACCGAAGATGTCAGAGTAGTTGAGCCGTCCACATATGAGGAAGCTTCGCAAGACATGGAATGGAGGAAAGCCATGGAGGAAGAGATACAAGCACTAAGAAAGAACGAAACATGGGACCTAGTACTGAGACCTAAAGAGATACGTCCTATATCTTGCAAATGGGTCTATAAACTTAAAACTCGACCAGATGGGTCGGTAGAAAGATATAAGGCACGACTAGTTGCTCGAGGATTCTCCCAAAAGTATGGCTTAGATTATGATGAGACCTTTAGTCCAGTGGCAAAGATTACTACAGTTCGAGTCTTACTAGCACTTGCAGCAAGCAAGTCGTGGAAATTATGGCAAATGGATGTGAAGAATGCCTTTTTACATGGAGAACTAGATCGACATATATACATGGAGCAACCAGATGGTTTCAAAAGTAAGTTTCATCCGGATTATGTTTGTAAGTTAAAGAAAGCCCTCTATGGCTTAAAACAAGCCCCGAGAGCATGGTATGGGAAGATTGCTGAATTTCTGGTGCAAAGTGGCTACTTTGTAGCCCCAACTGACTCGAGCTTGTTTGTAAAGGTAGAAGATGGCAAGCTTGCGATAGTATTAATCTACGTGGATGATCTAATCATCACTGGAGATAATGAAAAGGAGATATGCCAAATCAGAACCAACCTCTCAGTGCGGTTCCAGATGAAAGAGCTTGGAGAATTAAAACATTTCCTGGGACTTGAGATTGAGAAGACCAATGAAGGATTATTCCTATGTCAACAAAAGTATGCACGAGACCTCCTAGACAAGTTCGGGATGCTTGATTGCAAACCTATTTCTACTCCAATTGATGGAAATGTAAAGTTATGTGCAATTGAAGGACGAGAATTGGAAGACTCAACTATGTACAGGCAATTGGTGGGTAGTCTTATTTACCTAACCATAACACGGCCTGATATTGCCTTTGCAAAGGGGGAGTAGCAAGCCGATTCATGGAGAAGCCGCGAAGGCCCCACTTAGATGCGCGGCGCATACTAAGGTATGTAAAGGGTACATTTGATTTTGGGCTTCTGTATAGGAAAGAAGCATCATGTGAAGTTGTGGGCCATTACGATGCTGACTTTGCTGGAGATCGTGACACACGACGATCAACTACTGGATATATGTTTAGCCTCGGATCAGCAGTAGTGTCATGGTGTAGCAAAAGACAGGCAACTGTGTCACTATCTACGACAGAAGCTGAGTATAGAGCAGCAGCAATGGCAGCACAAGAAAGTACATGGCTAGTACAGCTAATGGAGGATCTCCATCAACCAATAAATCAACCTACACGGATATACTGTGATAATCTGTCAGCCATAAGCTTAGCGGAGAATCCAGTTTTCCATGCGAGGACCAAGCATGTAGAAGTGCACTACCATTTCCTACGAGAAAAAGTATTACAAGACGAGATAAAGATGGAGTATGCCAAAACAAATGATCAAGTTGCAGATATCTTCACCAAAGGTCTAGGAGCTGTAAAATTTGAAGAGTTTCGAAGGCAACTTGGTATGACCACAATGTCCATGCTAAGAGAGAGTAGTCGGTGAGGGGGAGTGTCAGAAAAAAGAGGAGCACCGCCTCTCTCTCTCTCCTTCTCTGGATTTTTCCAGATTTCTCTTCCTCCCTCTGCCGCACCAGAATTTTCTCCCTCTCTCCAGAATTTTCTCTCCCCCCTCTCTCCAGATTTTTCCACCGACTTTTACACCCTATAAATAGGGGTTCTTGCCCCTTGTGTGTGTGTGTGAATTGTGAGGAGTGTGTGAAGCGTGAGTGGAGTGTGTACGTAAGTGTGGGGTGTGTACTTGAGTGAGTGAGTGGGTGGAGTAGGTGGCGTGAAAAAGTGTGTGTAGTGGTGAGGTGTGTGAGACGTATTTGAGAGTAGTGAGTGTGTAAAAGAGTCTTGTAATATTTGCTTATATAAAATCAAGTGTTTATTTTACTTTTACATCCACTTGATTTCTCAACAGATGACTGTCGGGTGGACTCCGAGCCGGATCCGGAACATCGGGCATTGCTTGTCGGCCATGGCGGCCAGGGCCTTGGCCAGTGGGGTCTCGCCACAGAGCAAGTGGAGGTGGCCTATGCTCGGCCATGCGCCCGGTAGCTCCGGGGGTGAATTGGCACTCTTGGGCTTGTTAGATGCCCTCCAGAGGCAAAGAAGGAGTATCAGAAGCCCTACAGCTGCTAGGAGATTACTGAAAAGGAGCATGGTGGATTAGAGAGAGAGAGAGAGAGAGAGAGAGAGAGAGAGGTGTGTGTGAATGAAGAGAGTTAGGACTATTATGTATCGAATTTCCTTGGATTGTATGATTTATTTCATCCTTTCTCTTTCCTTTCTCTTCTTCTTCGCTTCTTTACTTCTTCGCTTCAAAGAGAAAAAGAGCTAATAATAACAGAATGCACTGATTATATAGCATTTACACAAGAAAATGCCTGATTTCATTGTTGTAATCGACACGACAGCGATTTGGAGAGGTTGGTATGAAAAGATGGGAAAGTCAAATGCAGGAGACGGCGGCTCGCAAGTAGGCGAGAATTATGATTAGCCTTGAGGCATGAGATTGGTTTTGTCATGGTTTGACTTTTGGACTAAATGGGTAGTATCTTGTCATTTTCTTGATAAATTAAAAAATGGATAAATGCTACAGAGGTCTTAAAACTTGTCACGAAAATACAATCAATCCTAAAACTTGTCAAATTATTTCAATCGAGTTCTAAAGTTAACGTCGTCGACTTTTTAACGGAAAATGCTGACGTGGCATTTAAAATTAATTTTTATTTTCCATGTGGCTTTTTTAATTTTTTTATTTAAATTAGATTTAAAAATTTTAAAAAAAGAAAAGTGAAAATTTAGTTAAAAAAGAAAAAGGTTCAAAAAAAAAAAATGGCAGCCTTGCCGAAGGGGCCGATGACCGTCGTCGGCCCCTTTGGCGATTGGCGACGGTGGTAGCAAATGGTGGTAGGGGAGGAGCTGCTTTATGTTCTTCTTTTTTTTTAACAATTTTAAAAAATAAATTCTCTTTTCTTTTTAGTTTTTAAATCTATTTTTTTAAAATTGAATAAAAATAATTAAAAAATCTATTTGAAAAAGAACAATTATTTAAATGGCCATGTCGGCACCACATTAGCATTTTCCATTAAACGGGCTAACGATGTTAACTTTAGGACTCAATTGAAATAATTTGACAAGTTTTAGGACTTGATTGCACTTTTTGCAAGTTTTAGGACTCAATTATATTTTCGGGACAAGTTTTAGGACTTCTGCAGCACTTATCCCATTAAAAAAATATAAAAGATTGGCCCATAGAAAACCCCAACTCCACAAGGCAATGCATTTTGCAAGATCTTTCCGAATAGATGGCAAATGCAATCGATGCAGGTGATGGTATTTCTGTCACTGATGTCAATTCGGATGATAATTTACCTCATATTGACTTTTTATTTTTATTTTTTTTTATATTTGATTCCTAATTTCTTCTCAAAATAAAATCGGTTGGTCTTTTTAGATTTATGTTTGACATGCTGAAGTGAAAAATGAGAAAATAAAACATTACGAGAAACTTATTGATCCTTGAATTTCGACTAAGGAATTCCAGGTGTGCACATGTGAATGGCTATAAAATGGGGACATGGATTCGATCCACAACCTTACACACGATGCTTCTCTTAGTCCTCTGCGTGTTCATGTCAGGATTCCTCACATAAAGGACATGTCATAAGTTACGTTTACATGAAAAAAAAAAAAAAAAAAAATACATCTCTTGGGAATATATACCTTATCCTCAACCATCACCACTCTTCGTGTCAAAAATAATTTCATTTCATAATTACCGATAACCTCCACTTAGAATGAAGAGTCAGTTTTTTTCATAAGCAAGAGTCATGCATTCTGTTAACCAAAAGACGCCTCTTTTATGATAATAAACTATTTCAACAATCCCACACTTAGTTTGTTATCTACACTAATTTACATAAATTCATACATACAAGAAGGTATCTATTAAAATTTGAATCTTGAATTAGTGTAAATAATTCTATTAACAAAATTAGTGAATCCTGATTTCGCTTGTTAATTAAATCATCACAATATGAATTTATACACATTCAGTGAGAAATTTCATATGCCTAAGCACTTTTATGGCCTTGTGCTCCTCCCCGCATTCATGAACATCTACAAAAGTTCATCTGAATTTTGTTAGAAGTGGCACTACTTCTTATGTTTATATTGGTGAAGTTCCTAAATTTGTTGTCTTAGCATTGCGTTGCTAAAACCTTGAACTTCATCAATAGTGTTTTCTTACGCTTATCCTCCTAACTTTTTATGAGTGCTAACCTCGTGTCCTGGTACTCAATCACTGTCAAGTTACAATAGGTTGTTGTTACCCATTTAACTTAAATAATTTCATTAGAAATTATTAAAGTTGGGTCTCCATTATACTTGACCATTATCAATTGGTCTTAGACCCATTCCCTTGGTAGTATTGCTTACTAAACCTCTTGAGAGTTCCTTAGTGAATGGATCAGTCATCATTTGTCCAAATGTAAATTACTGAAATAACTCCATCAGTAATTAATTATCGAGCATACTTATTTCGCAAACTAATATGTCTAAATTTTCCATTATATATTTTATTGTTTGCCTTAGACATAATTGCCTCACTACCACAATGTAAAGATATAGTTACCATTGGTTGTGGGCACAACTATATATCCAATAGCAAATTCCGTAGCCCTTCGTCGTCTTTACCAATAGTTGATAGTAATTTAATTTGAAATCCACTGTTGAATAAGTTATACATGTTTGCTTCTTTGATGCCCAAGAAACTGCACCATTTGCAAGCTTAAAAATCCATCAATATGTTAAATTGTTATCAATTATGCTAGTTATCCAAATAGCAACTGAATATATTTCTAGTACCGTTGGTTGTCTTTCATAAAATAGACCATAATGCATCATTTTCTTTAAATAGCCAAGAATTCTACTTATAGCCTTTCAATGCAGTACTAGGATTATCAATAAATCTATACAATTTGTAAAGGCTATATCCAACCTAGTACAACGCATAATATACATCAGATTTCCAATTGCACTGACATATCTAATTGTGCTAGATGTTGTCCAGTGTTTTCATCATTTTAGTTGCACATCATATGATACATTTGACTTTTAATTCTCAAATGATGATATCTTTGAATGATTTTCTCGTCATAGTGGTATTAACTTAAAGCATAACCCTCACTATGTTTAATCATTTTGACACTTAAAATAGTATCCATTTCTCTCAAATCTTTCATTTTAAACTAAGAAGATTGATACCTATTAGTTTTATTTATGCCAAGCATATTTGTACCAACAATTACAATATCATTTACAGATAAGCAAATTATAAGCTCCATATTTTTTGGTAAAGTGAATGTACTTATAAGTATTGTTATGCTTAAATCCATATGATAATACCATTGAATCAAATTATCACATGCCATTGTTTCGGTGCTTTCTTTGTCTCTTCTCATGTTGTCATTCTCAACAAAATGCCCATTATTTACAACTTCTTTCACATAATTAGCCTCATGACCTCAAGAACCTTCTTCAATTTGAATTTATTTTATCACATTATCCACAATCAGGTGCTCGATCATGTGAAGAAGTTTATTTCAACAATCATTCCAAGTTTAAGGCAATCTTGAAATAATTACAATAACTTGAAGAGACTCATAAACTTCAATCAATAAGGTTTTTGAATTTGGCAACATGTATTTGTAGTTGCTTCAGTTGTTAAGAGACATAATTTCCATTAATCGTGGTAACATGTTATATTTGATCTCCAAGGCATTTCAAATGACACCAATATTTGCGTAAGATCAAAGCATTTAATATGGATGATCTGATAGAGTAGTGGAAATCTTTCATCGGCACTTCCTTTCATTATCCTTTTCTCTTCAAGATTATCACACCCCTTTTATTCATAAATTTCAAAATACTATAGCCAACGGGAGATAATCTAGTATGCCACAAGGAAGATGACTTAATCTATCAAGATTGTAAGCACTGAATTTATCCGCTATCTCCAATTCCATGAAAATAATATTACCTTAAGATTCTTGGAGAAATTTGATTGCTAATGAAGATAGAGAAGTAGTAATAAATTCTTGATGTGAGATGACAATCACTGTTCTTAAAGTATTATTTGCCAACATTATTGTTATAACTCCAGGATATACACCAAAGCCGCAAAGAAATCAGTTCGGCAATTGCTCAATTTCTATCTTGAAATTTCATCTTGAATGCATTAAAGTTGCGTATATGAAAAAAGAAAAAGAGAGTTATTGAAAAGAAGAATTTATGAATAGTCATTGTTATCAAAAATAATATGTGAATTGGTCTTTATTCACTGACAACCAATCAACACATCTATTGGGAATAAGTATTTTATTTCCAACCATCACCACTCTTCATATCAAGAATAATTTCCTTTCGTAATTACCGATAATCTCCTTTCACTTCTTTTCATAAGCAAGAGTCACGTATTCTTTGATCAAAAGTAATTTCTTCTCTTAATCAAGAGTCACATATTCTCTTAACCAATGACATCTCTTTTATGATAACAAACTATTTCAACAATCGGTGCATCTACGTTAAGAAGATGGTTGTTTAATACTCATCTAATCCATATTATCTACTCGAGTAACTATTTTGTTATGCGAGATTATTCCATACATGGACCCTTTTTGCTCTTCCCGACGAAAGTAGTTTCTAATTCGCCATCAATTTCTCATAGAGCATGGAAGGCAACCTCGGGTTGAGGACGACTCGAAGAGGAGTGGCCTTGGGCAAAGTGAGCCCTATGCCTTCGGTCATGTCCACTAGTTCGTCCGACGATGTTGCCAAGTCAAATCCTTGAAGAAGACGTGCCAACGTCAAGTGGGTCGCTCGCAATGCAAACGCGGCTCCCGGGCATATTCTTCTACCCGATCCAAACGGAATGAATTCAAAATGCTGACCCAAAGCATCCACACCTTCGAGGGAAAAAAATGAAACAAATCAATTCAACATATTTTTTGTTGGTCATTTCTTTTGACTAAATTGGGATTCATGGCCAACCTTGCTTTACGAAACTACTTTCAAACCATTTCCTAAAGGTGTTCTCATGAGTTTCATATGTGTAGAGTTGATGGGCAGATCTTCATACCTGAATGATTTGTCAAAAACCGTTCAGGTAAGAATTTTTCTGGGTCGGACCAGACTTGAGGGTCTCTGTGCAGTTTCCACATGTTGACAAATACCCGTGTGCCCTTTGGGATGAGATAGCCTCTCACATTGCAATCCACTCTCGCTTCATGCGGGATCGAAAGGGGACCTGATACCAAGAAATGATCATTCAAATTTTCATATATTTCATCTCATTACAGCTCCAAAACATGCATCATGTTGCGTGACATCTGGATGTCATCCTCGGTGCTTCCAATTGCATGGCAACCATGACGTGTTAATATCAAGTCGTGTCAAGCATTGCGATTCACATAAAATGTAGGTACCTGCGGATATAGGCGCAGGGTTTCCTTGACGATGGCTTGGAGGTAAAGCAAGCTCCCGATGTCAGAGTCTTGTACCCATCTGTCCTTGCCCACTTTGAGGTCTATCTCTTCTTGAGCTCTCTTCAAGACGTGTTTGTGGTTGAGCAGTAGAGACAGGATCCATGTCAAGTTCAGAGACGTTGTGTCCGATCCGGCCACTATAATGTTCTTCAGCATGTAAATTGGCCAGACAAAAAATTACAGAGGACCAAGAATATGAATAAGTACATATAGTTTAGACCAGAGATCAATTCTAGAAAGACAAAGCTACCGTAGGGTATGAATATGAAGGTGAGCTAGATCTGGCCCAATTCTAATCTTCTTTTACATCATTCTATGAAAACAATAAACCCAGAAAAACTGAGTGGTTACCCTTGTTCTGGATCAATTGGAAAAATTGTCAAGAAGAAGTTTAGACGATTTCAGGAAACATACGGCCAAAAGTCCTGAATTATATTGATTGTGACATCAATATCTCAAACTCTTCTTTTAAGTCACTAAAACTGCCCAAAGTTGCATCTGTATGACAAAATGTATCCTTTGTTTACCATAAAAACATCATAAATTATTCTCACACTGACACCAATATACCAAACATACTAGTTTTACAAAAATACTCTCCATCTATCACAAAAAAAATTCTAAACTTTGCCCACTATAACACCAATACTCTTGAACTTAAGAGTCCAAGGTTTGGATTTTTTGGCGGATGAAGAGTATTTTTGTCATGTTCGTACGAGTTTGAGATATTGCTAAAAAAAAAGTTTGGGATGTTAATATATAGTGCGTATAGTGGTAACGGAATAAAGATTTGAGCTAGATGTTAAAATAGGCATAATTTAAAATTCCGATGACATAGATCGTTGCTATGAAAAGTAAAAATTGACTATAAGATATATTCCAACACCCTTTGGTCAAGAAAAGGCCAATAATGGGCTCGGTGGGAGCCTTTGGACCATCGATTCCTTTCCTTTCTTCCAATCAAGGATCATCAATAAAGTACTAAGGGAAGGGAATAGAATGGAGAACCCAATTACTTTATGCTAATAATGGAAAGAGCTCCATCGCAAGAGTCGCATACCACTACTGTTGCCTTGATGAGTGTCTCAGGAGAGTGACCAAACTGGGCTAAACCATCCTCCCCGATCACGGACAGCATCACGTCTATGAAATCCTCCTTCACATCACCGATCACTTCCCCTCTCTGATCACCTTCTCTCTTCAGCTTGTGCTCTTCAACCCATTTCCCGACGATCTCATCCAGCTCTCTCGCCACCCTCTTCATGGTCTTCACGGTCCCCACGCAGTCGGTCCATCCCGTGAAGGGCACCAGGTCTGAGACCGCGGGGAACCCGGAGATGTACATGAATTCCTTGATCACCCTCCTCAGGTGACTCGCCTCCTCATCGTCGTCGGTGGAGGACCCAGTCGACGCTGACGACAGTCTGAAGTATCTCTTGCTCGCGATCGTTCTGATTATGATGTTCAAGGTCAGGAGCTCGAGCAATTGGCTTATGACCACCACCTTGGAGGACCCGTTTTGGGCGTCGATGGCGTTGGTCCTGCAAAGGGCGTGCAGGTCCTTGACGAAGGTGTCGATTTCTGATGCTTGAACGTGCTTTAGGTTGTCGAGCCTGCAAGAGAGACAGAGAGAGCCTTCATCAATCGATTATGAGGGAACAGTGCGGTCGGGGTTCGGTTGGGTCAAACTTGATACGCGAATCGAAGTTGAAAAGAGAAGCTTTCGAGTTTGACTTTGGCTTTCATATTCCAAACCAAATTCAACCGAATTAGAACTGAATTCAGATTGTAATCCTATAGCCCTACCTTCGAGTACTTAGGAGCTCGAGCATGGTTATCTTCCTCATCTCGCGCCAAAAGTCCCCGTATTCTGCGAAGGCGAAACTGGCATACCCGTAGCCCAAGTGCATTCCCAGCTTGGATTTGGGGCGAGAAGCGAGGTCCTTGTCGTGGGTGGTGAAGCACTCCCGGACTGCCTCATAGCTGCTTATGATGGTCGCCGGGTGGACTCCGAGACGGATCCGAAACATCGGGCCCTGCTTGTCGGCCATGGCGGCCAGGGTCCTGGCCAGCGGGGTCTCGCCGCCCAGCAAGTGGAGGTGGCCTATGATCGGCCATGCGCCCGGCAGCTCCGGGGGTAAGGCAGTACCTTTGGGTTTGTTCGGAGAAGATCTTGCCCTCCATAGAATTAGCAGGAGCAACACAACCCCTAGAACTGCTAGGAGATGAGTGAGGAAGAGCATGGTGGTTTACACAGAGAGAGAGAGAGACAGACAGACAGACAGACAGACAGAGACAGAAACAGAGAGAAGGTATGCGGTAATCAACAGAGTTGGACATGAATGGTTTATATAATTTCATTTCGTCCTTTTGCTTTGCTTTGCTTTGCTTTGCTTTCTGTTCTTTCTTTTTTCCCACTATTTCTTTTGGTAAGCAAGCACTGTCACATGCCAAGAGTAAAAAAGAAGAAGCATACTATAATATGTTTATCATTTTAAGAAAATAGAGCAAATGATTAAGGCAGTCGCATAATCTAAGCATGCTATGTAATTTCGATTTTTATATCATCGAATGTAAATAGTTTCACATTTAAGTTATCACGTATAAATTTTCCGCAACTTTATGACCTAGTCGGGGAAATTGATTGAATGTCACGGGTATCGACATTATTTAGCTCATCTATATTAGTAGAATTCTTTTTTGATAATATAGTGGCAGAATGTAGATTATCGAATGCAAATCAAACTTGAAAGCAAACTGAAAATTCAAAGTATATTCTTACAGTCCTACCTCCGAATGCTTAGGAGCTCAAGCATGGTGATCTTCCTCATCTCGCGCCAAAAGTCCACGTATTCCGCGAAGGCAAAAGCGAGAATTATGATTAGCCTTGAGGCGTGAGATTGGTTGTCATAGTTTGACTTTTGGACTAAATGGTAGTATCTTGTCATTTTCCTGATAAATTAAAAAAAAAAAAATAGAAAAGATTGGCCCAAAGAAAACCCCAATCCACGAGGCAATGCAATTTGCAAGATTTTTCCAACTAGATGGCAAATGCAATCGGTGCAGGTGATGGCATTTATGTCGCTGATGTCGATTTGGATGATTATTTACCTCATAGACTTTTTATTATTTTTTCTTTATATTTGATTCCTAATTTCTTCTCGGAATGAAACTAATTGATTGGTTTTTATCATATTTCTATTTCGCATGTGGAAGTGAAAAATAAGGAAATAGTAAACATTATAAGGAACTTATTGGTCCTTGAATTTACTAAGAAATTTTAGGTGCATGCATCTAAATGGCTATAAAATGGGGCATGGATTCGATCCCCAACCTTACACACAGTATTTCCATTAGTCCTCTGTATGTTCGTGTCGGGATTCCTCACCTAGAGGATATGTCATAAGTTACGTTTACATAATAAATAAATAAACGTATTTCAGGTTTTTTTTTTCTTTTGGAAAAATTTATTGTAAATTAACCTTTACGAAATGTATCAAGATTGAGTAAATCATATTCCATAAAATAATCGACCAAAAAAAAAAAAAATAATCCGTAAAATAAATGAAATTGGCTTTGGAGTATGGCTAAGGAAAACGCCACGCAACGAATTTCCCCCGAGGCCCATCAAAAGTCCAGACACGTCACTCCTCTCGCATTTCGGGTCCCCGGCCCGAACCCGAATAGAGGAGAGAGAGAGAGGACTCGTCTTCTTCATCGAATCCCGGTCGCCATAGCCAGCAGCTCAGCCGAGCTCCTGCAATTCCGCGTCAGCAATGGCCGCCAATTTCTGGACTTCCACTCACTAGTGAGTGTCCCGAACTCCCCTGATTCTTGCGCCGTGCATCTTCTCTGTTTCCGCGCCTTGATCTCGTCGATTCTCGATTCACTTTCTTGGGCCCTGAGGAAATTTTTTCTTCGATTTTCCCCCCGCTTTCGTCTTGGGCTCTGCAGCAAGCAACTTCTGGACCCGGAGGAGGCGGACGTGGTGCATCCGCCGGACAGAGAGAGAGGCATCACCGTCGAAGATTTCAAGCTCATGAAAATGCAAATGGCCAATCGTAGGCTTCCCCCCCCCCTTGCCCTTCCCGCAACGCTTTTTGATCTGGTTTCGCGTCGAATTCGTGGTCTGAGGTTCTTGGTTTCGCGATGGAAACGTCCGCTAATTATGGATCAATACTCGATTTTCCGCTTGTGTAAGTTATTGAATTGTGAAAGTAACGTGATGTTAAGGGAATCTATTTGGACTTGATGAAAGTACGTAGTTTTGTGTCTAGCAAGATCGACAGCACTTTAATTGGCCGGCTAAGCGGTTGAATTGCTGTCATGCTCGCTGTGTTAAGGGAATCTATTTGGACTTGATGAAAGTAGGTGGTTTTGTGTCTAGCAAGATGGACAGCACTTTAATTGGCCGGCTAAGCGGTTGAATTGCTGTCATGCGGGAATTTATTTGGACTTGATGAAAGTAGGTGGTTTTGTGTCTAGCAAGATGGACAGCACTTTAATTGGCCGGCTAAGCGGTTGAATTGCTGTCATGCGGGAATTTATTTGGACTTGATGAAAGTAGGTGGTTTTGTGTCTAGCAAGATCGACGGCACTTTAATTGGCCGGCTAAGCGGTTGAATTGCTGTCATGCTCGCTGTTTTCAGAATCAAGTGCGTGAAAATACCACAAAAAATTCCAAACTTTGCTCAAAATGATAAATTTACCCTAAACTTTTTTTTTGTAATATAAAAAACCCTCAACTTTGCAAACTGTGACACATTTATCCCATCAAAAGTATTTTCATCTTTTTTTTCTTTTCTTTTTTTCTTCTTCTTCTCTCTTCCCTCCTCTGGTCATGGCAGAGCCAGCAAAGGAAAGCCAATGTCCGGCAAGGGCTACCCTCACCGACGCCGGACGAGAGTCGCCCTCGCCTGGGCTAGCTAGGGCCACCCTCACCTGCGTCTGGCGAGGATGATCCTCGCCAAACCTAGTGAGGGCACCCCTTGCCCGACATTGGCGAGGGCTTGGCAAGGGATGCCCTCGCTGGACTCGGGCAAGGGGTGCCCTCGCTAGATTCGACAAGGGCAACCCTAACTAGCCCAGGCAAGGGCAGCCCTCGGTTGACGCCAGCTTCCCTCCGCCAGCCATGGCAGGCGAAGGGAAGAGAGAACAAGAAGAAAAAAAGAAAAAGAATTTGAAAGGTAAAAAGACCAAAATGCTCTATAGTTTAGGATAAATGTGTCACACGGGGTTTTTTGTGTCACAAAAAAATGTTTTGGATAAATGTGTCATGGTTGGCAAATTTCAGGGTTTTTCATATCACAAAAAAAAAAATTCGGGATAAATTTATCACTTTGGGTAAAGTTTGGGATTTTTTGTGATTTTTTCCCTTAAAAAATCAAAAATTCATCAATAAAAATCAACATTAGCATCAGTCGTACTATGTAGGATAACTGACATGACATCCACGTTACCAAATGCCGGCCAAGGTTAAATAAACTTAATTGACAAAAAGTGAATATGTTTAAGACTCAATTGACAAAATTGAAATGTTTATGATTAAATTAACAAAAATACAATAGGTCTAGGACTTCTTAAACAATTTTCCCTTTTGGTCTAGTTTCATGTCAAATTCGTAGTCGAGTTTCTTGGTCTTGCGATAGAAAAGTCCAGCGGTATGGTCGAGCATGGACTCCTAATTATGGATCACCACCTGATTTGTCGCTTGCGTAAGTTATCGAATTGTGAAAGCGATGTGGTCTTTAAGGGAAGCTATTTGGACTTGATAAAAGTCCCTGGCTTTGGGTCTATCAAGATCGACGGCACTTTGAGATTACTTTATGCGCGAGTTAGTTTTTATAATTGCCATGAGAGTTCTTGTTCCGTATAAATACAATTGAAGTTCGGTCATTGGTGATATAAGACGCTCAAAAATAGTTTGGTAATTGCTCTCTTGAAGGAAGCGAAACATTTGACGCAATTGAAAGTTTCCGTTTCTTTTCTAACTTTTAAAGTTTTGTGATATAAAAATGCCAGAAAATTGGTTAATGATACCTCTCTCTCTCTCTCTCTCTCTCTCTCTCTATATATCTATCTATATATATATATATATATATATATATATATATATATCAGAACAAACCAATTTTCATTTAATAAGCAGAATTAGGAGAACAGCCACAGTTAGCGTCTAAGCATAACAAATCCCAAAGGGGTTAGGGGGCTTAGGAAGCTAATTAGGAGGGAGGGATTCTATTCTATGGGCTTTTGCAATTCAATTCGCACGATGATTTGTTTTTGGTGGACAATGGACAACTACCACTCCTTTAAGCTGAGCCGAAAGACCCATGCATTCATCTATTAAAGTTTCCGAGGATCGAAGGACTTTGGGCTTTGCCTAATAAGAGCTCATCCACGCATAAGTTCTCTTGCAGATCGGCAGTTCCCCTCCAGTTTGATGTCTTCTGTTAGAAATGATGCCCCTCTTTAATGCAGCGAAACGTTTGTCGAAGTTCTCTTAGGCTCTGTTCTTTTCTACATAAAATATCACGTTTTTGGAAAATTTTATCTAAGAAGCCATTTTCCAAGAAAATTGCAATATTTTTATGTATTCGGCTGAAATGTGAAAATAAACTAGAAAATACTTTCCATTTCGATTTTATTTTCTGAGAAAAATCACCAAAAATTTGATTTTTAATATTAAAAAATAATTTTTCATTATTTTTATTTAAAAATATATTTTTCTTTTTTTTTTTTTTTCCTTTTTCTTTTCCTTCCTCCTTCTCCCTCCTCCTTCCTCCACCGCTGCTTGTCTCAACGACGTGAGGCAGCTTGGCAACTGGCCAAGACGTAAGTCGGCGAGCTCGAAGCTCAACCAATCTAGGCAAGCCCACGCTTTGCTAAGGCTGGTGAGTTTGCAACTCGCCTAAGGCAGGTCAAGCAAGCTCGGGCCTCACCCAAGGTCATTAAACATTGACGAGGCTCGAGCCTCACTTGCCTCACTTTGGCTTGTGGCCAACAACCAACAAAGGAAGGAGGAAAAAAAAGGATAAATAGTAATTAAAATTTTGATTTTTTAAAAATAAGAGGAACATGCGTTTCATTAAAGTTGATGAGGTAAAAGAAAATTTGGAAAATATTTTCCTTGCTTTTGAATGTATTTTTTCTATTAACAAAAAGTGTGTTCCGTGGTTAATTTATTTTCATGAAAAAAACGTTAGAAAATTCAGAAAATAATTTCCTCAAAATTATCTTCTACGAAATGAGTGGAGCCTTAGAGTGCTCTACTATATAAGACACCAAGTAGTTTCCGACAGATAATTTGGTTATATCTCTCTTGAATGAAGTGAAAGTGTTCCACATTATCAGAAATTCCTTTTATATTCAACGTTATCCCTTTCCCATTTGTGCATCCACTCTTATAAGTCAAATTCCTCACGTCGCTTTTAACACGGCTTGCATGTGAGTGTTTTTGAGAAATTTTCCCACATCGCTTGACAAGCAATTCAATATACTCTTTAGATTCATGTCATCTCTATCAAACAATTAGCTTGAGTTTTTTAATTGGACAATCTGGAGAAATGATAATTGTTTTTTCAAGTAGAAACTTTTATCGTGCCTTACCTGGAGTACGGTGGTGGGTTCTGTAGTCGCTCCCCCCGGGTTTGCTCGCCGGCTATCGGCTTACGGGGTTCCCTGGGTTACCAAAAAAAAAAACTTTTATCGTCCCTTGATTTTAATCGGTTTATATCAGCCATGATTTTATTGATAAGGATAGCAATATAATTGTGCCATGTATGATCTAATCCATACTATTATCTTCACAAGTAATTATGTTATGAATAGAAATTACTCTCATACGTAGACCATTTTTCTCTTCCTGACCGAATATAGTTTCTAATTTCGCGTCAATTGCTCATATAGCTTGGAAGGCAACTTTGGGGTGAGAACAACTTCAAGAGGAGTGGCCTTGGGCAAGTTGACTCCTAAGCCTTCGGTCATGTCCACCGGTTTGTCCGGCGGTGTTGCCAAGTAGAATCCTTGAAGAAGACGAGCCAGTGTCAAGTGGATCACCCGCAATGCAAACGACGCTCCCGGGCATGACCTTCTACCCGACCCAAATGGAACGAACTCAAAATGCTGACCCAAAGCATCCACGCCTTCGGGAAAAAAACCAAACAAATCATATTGACATGTTTTTTTGGTCATTTTTTTTTAACTGAATTGGAATTCATTGCGACCTTTGCTTTATGAACCACTTTTAAACCATTCTGTCCCTGACATTTTTCTTATGAGTTCCCCATGTGGAGGTTTAATGGGCAGGTCTTCGTACCTGAATGGCTTGTCAAGAACCTTTCGGGTGAGAATTTTTCTTGATCAAACCAGACTCGAGGGTCTCTGTGCAGCTTCCAAGCGTTGATGAATATCCAAGTACCTTTCGAAATGAGATACCCGCTTATGGTGCAGTCCTCTCTCGCTTCATGTGGAACCAACACGGGAGCTGATGCACGAAATGGCAATTCAAAAACACACCTCATAGCACTCATCGTTTCTCATTCAATTTGGTACATTTCTAAAACACACATCATATAGCATTACATTTAGATATCATACTTTGGGTTTCGAATATCGCACGGTCACAGTGATGTGTTAATATCAATACCTGGTGGATATAAGCGTAGGCTTTCCTTTACGATGGCTTGGAGGTAAGGCAAGCTCTCCATGTTGGAGTCTTGTGCCCACTCGCCCTTGCCCACTTTGAGGTCCACGTCTTCTTGAGCTCTCTTCAAGACATGATTGTTGTTGAGCAATAGAGACAGAACCCACGTCAAGGCCAAAGACGTTGTGTCCGATGCGGCCACTATAATGTTCTTCAGCATGTAAATCCACCAGATGAAAAATTACAGAGGACCAAGAATATGTGTCAGTACCCACGGGGTTGCAGCTTGACTTACAAGATATAATTTTGACCATATATCATTTAAAGAATGTAGAAAAAGCTATCGAAGGTTTTGAATATGAAGGTGAGCTAGATCCGGCCCAATTCTAATTTTCTTTTGGATGATTCCATGAAAACTACAAACCCAAAAGAACCGAGTGGAGGTGAAGCCTTTCACCATTTTCTGGCTCATTCGGAAAACTTGCCAAGAAGCAGCCCAGAAGCCCATAAAGAACAGAATCAAGATATGCAGACTTCATGGTAATAATGGAGAGAGCGCTAAGTAATATCTGATTCTATTCTTGATTCTCTGAAGAAAAAAAAAGCCATTTGGTAACGTTTTTGTTTTGAAAATGAATTTGGAAGGAATCAAGTAGTAAAAAAAGTTACTTTTTTGTTCTCGAAAATAACTCCAAAATCAAGCTCAAATCATTTTCCTTTTTTCTCGTTTCTTTTCTTTCTTTTTCTCTTCCTCTTTTTCTTCCTCTAGCTAATCGCCGGCCACCGGCCAAACAAGGTCCAAAAACCTTGCTAGAGCGTCGCCTCCCCAAATTTGGCGAGGCAAGCCTTCACCCAACCACCAGCGAGGGTCAGCCTTGCCAAATCTAGGTGAGGGTCGGCCTCGCCCAACCGGCTCTCTCAAGGTTGATGACCTTGCCCGTCAGAGGAGGAAGAAGAATAAGAGAAGAAAAAAAGGAAAAAGAGAAAATGTAATGAAATTATTAAAAAAATTAAAAAAATTAAGAATCGTACCAAACGTATTTGGTACACATTTCTATTTCGAAAATAGAAATTTTGTGTAATTAACAAATGCTTTTAAATACTCAAAAACTTTTTAAATAATAAAATCAGAAAAAATCATTTATGGGAAAAAATTATTTCTAAGAACAGAATAACTACCGAATACAATTTCAATCACAAAAGTCATACCATTACTGTTGCCTTGACGAGGGTCTCGGGAGAGTAACCAAACGAGGCGAAACCATCCTCCCCCGTCGCAGACAGCATCACGTCTATGAAATCCTCCTTCATATCGATTGCTTCTCCTCTCTTCAGCTTGCGTTCTTCGACCCATTTCCCAATGATCACGTCCAGTTCTCTCGCCACCCTCTTCATGGTCTTCACGGTCCCCACGCAGTCGGTCCATCCCATGAAGGGCAGCAAGTCTGAAACCGCAGGGAACCCAGAAATGTACATAAGGTCCTTGATCACTTTCCTCAGGTGACTCGCCTCGCCGTCGTCGGAGGAGGACCCGGTTGATGCCGACGATAGTCCAAAGTATCTCTTGCTCGCGATCATTCTGGTTATGATGTTCAAGGTCAGGAGCTCGAGCATTTCGCTCATGATCACCACCTTGGAGGACCCATTTTGGGCGTTGTCAGTGTTGCTCCTGCAGAGAGTGTGCAGGTCCTTGATGAAGGTGTCGATTTCTGATGCTTGAACGTGCTTTAGGTCGTCAAGCCTGCAAGAGAGATATTGAGAGCCTTCATCAGTCGATGATGAGTGAACAGTGTGGTCGGGGTGCAGATTCAATGCGTAGAGTACCAGAGGTGGTCAAACTTGATTTGCAAATCAAACTCGAAAGCAAACTGAAAATTCAAACTATATTCTTACAGTCCTACCTCCGAGTGCTCAGGAGCTCAAGCAGATCTTCCTCATCTCGCGCCAAAGGTCCCCGTATTCCGCGAAGGCAAAAGCGGCGTTCCCGTAGCCCAAGTGGACTCCCGCCTTGGATTTGGTACGAGAAGCGAGTTCCTTGTCGTGGGTGGTGAAGCACTCCCGGACCGCCTCTTGGCTGCTTATGACGACCGTCGGGTGGACTCCGAGCCGGATCAGGAACATCGGGCCTTGCGCGTCGGCCATGGCGGCCAGGGTCTTGGCCAGCAGGGTCTCGCCATGGAGCAAGTGGAGGTGGCCTATGATCGGCCATGCGCCCGGTAGCTCCGGGGGTAAATTGGCAATCTTGGGCTTGTTGGATGCCCTCCACAGGCAAACAAGGAGTATCAGAAGCCCTAGAGCTGCTAGGAGATGACTGAGGAGGAGCATGGTGGATTAGAGAGAGAGAGAGAGAGGTGTGCGTGAATGAAGAGAGTTAGGACTATTATGTATCGAATTTCCTTTGAATGGATTGTATGATTTATTTCATCCTTTCTCTTTCCTTTCTCTTCTTCTTCGCTTCAAAGAAAAAAAGAGCTAATAATAACATAATGCACTGATTATATAGCATTTTCACAAGAAAAATGCCTGATTTCATTGTCGTAATCGACACGACGGCGATTTGGAGAGGTTGGTGTGAAAAGATGGGAAAATCAAATGGAGGAGACGGCGGCCGGTGGAGTAGGCGAGAATTATAATTAGCCTTGAGGCGTGAGATTGGTTTTGTCATAGTTTGACTTTTGGACGAAATGAGTAGTATCTTGTTATTTTCCTGATAAATTTTATAAAAATAAAAATAGAAAAGATTGGCCCATAGAAAACCCCAACTCCATAAGGCAATGCAATTTGCAAGATTTTTCCGACTAGATGGCAAATGCAATCGGAGCAGGTGATGGCATTTATGTCGTCGACGTCGATTTGGATAATAATTTACGTCATATTGACTTTTTCTTTTTTATATTTGATTCCTAATTTCTTCTCAAAATGAAATCGGTTGGTCTTTTTAGATTTATGTTTGATATGATGAAGTGAAAAATGAGAAAATAAAATGTTACGAGAAACTTAGAGCGCGTATGATAACGTTTCGTTCAAAAATTATTCCAAATAACGAAATAGAAAAAAGTGTTTACTGCTCCTAACAATTTTTTACCGAAAGACACGTTTGGTAAACTTGTTCCGGGAATAAAAAATGAATAGAAACACGTCTAGTAAATTTATATTCTTTTTTTGTTTCTTTTAATTTTTTCATATTTTTATTTTATTTTTCTTTTTTACTTTTTTTTTTTTTTTCTTCTTTCGGCCGGTCGCCGGCCTCCGGCGACTAGCCGACGAGGGCCGGCAGCCTCACCTAGCCACGGCAAGACTCACCGACCCCCAGGGAGGCCGAGCCTCGCTATGGCTGGGCGAGGCTCGGCCTTGCCTTGGCTGGGCGAGCTTGGCCTTGCCCAGATCCGGCGACGCTCCAGCGAAGTCGCCGACCCTCGACGATATCGCCGGCCCTCGACGACCGGTTGCCGACCATGGCCGAGGCTGGCGACCGACCAAAGCAAAAAGAAGATGAAAAGATAAGAGAAAGAAGTGTTTCTTCAAAAATGTTTATGGAACAAAAAACAACTTTTTTTTGTTTCTCATTTCCGTTCTTTTTTTGTTCCGAGAACAAAAAAACAGATTTTGAACAAAAACGTAAACAAACACGTTTTTGTTTTTTTTTTTTTCCCAGAACAAAAAAAAAAAAATTTTTGTTCATTAAAACAAAAAAAAACATTACCATGCAACCCTTTATTAATCCTTGAATTTCGACTAAGGAATTCCAAGTGTGCGCATCTAAATGGCTACAAAATGGGGACATGGATTCAATCCATAACCTTACACGCAATGCTTCTCTTAGTCATCTGCGTGTTCATGGCGGGATTCCTCATGTAAAGGATATGTCATAAGGTATGTTTACAAGGGAAAAAAAAAAAAAAAAACAAACATATTTGAGGTTTTTTTTCTTTTGGAAAATTAACCTCAGCGAAATGTATCAAGATTGGGTAAATCATATTCCATAAAATAATCGACCAAAAAAAAATCCATGAAATAAATGAAATTGGCTTTGGAGTATGGCTAAGGAAAACGCCATGCAACGAATTTCCCCCGAGGCCCATCAAAAGTCCAGACACGTCGCTCCTCTCGCATTTCGGGTCCCCGGCCCGAACCCGAATAGAGGGGAGAGAGAGAGGGGGAGGAGGACTCGTCTTCTTCATCGAATCCCTCTCGCCATAGCCAGCAGCTCAGCCGAGCTCCTGCAATTCCGCGTCAGCAATGGCCGCCAATTTCTGGACTTCCACTCACTAGTGAGTCTCCCGAACTCCCCTGGTCCTTGCGCCGTGCTTCTTCTCTTTTTCCGCGCCTTGATCCTCGTCGATTCTCGATTCACTTTCTTGGGCCCTGAGGAACTTTTTTCTTCGATTTCCCCCCGCTTTCGTCTTGGGCTCTGCAGCAAGCAACTTCTGGACCCGGAGGAGGCGGACGCGGTGCATCCGCCGGACAGAGAGAGAGGCATCACCGTCGAAGATTTCAAGCTCATCAAAATGCAAATGGCCAATTGTACGCTCCCCCCCTTTGCCCTTCCCGCAACGCTTTTTTGATCTGGTTTCGCGTCGAATTCGTGGTCTGAGGTTCTTGGTTTCGCGATGGAAACGTCCGCTAATTATGGATCAATACTCAATTTTTCGCTCGTGTAAGTTATTGAATTGTGAAAGTAATGTCGTGTAAAGGGAATCTATTTGGACTTGATGAAAGTAGGTAGTTTTGTGTCTAGCAAGATTGACAGCACTTTAATTGGCCGGCTAAGCAGTAGAATTGCTGTCATGCTCGCTGTGTTCAGAATCAGGTGCGTGAAAAAGTGAAGGATAGTGATCGATCATTAGTATCAGGATGTGACAGGAACCTTGGAACCTTGAAAATATGAGACTAATGAAGGCCTCATTTGGTGATCAAGAGGGTACCATGGATAGAAATATACTCTCTTTTGTGTTCTTTGGCTTCCCATAAAGAGTACATTGGTAAACATTCTGACTGTAGTATAGGAAAAGAGGATTCTTGATTGCCATGTTCAGTGTTAACCGCATCTCGAGCCTGACAATTGATGATGCTTGTTAAGATCACTGGAATTACGGCAAACCAGGCATGAGGGAGAATTTTACACGTCGTATTTCTTTCATCTGAACATGTACTTTAAATACAAAATAGTGGCTTTGTTCATCGCTCGTATGTTGGGGAAAAAAATTTTGCCAGTCGAATTTTTGTCTTGTCGGCAGTGGTTGCATGATATCTTAACTCAGTTGAAGGTTTTTTTTCCCTTTTTTTTTCCCATATTTTATTTGCTTTTCTGGAGTAACTAATGCGGCAGTGGACTTTGGTGCAAAGTTAGGAATAGTTGACTTGCAGTTCCTGCTTGCTCTTACCCGTTTGACCAAAAGGTTGTTCATTGTCGTCACATGTTATATGGGTATATTTTCAAGCACATTGATCCTGTTTTTTTTTTTCAGATATATGGAAACTGGCTCAGAGTGTTAAAGTCAGGCAAAGGTGAGATATATACTTGTTCTCTTTATAATGCTTAAAGTAATATCAAAACCTTACCAAAAGAGCTTATTGCCTTGAACATCGGAGTATTGATTGTAAGTCAGTGCTGTGGGTGATCCCTTTGTTTGAAAATACTTATTTAATTCTGATGAACTGTTTATTTGCTAGGGTCATAGCCACTGCAGTTACATATATGAGACGAGTTTATACCAGGTAGGTGGCTATATATTACAATTAATGATGTTGACAATGTCTACATTGTGTTGTGAATGTTGACTAACAAAAGATTTTGTAGACTGTATTGAAAAGATGCATTGGTTATTTGCTAACATGGTCATGCAAGATAAGATTTCTATGTTACTCTGTTTATCTAGTCACAATTTACACTTGTTCCACTTTGGCTTGCTTAGTTCCTGTTTTATATCATTTCTTTTCCTCACTCAGAAGTTGTTTTACCCTCTATATAGGGATTCCATGTAGCATTTTTCAAGGTCTGGAAGTAATAGACTTTGCCATTTAGGGGGAACTGGTCAGGCATTGTAGCAATGCCTGGAAGGTTATGGTTCTACCTACTACCTTTTGAAGCATTCATATTAGAGCATTTATCAGAAAAAAAGACATTGATTTTTTCAGAGTGATCTGAAATTGTATGGAAACAAATATTGATTGTGAAAGATTTTAACTGCTTTTTTTTTTTTTTATAACTCCTCTTTTGATTGGTGTTCCCTATCATATTGGACAAGTTTTCCTGTGAAAACTTTATGCTTTTTAAGTGCTGTATGGTGAGCGTAAATTATATTGAGTTGGAGGTCAACAACTCATGCCCACATATTCAACTATGTTTCGAACATACTTTATCCCTCTTTCAAAAGGCATGTATTGTTATCTTATACTGTGTGGGAATCGAATTTGTTCCATTTTTATTTGCATGAACTCACAACCTTTTCTCCTATTATGTCTTATTGTATGAGCTGGCTGCCAGTTTTGCTTGTGGTCTTTTTGAAGTTTGAGATCACGATGTCATATGACTTCATTAGGTCACCATTTTGCTTTTCTATTCCAGAAAGAGTATGTCAGAGTATGATCCACGCCTAGTGGCTCCAGCCTGCCTGTACTTGGCAGCAAAAGCAGAAGAAAGCACTGTGCAGGCCAAAGCACTTGCATTCTACATCAGGAAAATATGTAAGGATGTTGTAATCAATCGTGTTTTGTGGTTATCAAATTCCAGCAAGATGGACGAAGCAACCGTAGCTCAAATGTGAGAACTGCTAAGAGTCCTTTACTTATTCTATCCAGATTCTGATGAGAAGTATCGATACGAGGTGAAGGATATTCTTGAAATGGAAATGAAGATATTGGAAGCTCTCAACTATTATTTGGTTGTATTCCATCCTTACCGTTCTTTGACACAGTAAGTCCTTCATTTCATCATCTTTGCTATGGTTCTTTTGCCTCTGCACTGCCTTTTGAAATTGATGGTACTTTTGAGAATTGCTATCCCAATCCTTGACTTGGGGAAAGGGTATTGTGAATTTTATCGGAGGGAAGACTCCAACCATTTTTTGCGTCTCCTAATGTTTTAGGATTACTGGTCACAACCATTTTTATGCCAAGAACTAGAGTTTATGTATATCCTCTGCACTGCCTTTTGAAGTTGATGGTACTTTTGAGAATTGCTATTCCAATCCGTGACTTGGGGAAAGGGTATTGTGAAGTCTATCAGAGGAAAGGCTCCAACCATTTTTTGTGTCTCCTAATGTTTTAGGATTACTGGTCACAACCATTTTTATGCCAAGATCTAGAGTTCATGTATGTCCTTCATGCATGATCAGACCCAATTAAATACTTTTAAGATGCTGCTCAATCTAATTATTTCTGAGGACTCACAATCTGAACTCTCTCTCTCTCTCTCTCTCTCTCTCTCTCTCTCTCTCTCTCTCTATTCATTTTTTGGCAGCTTGCTTCAGGATGCGGGCATGGAAGATATGACCCAATTTACTTGGTAAAACTTCCACTCTTAGATTTCTGCAGACACTACCTGTAAGCTGTTCTCAAAATAGTAATGGAATAATCATGCATAGGCTTCTTCGACTTTGGGTGCATGATCTCTTGAAGTGAAATAGCTGCAGAGCCATTACCCTTTAGCTTTAGATATTTGTGACTTAAATTTATTCTTTGAACTGGATTTTTATTCTATTGAGATGAGGTGCTTGAGAGTTATATGCCTTCGGGATATCTAAAGATCAATTATCCTATTCATATCTAGTGCAGTATCTTCATTAACTGCTCCCATCTGGGTTCCCTTGACCATGTGGCTGGCTTTTCTGTGCACCTAGATAGCTAAGATATGATGCAGTTCTTCTAATGTGCTCAAAAAATAAAACGTCTATATGACATTCAAGAAAATATAATTGGTCATCAAGACAAATAAGTGCGACTTTTCAGGATTTCATATGTTCAGAGAAAAGCTTATTAGTTCAGTGACTTCTCAATAAGTTGCCCCTCATTGATATGGTGCTCAGTCTTATAGTTGCAACGCGAATATAGCACTATAATTTTCGCATATAAATAAGTATAGAGCAAATGAACTTTTGTTTGTACTGTGGGTCATTTGATGCCATGATCTTGCTTTCAGTTTATTTCATAGTGAAAAATGATTATGTATGGCAAATTGATATACAGGGGACTGGTGAATGATACGTACAAGATGGACCTCATTCTTGTGCATCCTCCTCACTTGATTGCACTGGCTTGCATATACATTGCAAGCGTATACAAAGACAGGGACACTACCTCATGGTTTGAAGAGCTTCGGGTTGACATGAATGTTGTGAGTTCAAATCTCTTAAGTTTTCTTCCTTTTTCATATCTATACCCACTGCATAAGCCTAAAGAAGATTATCTTGGTTTTTCCTTGTACCTTGTACTTTAATTTTATGGCTCTTTAATAAGATGTGCAAATAATTTCCAAGGGAAAATTTTTGAGTTGTTCAATCCTTAGATTGCCTGGTAAAATTTGAGCACGTTTTCATCTAAAAGAACAGCTTACAGATAAAGAAAGCTTTAGTTAGGTTTTTATCAATTCTTGTCAAATCTGATATCAAGAATGTTTATATACCTTAAGTTAGTCTGTGCACAACTCTCTTGTAGTTCCTCTTCTTTCTCTATTTTCTCTTAGTCAATCAAGGTTATTGAACTTCTCAATCCCAATTTTGTTATCAGCAATTAAGAGGAAAACATATAGCTTCTTCTTCTTGAGGTTTTGGATTTGGTTGTTGGTACGAATGCCCTTTCCCATTGATTGTATTTCTTGACAATAAGTCCTCATCATCCAGGTTTCAAGAATTTATAACTGGTCATTGAATCTGGCAACTTGATTCAATGACATGTTAATTCAGTTAAAGCTTCCAAGGGACATAAAACTTTACCATCTCTGCTTAGCTACTTTTTTCTTGCTATAGGTCTTTATGAATATGAGAATAGTTGCCTTTTTAAGAGATTATAAATAGTGAGTGGCCAGTGAACGGTTTCAAAGTCAGCACTCTAGTGTGCATGAGTTCAACTCTTGGTCATGCAAGGTGGAGTTTTGCATTGTTGTAGCCCTTTCACTCAAGAGTAGCCAGACTAACATGATACTCATAAGTTGAAATTGTTTCTGGGAAAGATGTGAAAGGGGAATATAGTGTAACAGCATTCCTCTGATGCATCAATCTTAAAATCTTAGTGGCATGATTTTTTGTGTCTGTTTACTTGTATTTCTGACGAGCTGCTGTGAATTGATAAATGATATGGGTGTATTCCTAATCTCCCTTAAAGTTGCATGGTCGAAAGGCTCAGAACCTTTAATGCCCACATCAACTGCTCATTGCATATCTAGCCATGCCATTGGTATACTTTGAACATTTTGTTTCCCAGAGAATAACTCTGACATTACAAGGCTCATTTTTGCCATCTTGTCATTTCTTGTATAATGTTTCTTTGACTTTTTTAACAAACCAAGCTGATAGTGTTCATGAACAGGTGAAGAATATAGCAGTGGAGATATTGGATTTCTATGAGAACCGTATATCGATCTCAGAAGAGAGAGTACATGCTGCTTTGAACAAGTTGGCTATGAAACCATAAACATTAGGTGAGTCTTATGCTCGCCATGAGAGATCCTGTTGCATATGATACGATTGAAATTTGGTTATTGGTGACATAAGACACTCAAAATAGTTTGGTGATGGCTCTCTTGAATGAAGTGAGACATTTGACACCATTGAATGTTCCCTTCTCTTTTCTAATTATTAAAGATTGGCTGTATAGGATGATAAGAAAGTGGTTGACGATGCCTCTCTTTAATGTACTAAGACATTTACCGCCACTGGAATTTCCTTTTATTTTTTCCTGCCAATGCCACAACTGAAAGTTCTCTTGGACTGCTTTACCGTATGACACGCTGAAAAGTAGCTTCTGACAAATAGTTTGGTGATATCTCTCTTCAATGAAGTACGAGCATCTGCCACTGTTGGAAATTCTTATTGGACATCTTTTCATTAATAAATTGAGTCAGGAGGGAACTTCTGTATCTCATTTTTTTGTTTGAGGGCTGGATCATTGAAGTAGAGTCTGAGAAAATCAGAAAGTCAAACCCATTCATCTGTTTAGTTGTCTATTGTCTTGAGACCTGATATTGTGGAAGATGATATAAAGAGGTGGTATATCTTGCAAGTTGGATGTAGCCTTGTCTGCAATTTATTGTAGCTTCAATGGCTCACTTGCCGAGAGATTCATGTGAGGATTTAACTCGTACAAATGGTCTGATTTCTGTTTGGCTGTTCACGTGTTTTAACCTTGAAGGTGGACGTTCGCAAGGGGGATATGTCAAAGTAGGAACCTGAAGACTGTAAGCCTTGCTGACCTGCCACTTGAGATTGCGATGGATAATGTCATGAGGCACTTGCCAAAATCATTAGCTTCTAGACCTGACTAAGGACTCGATGATGGTGTTAAAGAGTTCAGCAGCAAGTGGAGAATGCAAGATCCCCAGATTGCAATATTTGTCAGGGTCTATTTGTCGTTTGAGAAACTTGGTGTCTTCAGTTTGAGCGCATCTAGAAAAACTGATATCTGTAATTGTTGTTGTTGTGCCAACACAATCACTTGGAGTGACCTGTAGAGACTTTTGAAATCTGCAAGTTCATCACTCTTCCCAGGAAGAAAGCGCCCATGGTTACATTGTCCATTGGCATCCAAAAGTGCAATTCTGCCTAAAGAATGAGGGTCACTAATTGGTTAGTTTTCTCAATTTCTCGCTTCCGTTGTCAGTGCTTATGTATGAACCGAATCTGTGACACTAATACAAGGTAGATATCGATAACTCGGAATTAATTTTCTCAATAAAGATATGGCAACCAAAGCATCATCCTCCAAAACTTAGATGCAGCTTGCATGCCAATAAGTTCTCCCAAGCACATGGTAAGGTTTTCTTCTTTCATTATGAAATTTTCAGGTTTCGGAATACTTGAAATCCTAATATATGCGACAAACAGAAGACCCAAATCATGTTAATCACTCTGTAGCTCCAGGATATAATACATTTTAGACTTGTGGTTTGTCAATCAGATACAAGTTCCCCAAGGAACGTAGAGATCCAGTGAGGTGAACATGAAAACCGTCGTCCATTCACTTTTTGGCTTTCTTCTTAGCCTCCCTCTTAGCTGCACAAAGACATTGCACATGCAAAAATCCAGGGTGAGACAGTGAATAACCTGAATACGAACACGATCGAGAGACGAAGAAACAGAGGACTGCAAAAGCTACTAGCACTACCTAACTTCCTCTTTGCTTCGGACCTCGCAAAGAACTCCCTCCATTCATCGGTCAAAACAAAAACAGGCTCTTCATCGTCGTCAAAGACCTCCTCTTGCTGCTCATAATCCTGCTGCACTAACATCCTGGAAATCAAACAAAATGCAATGAAAACGTCAAATGGAGGGAGCCAACGCATTTTAAGATACATTATCCATGTCAAACTCAGCCAGTTCAAACTTAAGTCCTTAGTGGACTTCTCCGCAAAATGACAGTTCATTAGTTTCCATGCTTTTCCCAAAGGAACAGCACGAGACAAAGAGATAGCAAAGGATCAAGCTTGAAGGACAGTTTGCTCTCTGGCGCAATACAACAAACACCTTCCCTGCATGAACACTAAACAACTAGCAACGACGAAAGAGCAGAACTTAATGGAGCTGGGGCCTGACCAAAACCCCCCCATGTACAGAATTCCCCGTCGAATTCAGTTGGCAGCTGATTCCCAACTGAATTCGAGAGCACATGAATGGGAGCCCGTCTAAAGATCAAGAAACAGTAATGCTAGTAAGTAGAAGGGACTTACTGAGGGGAAGAGTCGGCCTCTAGGGGACTGAGCTCTGCCGGCAAAGCAACACAAGGCGCAGCTGCGGCGTCATACCGGGTAGCGGCGCTGGCAAGAGGAGGTGGCGGAGGAGGAGGAAGAGAAGTGAAAGAAGCAGGGCGCACGTGGCCGCCAAAGTTACAGCTGCTGCCGTCATGGCGGTGGAGGAAGTGGTGGTGATTGTAGAGGTGGTGGTGGCGAGGGCACAGCAACAGGTGTTGGTGGTGGTGGTGGTGGTGATGGTGGTGGAAGCACGGTGGGGAGGAGAAGCTGGTCGCCGTCGACGAGCGCTTGGCGGTGGCCATGGGTGGTGCTTTTTGATTTGTCCCTGGAAAGCGAAATTTCAAATTACATTACTTCTGATTGACATTATGATTTTGTGACCTAAACCATGCGGCACTGGGAAAACACTCTATAATATATTTATTACGATAATTAATACATTATAATTAAGGTCCAAAGGAGCTGTAGATGTTGCTTATCAGTAAGATTGATCTTTAAATTAATTAAAGAAATTAGAAGTTGGACTTTTACATCAAATCTATGACGTAAGCCGAACCAAAATTCAAACAGACCTCAGCCTCCACCAAAAACTTTTTTGACCAGTTCGATTCGTTGGTTTTCTTTGCACTTTTTGGGACAGGGTAGCGTCCTCATGTATTTCTATTAGGGATGAATAGCCTAGAACCAGATCGGAATCGCTCGAAATCGATGGTTCTTGAAGGAACCGATTCGGTTCCCGATTTTAATATATGGGAACCAATGGATACCAGTCCGGTTCCCATATATGGGAACCACCCACTCGATATGAACTAATTATATTATAATAATATATTAATTTTTAATAAAAATAAATTTCAAAATTACTAATTAGCAAACCTAAATTTTAGACCTCCATCTCCTCTCACGGTTTTTATGTTTTTATAAAAATTTGGTAAAGTGTGTAAGCTACTTTTCAGCAACTCAATAAATGACTATTTCAAATTATATTTCCATGACTCACATAGGACACTGTGTTCAAGAGTATGAAGAGTATCGAGGGAATTGTTTTTGTAGAAAGAATTCAGTAAAACAAAGGTTATGAGATATTGAGCACTGTTAGGAAATAAATGAAAAGATAGTCCATGTAAGACCATCATCCAAAACCTTGAACTTAAAGAATATTTTAAATTTTAACTGAAATGATTCAAAAACAAGAAAAAAAAAAAAAACCTTGTTCTCTTTTTTGGTAGTGTTTTCCAATAAAATAAAGAAAAATGGTACATTTATTTAAATCGATTCAATTTAAATAAAAATATTACTTGATATGAAGAGTACTCACGACGAGATTTGGAAATCGATATTATTATTGATGATATCGATTCCATAGATCAACCTGAGAACTGGACTGGACCAGCAGTCCGATTTTCCAGTGGATCCATGCAATTAACGGATGGTTTCCAGTTCCAATTTTTCGAAATCAGTCCTTAGCGGGCAATTCCTAATTCTAAATCGGGACTCGCCAGGACCATACCCCTAGTTTCCATGGCTATTGGGTTTTTCAAATCTCTAGGTGCACCTTGTTTATGTAAAAAAAGGTAGGCTGGATGATCATAGCTCAGAGGTTCAACGGCAAGATGATCATATTAGAGTAAGCAATTCTCTTTTTCAGTCGGGCCCAACCGATTTGGCATAGGAGATTCGACAATTTTCTAATGATAATCCTGATAAGGTTTTTGAGATCCTATACTTGGCTTAGCTTGCTTATTAACCGAGTCTAAATATAAAATCACCTAATTAATTTCATGAAAAATAAATAATTTTGAAAAATATTTTATTTTAGTAAAAGTATTTAGACATCAATTATTATCAATAATATAAATATTTTTATCAACTAATTATTTAAATAATATAATCAACTATTTTGTAAGATATATATTTTAAATTATTCAGCTTTCATGCAACGATAGGCAGCTGAGTTTTTGTGAGCTTGACAGGACATTATTACATGTTTCTACACGTGCACGTGGATCCATGCTCCAAGGTTTCTTGGGATTTTACTTCCGTCTCTATTGTAGCTTATTCTTCTTCTTTTTTCTCTCCTTTTGTGTGTGTCTGTTTTTATTAAAATGCATAGTGGAAGGAACATTTTTCACGGAGCAAAAGTATATTGTGCGATTCATTAATTTCGCGACGCCGTACATTTGGATGCTACGAAACAATTGTAATATTTTCAAATGAGAGAGGAGGTAGAAAAACATGTTTTAGATCTATTTACTAATTTTTTTTTGTTATTATTGACATGTGATATATTTTAGCTGATGAGAGCAGGGTTTAGTGATTTATGAATCAAATTATCAACAACTTAAAGAGAATTAACAACTCACTAGTGAAATCAACAGCATATAGTGTGAAGTGATCAATAGGAACCTTGAAGTCAGTTGATGGAGTCATTAATATAAAGGGCAAGCAACGACACAAGAACAATTAAGTAATTAGTTTTTTATTGTTGCTATTTTAGGATTTTCTAGATGATATGAGACCATGTGGTAACTTCTTATTGATAATGCATTTTTCATTATGAAGTTATTATTTTATATTTTTTGGTAACTGTTTGTAATTGTCGATTGTAAGAGTTAAATGACGCACGGTATCTTTTGAAACCCCAATAAACAAACAATTTTGTTATCTTTCAATTCTTTTTTAATTCTTTTTTCGAAGTTGAAGCTTTAGTTCAAAAAAATCTCATCGTCTGGTGTTGTGCTAATTATTATCACTTTATCATTGATCAAATTCCAACATAGTATCATGTGCTTTAATTTTGATTAAATTCTATTATAGTTTTTATATCGATTTTTCGTGCTTAATTGATATATGCACTGAAATCGTGACAAAAACCATTTCCTTTTATGAAAAAAGAAAAAAACGAAAAATGACTTTCGACAAAAACATTTTGATGTCGAGGTAAATTTTGACGAAACAACGGGCATTTCACGCTTTGACAGTTTGCCACATTTGTGCCTTATAAAAATTAACAAAGAAGAGGCAGGTAGGAAATTGGGCGCATGGCAGGGCAGCATTAGTAGAAAAAGGGAAGATGAGGAGACGGCACCGTTTGACGTTGACGCCTGCTCATTGGGCCTCATCAGATGTTCACGAGAAAGTACAAAAATCCGCGACCTCTCGTGTTGCGGCCCACGAGATCCGATATGTTGCGGCATTTTAAGATTTAATAACTTTATCTTTTTCGGTAATGGGTGGGTGGGTTCGTTTTGCGGTTGGTGGAAGGGTTTTTCTTGCAATTGTTTTTTCTTGATAATGGGGGTTGGTGGTGGTGGCGGCACGTTTACCATTTCTTATTCACCCAACCCCGACTTGGACTTGGACCATGTCTCCCTTGCTCTCAACGTCATTTGCTAAATCTACCTTCTTTTTTTATTTATTTAAAATTAACATATTGAAAGCTTTAAAACTCGTCAAAAAGTGCAATTAAAATCTGAAACTTTCAAAAAGTGCAAATGAATCTTAAGATTTGTCAAAAAAATGCCGATCAAATCATTCTATTGATTACACTTTTTAAAAGTTTTAAAACTCAACTGTACTTTAGTAATAAGTTTTTAAACTCACTTACACTTCCATAAGAAATTTTAAAACTTGACCGTACTATTTGAATGTTTTAGGATTCGATTGTATTTTTGTAAAAAATTTATGACTTGATTGTACTATTTAAAAATTTTAAGACTCAATTGCACTTTTATGATGGATTTTAGAACTAAGCTGTACTTTCAATTATACTCTTTGAAAAGTTTATGATTCAATTATACTTTTATAATAAGTTTTGAGATTTCTAATATACATATTTCTTTTCTAGAGGGGGGAAGCTAGGCCCTCAAGACATGCATGTGGAGACTCGATTGCTTGGAAGATCATAAGACACGCTTCAAACTACATGAATTGTCTAACTTTAAGGTTTAAGCATGTGCAAATGGCCTTAATCTAGTGGGAGTTTGAAAGTCTGACCTTCAATTTCCAAATCAAAAACTTTGATGACGTCCTAATTAATTAGTCAATCCTTGAAAGTCATGAGTTCGTCGAAACCCGAATAATAATGTCAATATCATGAAATATGACATCTACGATCACATGTCATTCATATGAGTCATCCACGCAACTAATACCCTACTTCAATGTCACTTGTTTGAGAAAAAATTATAGAAAGTATCTTAAATTTATTGCACTTTTGTTAGTTGAGTTTTAAATCCTTTCATGTTTTGTCAATTAAATCCATCTAGTCAATCTGCATAAGATGACCGATGCCCACATTATCTATTTCCAATCAAAATTAACTAAGTAGACTCAATTAGTAAAATGCCCCCAATAAATGTATGACATTCTAGATAATTTTCTTTAAAATTCATGGTGGATGTAGTAATTCAGATCCACTCAAATCAACGTGGATCTGGTCGGAATAAAATCTTCCTGTTCTCTTTTTGGCTCTCCCTGAAGATTTTTTTCTCTTCAAATTCAGTACAGAATAGAGCATATTCCGGAGGATCCAGCCGTCGCTCTCCGTGCGGGAATTTTCTTACACCGCAGGTACATCCGATAAAGCTCGATCCTTCAAATGGTCATGGTCGAACTAATCTCTCTCTCTCTCTCTCTCATGCCTTTTTTTTCTTCTTCTTTTTTCCTTTTGTATGCGTAGAAAGTCGAAGCAGGGGATAAAAGAGAAAGACCGGACCGACTCGCCGCCCTCAAAGAAATGAAATAAAGCGTCCGCTCGGTAGGACCCCTGCCTCAAATAAGGATCGTGCGGATCTAGGCACTCTATCGACGCCAACCCTACGTTTCTCTCCTTCTCATCATCCTCCCTCCCCCCCTGGAGCTTCTCTCCATTCATTCGTTCATTCTTATTCTTCTTCTTCTTCTTCTTCTTCTTCTTCTTTCCTCTGCACCTGTTGTGATGATATAGCCCGCACCAGCTTCCTCGGACCGGATCCAGCGCAGGTGCGTGCTCTTCTCCGCGTGGAACGACGACCCTTTTGCGCTTTTGTCTCCTGCTCCTCCCTCGTGGCTTCAAAATCTCGCCTTTTTTTATATTGTTTTCGTGTGTCGTGTATGCCCTGTGCTCTGACCCTTCTCCGTCGATGACGCTGTTATCTTAATCTGCTTCTTGTCTGAATCTGAAAAATTTGGTACTTGATTATTTTTTCGACGCGCTTCTGTTTTCCTTCCCTTTTTATATGTCGTTATAATGAGGACTTAACGCATTTGCATTCATCAGGGATCTGGGTCGGTTTGGTGATTGAGGGTGTTGGTGGTTCTTGTCAATGGGAGCTTTGGATGAGGGGCATTTCGATGTGGAGCTGGAAAATGGAGTGAAGCTAGGTTGTCCTGAGCTAGGTGGGGAGGAAGTGCCTGATACTTCGGCTATTCAGGATGCTGTCCAAGTTCTGTTGCAGGGTCTGGGTGAAGATGTGAACAGAGAAGGTCTCAAGAAGACCCCGCTTCGCGTTGCCAAAGCCTTTCTTGAAGGAACTAGAGGTACTTGCCTATCGTTTCCTCATAGCACGAGTAGTTTCAGCTTCTTGTTTCACCGAGGTGATGTTGCGTCATTGAATCTTGGTAAAGTATCTTCTTTTCTGCTGTGGGTGTGCTGGGATATTTGTTATTTTGCTGTGAATTCTGGCTCCCGACTTTTGGACAATGACGCTTGACACTTAGCTTCTTAGGTTGTTGAGATGTTTGGTATTTTCTACGGGTAGTTGGTAGCCGTCGTCCACCAACTTAGGATGTCAACATGTGTAACCGAAGAATTGAGTGCAAGGTCAAAATTGTCACATGTATATTATGTGAATTTGCTAAAATATACTCTACCGTTCACGTTTGTCTTCTATGAGTTTAGGTGCGTCTGGTTTTGAATATTTGACTTTGGCATCATCTGGTTGGATTTCCCTTTCCTTCCAATGCTGCTTTATTTGGTCTCACCTTGGGGTTAATCATTTTTTCTTGCAACACAAAATAGATGGATGGCAATTTGATGTACTGGTGGTTTTTCCCAAAATGATCCTTCCGTTGCTTCTGAACACCTCAGTATACTGTCTATTGCTTCCTCTGTTTTTCATAGATAGCAATTCTCTGAAGTTGGAAGGGAATCTCAGGTCTTATGCTTGGTCAAAATTCCTGCTGTACATTCCACCTTCCATATTTTCTAGCAGAATCTAATGAGCTGAAAGGGGTCCAGAGTATGCAGATGTTTGCTTACTCCAATGCATAAGCATACTATCTCTGTGGATTTATTAGCATTTGGTTTGCCATAAGAAGGCATTACGCAAATTTTTCGCAGTTTCATATCCTTGTGTTTCAGTTTTCTTATTTGATAAGTCTTCTTCCCCCTTGCTTGGTGAGTTGGTGAAGTGTAGATTCGCAGTTGTTGATTCATTTAGTGCTATCAAAGCCTGCTGATAACTTCTGCCATCTTCCATGTTTCCGCAAGCAGTATAGTAAAATGAATTGTGCTTTATTTTCCTGGAGCAACTGAGTAAGATTGTCCTCTTGTCAATTGCATACAGAAATCTTGTTTTCTCCACTCTGTATAATTCAAAGTGTTTCTTGTATAGCTCAAAGCGTTTCTTGTATGGCATCCACTTTTCCTTTGGCTTTTCCTTTTCTCATAGTTTGGTTTCTCTAAATACAATGACTCTTGGATACATGTATTTTTATCACTTTGCTAATAGATTTATGGTATCAGGACAAGTAAATGTTTCTTTCTCTATCTCTAGAATTGAATCATATAATTTTTTTTTCAAAGGTTATCGACAATACGTAAAGGACATTGTTCAAGGTGCCCTGTTCCCTGAAGTTGGTCTTGACAAGGATGTTGGTCATGCGGGAGGAGCTGGTGGGCTTGTGATAGTTCGAGATCTGAACCTTTTCTCATATTGCGAATCCTGTCTTCTTCCTTTCCAGGTCAAGTGTCATGTGGGTTATGTCCCTTCTGGACAGCGGGTTGTAGGATTAAGTAAGCTCTCGAGAGTATCTGATGTGTTTGCTAAAAGACTCCAAGACCCACAGCGTCTAGCCAATGAAATAGCTTCAGCCTTGCAGAATGGTATCAAGCCTGCAGGTGTTGCTGTTGTACTCCAATGCTTACACATCCAATTTCCAGCCTCTCTCACCTCTAATCACGAAGATTGGGTGAAGATTCAGGTTTCTTCTGGCTCAGGTGCTTTCAAAGATGAAAAGGCCGGAGTTTGGGGTGATTTCTTGAGTCTTCTTAAATTCAGGGGCATTAATATCAATACGGATTCAAGTGGCAAATCTTGGTGCCCCTCCCGATCTCCCTCGAGCCCTACAACATGCTCCAGCTTTGGATCTTTGAATCCCAGAATGGTTACTGCAGTAACTTCGATTATTCGGTCATTAGGGGAAGACCCATCAAGGAAAGAGCTTGTTGGAACCCCCAGTCGCTTCGTAAAGTGGCTCATGAACTTCCAGAATACCAGTCTACCGATGAAACTTAACGGCTGCACCATTCATAAAGTAGACTCGTTACCCAATGGGGAAGCTGATGGTGAGATGGAGCAGATTCATTCAGAGCTGAACTTGCCATTCTGGTCTCAGTGCGAGCACCATTTGCTTCCCTTTCACGGCAATGTTCACATAGGATATTTCCACAGGGAAGGATTTGGCCCATCAGTGAAATCTCTATTGCAGTCGATAGTACACTTCTACGGCTTCAAGCTCCAGGTACAGGAAAGACTCACCAGGCAGATTGCTGAGACGGTTTCTTCGCTGCTGGGAGGAGATGTGATGGTAGTTGTTGAGGCTTACCACACTTGTATGATATCTAGAGGGATTGAGAAGTTTGGAAGTAGTACAGCAACGATTGCTGTGCTCGGCCGATTCTCAACTGATTCAGTTGCAAGAGCTAAATTTTTGGACAGCATTTCAGAGACAAATGGAGGGTGAGGAATTGAACTGGTAGGATTCATACGAGCTTTCTCTATTCGTTTACCGCCTTTTGTCAGGTGGTCTTCAGATAACAGGAATAATTTGCGAGTCATTTCCGGTATACTTAAAGACTTGAGGGTCTCATTCGAATTTTTGATTTGGCGGTGTGTCGAGTTTGTACCGAGCAGATTGTCGAGATGATCAAGATGGAAAGAAAACATCAGAGATCCCGAGAGGTTGCTCTTCACCCATTCTTTTCCCCACAACAATTGTATCGTGGAATTTTATCCATTTTCTATGAAAGGTCTTTCTTAGGCAATATTTCTAGTTTGCATCGCTTTGTTTTATGTTCTTTCTGTTGAAGGAACACCTGGCTTTGTGCCCTTATTGCCTGATTCCCAACGTTACTCGAGTTACAGCAGTTTTGCTCATTCATTGACCATATGCATCACTTCGTCTTAATGCTAAAACCACTTGAGACAATAGACAGATTCCTGGGTATAAGACAAGATGGTAGGAGAAAGAGGCATTCATTTGCTAGGTAAGAAGTGGTGAAACCTATAAAGATGAAACGCAGGGCAGATCCGGCGGTCCTCAGCAACGCATCTGCCTGACTGGGACCAAGGGCTCGAAACTTGAGCCAATCAAGAGCCAATCAAACTTAATTGAGATGTATGACAATTTTATCGGGTCTACTAATCTCACATACGCAAAAGAAAAATTTGCAATTATGAGAATCCAGCTCCCTTGGTACACTCGCTATGACATTCTAAAAGAAGAGAAATGTCCATCCTCCTAGTTATGCATATTAATAATCACAGCCTCTCTTGAATAGATCTATCGTGACAGAAAAAAGCCAACTCGTGCAGTTTATCTATATGCATAGCCTGCGAAGCACAATGATGGAATTTCTCCCTTCTTTAATGAGAATGGCAAAGAAGCTCCTAATAGGGAACAGAGAATTATATACTAGCAGAGGCAAGAATTGCCAACGGTAAAATGTAAAAAGCAAATCAAAAGTAATGATGATATCAGAAGCAATATAATCTTTCATATCCGCAAGTGATTTAACCAGAGATATAAACAATGAAAAGTCTACTTCGAAGGAACATGTTTGGGAGCTTGGATACATAAAAGCAATTTATTAGTCACAAGAACTGTTCATAACCACGCATCTGAAAGTTTTTGCCAGGGCCCATGTACAACAACTGGTCTTTTATGAATGAACGCTCGGCGATTGCTTCAGCTTCAAAGGTGTGGCAGTGGGACAGACTATATAGCAAAGATTAAAGCAATCTTCTCATTCCAGCCACAAATGCCGAATTTTAGGCCAATCAATGTGGATTCTTGATTTATGTACAGGGCGTGTTCCTCTTAAACTGGGGTGTGTTCTTTTTACGCAGGCTGCAATGATAGCGATTCCGACAATTAGAGCCAGATAAAGGCATGCTGAGACCGGCACTCTCCATTCCTGGCAGAACATACAGTCAGCTCACTTCTGAAGACATGTAAATGTGCTCATGATATCTGTGCATTCATATCCACGTATCAAGGCAATTATCCAACTGGAAGGAGAACAGGGGAGAGAAATACAAAGACAGTGACAACAGTAGATAAAACAAAAATGCGAGGTCTGCTGTTGTGCTCAACAATAATTTGGCCGCCATCCACAGAGACAAAAGTCTGGGGCGGGAAGCTACCCACTTAGCAAAGCTAAAATGGTTTGCCTTCAATAATTTTCTGACATTTTGCATGTTATACAGTGGATTCACAGACCTATCTGAGCAACTGCTATTGAGGGATATGTACATCCGTGCATCTGTACTCATCACCGTGTTTCTGTTCTTATCAATCTTAGCTTTTTCAAGTTGCTGCCACTGCTGTACCCTTCCCTAGAGCATATTACAACTTTTTTTTTCCTTATTAAGAACCAGTAAAATGGTCAAAATTTAAAAGATTCTAAGGAAGAGTCAAGACACATATCAAAAGCCACTTATGCAATATTGTCTCTATCTTTTCAAATGCGCTAATTTGGACTAACATGCTCATGTATGCTTTACTAATAAAACTTTTCTAGTGGATGATATTCAAAGAAGAAAGAAGTTAGACCTCTCAAACTATAATCGGAATAAAGGAGGATAGTTGTGAATGATGATTCCCATATAGCTGGATGAACCTTACCCTTTTTAATACCCAAGTCTTACGAGGTAGATTTCTATCAGCATGTTCAAGGGAATAGCGCAGCATGTCAACTATTGTGAACTGCGTTAGAAGATCGGAGTTATCTGCAACAAGGAGTCACGGTTCACTTCCACTGCACAAATGAAGCGCTAAGACTTGGAAAGCTGAACCAAAATACCTGGAATATCAAATATCTGCTTTGTAGGAGGGATGCCAAACAGCTCTCCCAGGTATACACGAACACGAGCACGTTCAGGGATTGAAAGTAGATCGCCATGTGTAACAACTACAACAGGCTTGTCATCTGTGAAAAGGAAAAAACATACAAATAGAGAGTTACCTAATACTCTTAATGCTTTTTACTTGAGATTCTTAACCAGTAAGTAGCACGCCAATTGACTGCTCATTTGTAATATTTGTGCAGAGACCAACAGAAATGGTACAAGAAAGCAATGTTAGCAAATGTTATCTGCTGGTTCGTACAAACTCAGATATTAACATTTACGGACCAACTGAAGAAGATAAAAGAGCACAGGCAGAACTTCAAGAACAATTCTGAATAGTTGATATTTCTCTGTTGCAACGAAGATGTCACCATCTTTTCATTGAAAAAGACAACCTTCAACATCATTTCTCCATTAACATAACATGCTTCCCGTTCTCCTAGCTTGACTCTAAAGAGTTGCAGACAATTTCTCAGGATATGCACTTTCAATAACCGTGGCCTGACAATATCCCATGTTAAACAACTACCCATGACATCATTTAGTCCCAGCATAAAACTTAGTCCTTTGAAATAGCAATTTGTGTTATAAGACCATTCATTGAAATCATTCTTAAACTGACATTATCATCTCAAGTCTTTTTTAGACCAATTGGGTGGCCTATTTCACAAGATCTGTTGGCATCAGCAAATTTCTCCTTACAATCCTTTTCATTTCCATCTGACAAGATTTACCAAAGAAGGATAAACCCTCAGTCTCAATGCAAAATGCCTCACTTTTCTACCCTCACACTACAGGTTTTCTGACACTTCTTTTGCCAATTTAAACCTTCCCTCGTTTAAGTGCAGTTATATTAAACTAATAAATGTTTTGGTACCTTTAAATGAAAAATATGGGCAATTGTAGGTATCTGCAATCAACTGCATGTTCTGTGATTGGCCATCATGGTTATTGTCCATGGATTTGAGAGCTGTTAGGCCATTAACAACAAATATCACAAAATTCACCCTCCTTATTACTGAGAACGGATGGCCACCCCAGCGAGCTTTGCACCTCATTCTCTTCCTTAAACTCCAATTATCTGATTCCCTGGATGTAGAATGCAGAAGTGTTATAGTTTTGAATGGATAAACCTATTCATAAAGCCAACTCCAGCCTGAAGTAAAATCTTTGCACCTGACGACAAGTTCACCATGACGAACGCCTTTTGTCATCCATCGTTTGATGATTTTATTGTCTTCAGAGGGGTCCATAGACAGACTACGGGTATCGTAAAGACAGAAGGAAGTCGAACCCCTTGGAATCATGTACTCCTGGAGGAAGTATGTCCCATCTCCCACAGAAGGATTATCTGGTGTAAAAGACAATTAAAGAAGAAACCAGTTGGATGAACTACACCATCTCATAGAACATTAATCTAGATTTAACAGGTCAAAAGCAATGAAGTGACATTTACATGATACTTGGGCTCTTTCTGAGGCAAAATTATCATCCTCCAGCAACTTGGATATCCTGTTGACAAGACTGCTTTTTCCTGACCCTCTTGGACCAATCAAGATGAGGGACATCGTCTGTGGTACATTATAGTCAAAAGATTTTGTACCACCTACTTCCTCTATCCATGCTCCAGGGTGGTAGCTGCAAAGTAAAATCAGGTGAGCACAATACAGGCTACACTAATTGCACGATAATTTAACATAGTCCACCAATTTCACCCGACAGAATTCGAACATCCAGCGCATACATGACATGCAACATCCGTACACATCACATAGAAGGGAAAATGAGCACCGAAACATAATTTTTCACAAAGAAAATTGAATTAGACGATCATAATTTTTATCGTGGTGGAATACATGAGACACTTCTAAGAATTTAATACCTCAGAATCTTGCTTTTTGCACGGCCCAGACTTTCAATATGAACCCGCGAGGTGTCATAGCTCCCCAAGACTTCTCTATAAGCGCTGCTCCTCCTTCGCAAGTAAATTTCAGATTCCAGAGCAGAAGAAAACACGCCATCCTCCCCCGCGAAATCCCCAAGTCCAAAAACATCATCTTTCTTCGAGGTTTCACTCCCAACGTTGCTGCTGAGACCATCCCTGACAAGCAAAAAGGCCCACATTCTATGTCTGACTGATGATCAAACCAAAAACCCACTTGATTTAGCATTTTTTTTTTTTTTTTTTTTTTGCAAGATTCAACTCCGAAATAAGATTTCCAATTCAAACACGAACAATTCTAGCACTAGGATGAACCAAACGAGGCCAAAGGAAATCCGAAATTCTGAATTTTTAAATGTCAAAGAATTCCACTGCGAAACCCAGAAAAAAGAAGACAAAAAATTTAAGCACCTGAAATGAGTGGGAACTTGAGTAGCGAAGCCTTCGTCCAGTGACACTTCGCCGTCTGCAGGGAGATCATTCACAAATATTCACGGGAAAGCGATCACGACACCGAGCAACGAAGTGGGTACTAACAAAAATTACTGATCGGGCGACGACTGTAATGGAACGAGAACGAGCAGGAGGAGAGAGAGAGAGAGCGACGACTCTACCGGATAAAGAGCCGCTGGAGACGACGGAGTCGACGGCTTCACCACCCATGATCGAGTTCTCGCGGATTGAGCTCCAAAATTCAAGCTTTCACAACATAAACTCGCACAGACACAGAGAGAGAGAGAGAGAGAGAGAGTGGTTTTTACAGTGGCGTGAAGAAGGACGCGAAGGAAGCAGATGGCACCTTCGCCAGGCGGGTGCTCCCCCCACCGAGGAAGCAGCGAGGGAAAAGGGGAGGAGAAGAAGGGTGGTTCTTTCGCTTTTCTTACTGCTTAAGCATCTCCTGGAATAAAGCCACCACCATCGGTCCATCGTCCTACTCAAATTTTGTAATAGAAATGCACTCGCGCACACATATAATATTGCGCGGACTTGACTCGCCTTACACAAAATCCGCAGTGACAGATCCGAATTATAAACGGGCGAGTCGGATCGGATCCGGTCGAACATTGAAGTCGAGCAATCGAATGGCACGCTCAATCAATAAGTTGGCTAACAATAACGGCTAAGATTCATGCTGTGATTTGTGTTTAAGACCGTGTCGTCTCAAACCGCCTTTTAAAAATTGTTATAAATTGTTACGATTGTCATGAATTTGATAAGCAGCTTAAAAAGTTGAGGTCTGCGACACCACTATTATATTGCTCTAATTTTATAATAGTAATCCACTCACATACACATACATACATACATATATATATTGCATAAACCCAACCTGCCTTACATAAAATTCACAGGGACAACTCTGGATTATGGACAAGCCAAAGTTGGGTCTGATCTAAGCTAAGCCTTAGAGCCTAGCAATCAAATGGCACACTCAATTAGTGAGTCTACTAACGATAAGAATCAGATTATGCTGTGATTCGTATTTGGTTATATATTATTTAAAAGCGCGTCACCTCAAAGTGCTTTTTAAAAAATTATTATAAATTGTTGCGGTTGTAATGAATTTGTTAAGCAACTTACAGGAAAGTTGAGGCCTGTGACTTCTCTTTTCACAGCTAAAGCAGCTATGAGAAGCCATACCGAATATGAAAAATTATCCTTGAATTATTATCATGCGAAATTTTCATGCGGCGAATTTGATTCCCCTTTTTCAGTGCGATCAAAAGTAGAGCGTGGAGTGACGTCCGTGAGCGTTGTCCTCGAAAGAGAGGAGGAAAATCATGCGAGTCGTTTCGTTCCTATACGGACCATGAGATGAGGTAAAGATGACTCATGCACTACGATTTCTTAAGCCATGACATGCTTGAATGGCTTGTCTAGCTCAAATTTCTAATTAACTCGTTCATTTTATTCTTGCCAGTTAAATCCGAGCATTCAACAGTATCGATAATCTAATCCAAAGCAATCTATACGTAATTAGTGAAACTCGAACAAGCAACCTCCAATTCCTCATATAGAAATTCTTAGCGCATCAATAAGCTATTGCTCTGCAAGATCTTTCTAATCAAACTCTTGTATTTTTAATTATTTTTTTCCAATCAAGTCTATCTACGTCTACCTGCACTAGTTATCTAGTCAATCCCTCCATACCAAATTCGATCAAATCAAGCTAACGCATCTGTCCGATGTCGTCAGAGAGTGTGCGGACAATATTTTTTAAGCTCAAAAACTCATGTACACGTTGAAAATGGGAGCGAGCATGAGTGAAAGAAGAGGATTTCTTTTAATTTCTTTTATTTATCTTTCACGTTATCATTTACATCACTAGAATATCGACCACATTATAATAGGGAGTTGTCAACGGCCACATTAGTTGGATTTAACTGGATGTAGGGCGATGGTACTTGATTAGATAATTTACAGTAATAGAAAGATTTTAATTATAAAAATTAAAAATACATGGATTTGGTTAAGATAAAAAAATGAAAGTATAAGGCGGAAGTTTTCCTGTGAAGGTTTTATTTGCCGATCCATGAATGTGACAATCATCATATTGACAAATACAAAATACAGGTGTATTTTTTTTTTAATCAAAATCAGCCGAAAGTGACCCCACTTTTTTTTCTTTATTGAACATCGATATGGATATCAACCGCCTTTGATTTTTATTAATTCTATGTCCATGACTTGTAGCCCATAAATTAAATGAGGAAAATTATTAAAAAAATCATAAATCTTTTATAATTTTATTAATATAGTCCTAAATCTTTTTCAATTATACCATTTAGTTCATCCAATAAAAATTTCACTGATCTTTGCTGATGTGGATACCGATTGACGTTAATGTGGCCACTTTTTTAATAATATTTTATTTTATTATTTTTAAAATTTCTTTTATTTTTTATTTTCTTTCTTTTTCCTCCAATCTTTCTTGATGACTAGGTAGTGAGGGCCAACAAGGCTTTTTCTACTACAAATCCAAGACCAAGAGAAAATGTATGAAGAAGATGAAGTAGAGAATATAAATGCTGCTAAACCTCATCAAAGAAAGATAAAGTGATAATCTGTAAAAGTGAGCTAAAAAGCTCTATTTCGAATACTCTATATAAGCTGCAAGTCTTGGTAGTTAGTTTGGTGTACTTCGGTACTAGAAGTTAGTTAGTTCCTTTTGCTTCAATTAATCAGTTTTTCCATTTCTTCAACTGATTCAATACCTGTAAAGTAGTTTCTAGAGATAGCCATTGAATATAAAAGGCTAACTCTCGTGATTGTAAAGCATAGAAGAAAATACAGAAAGAAGTGTTCATCTCAAGAGCTCTCTACTGCTCAGTCATCCAAGACTTCTAACTTCTTCTTTGCGCATAAACTTCTTCATGGTATTACAGCCATCCGCATCCTGAAGAAATCATCTTGCTACTGTGCATTCAACCTTTGGATTCCTCAGAAGGTATTCTGTAAGTCTTTTGGATCTACATCAGATTGAAGTTAGATTCGAAACTTCATTGATCTCTGAAGATATCTGAATCTTCCATCAAGATCTGTGAATCGGTATTTTTCATCTGCATCTAAATATTCATCAGCAGTATACTTGTGGCATTGTACTGCAAACCAGTAGAAGTCATATCTACAACTAGAATTGATCAAAGATCTGGAAAGAATAGAATGGCAACAAGAAGTTTGCGATATCCATTTCCTATTCATGTTAACATCTCGAATTTTGTTACCATCAAACTAGCTGAGGATAATTTCCTTCTATGGCAAGCTCAATTTCATAGATTTTTAAGGAGCCAAGATCTGTTTGGCTTTGTGAATGGGGAAATTTCATCACCTGCAAAGACAGTGCAGGTCGAAGAAGGAGGTCAAAGTTCTGAGGTTCCTAATCCTGAGTATAACGACTGGATAAAAACATATCGGCTCGTATCCTCTTGGATTAGTGGTGCTGTATTAGAAAACATACTCAGCTTGATAATTGGGTTAAATACTGCTTATGAAGTTTGGCAAACTCTGCTAAATCGGTTTACACAAAAGTCGGTAGCTAAGGAATTCGAGTTAAGAGGAAAACTGCAGGCTTGCCAGAAATGTGAACGAACTTTATCAGCATACCTCAGGGATTACAAGTCAATATGTGACCAATTGAATGCCATAGGAAAACCAGTTGATGAAATCACAAAACTATTTGGAGTTCTGGAAGGCCTGGGATTTGAGTATGAAAGTTTTAAAACAACAATCTATTGCCTAAAACCCCAACCAGAATATGATGAAGTAATCTCACACTTAGAGAGATTCGAAGCCAGGATACAGAATTACTCTTTAAATCAGTTCAGCCCTAACCTAGCTTACTATGGCCAAAGGAAAACTGAAGAAGAGGCTGACAAAGAATATATACAACAGAATACTTTCCTTAGAGGGTCAAGGACAAATAATCGAGGAGGAAGAAATTATGAAAGAGGAAGATCATATAATGCCAGATATAGGAACTTTGGTTATCTTGGAAGAAACATGAGTTACAAAAATAATAACTCAAACTATGAACAAGAAAATCAGCAGTTCAAACAACTCAATACCTCCTCTGGCTTGGGTCCTGTTCAAGGATTCAGACCATACAATGCATCGACAAAGGTATTACGATACCAGGTCATATCCTGCATCAAATTCAACTCTTCACGAAAGGTGCAAATAGAAAAGCAGCGAGAACATACTCAACTTGAATGTCGGATACGTAAGAGGCCCGGTCATGATGCCTTACATTGCTTGGTATCGGTTTGATAACTCTTATCAAGCTGAGGAGATACCAACAGCACTAGCAGCACTACACATTAAGGAGACAAATGATCAAGGGTGGTATCCAGACACTGGAGCAACAGCTCATATTACTCCTAATGCTGGTATACTTCATAGTCTTTCTAAAAATAACAATGCTGATACAGTCATGATAGGCAATGATCTGTGTTTACCTGTTAGATACATTGGTAATGCAATTCTGAATACTGCAATTGATGCTTTGCCTCTAAATGATGTGCTGATTGTTCCTGAGATTAAGAAAAATCTTCTATCAGTATCAAAGTTAACTGATGACTACCCCTGTTCCTTTATCTTTAACAAAATTGGTGTATATATCAAGGACAGCACCACCAACACAACCGTGAGGATAGGAAACAAGGTTAGAGGGCTGTACAGAGTAGATCCTCATGCTGCAGAAGTCTACTTCACCCAGAGACAAAGAATTGTAGCAAAAAGTATCTGACATCAACAACTGGCTCATACAAATCAGAATATCTTGAAGCATTTGAAGAACAAAAATCTAATCCAGTACAACAAAGAACCACAGTCTGTATGTAGAAGTTGCCAAATAGCCAAGAGTACTGCTCTACCTTTTTCATTATCAAATTCTACGGCTACTAAACCTTTAGAACAGATTCACTGTGATATCTGGGGGCCTTCTCCAGTTACATCTTTTCAAAGTTTCAAGTACTATGTCATTTTTGTTGACAATTTCTCTCGGTTCAGTTGGATATATCCATTAAAGCTGAAGTCAGATTTCTATAGTATTTTTTTTCATGTTTCAAAAGTTAGTAGAAAATCAGCATAGCTGTAAAATCAAGACTTTTCAGTGTGATGGTGGAGGAGAGTTTATCAGCCAAAAATTCATAACACACTTACAGAATTGTGGCATTCAACAGCATATATCATGTCCATATACACCTAAACAGAATGGAATACCTGAAAGGAAACATCGACATATAGTTGAACTTGGTTTGGCTATGCTATACCATGCGAAAATTCCATTAAAGTTTTGGGTAGATGCATTTGTAACAGCCAACTACATTGTTAACATTCTACCTACTCGAAAATTACAGATGCAGTCTCCCTTCAGCAAATTATATCAGCGTAAGCCAAGATATGACCATCTTAGAACCTTTGGCTGTGCTTGCTATCCCTGTCTTCGACCATATGCACAACACAAGCTTGATCCACGATCTTTAACCTGTGTCTTTCTAGGATACAGTGATCAATATAAGGGATATCGATGTCTTGTTCCTACTACTGGTCGTGTTTACATTAGTCGACATGTAGTGTTTGATGAAAATTTCTTCCCATTCTCTAAGAAATTAGCAACAGTTTATCCCTCCTATACACACTTGTATAAGTTGTGGACAGAAGAAGAACAGTTCCTAGCTCCCTCCACTACAGATCACATAAAACAATCAACCTCTTAGTACACAGGTTGGGAACAAGAATCCATAGCTGAGCAAACAAATGGACTGGTCTCACCTGGATGCACAGAACAAGCAGCTTCTCTTTCTCCACAACAAGTTGAAATACCTGTTCAAATAACTGAGACAACAGAGGGACCAGATATGGAGCAACTTACTTCAAATAATTAGACAAATTCACAAGGTACATTACCTACTCACCTTATGCAGACTAGGTCTAAGTCTGGCATTATCAAGACCAATCCTCGTTATGCATGTCTTGCTCTATATGAAGTACCTACTGAGCCAAAAACAATCAAAACAGCATTAGAACATAAGGGCTAGTACAAAGCAATGACAGAAGAGATGGATGCACTTTATCAGAATAAAACTTGGGAATTAATCCCTCGAACTGACCAAATGAATATAATTGGCTGTAAGTGGGTATTTAAAACGAAGCTTGCAGCTGATGGTAGTCTTGATAGACTTAAAGTTCGACTGGTTGCTAAGGGATTTCATCAAGAAGAAGGCATTAACTTTACAGAAACCTTTAGTCCAGTCATTAAGCATGCTACAATTCGCATAGTTCTATCTGTAGCCATGATGAAACACTGGCCAATCCATCAACTAGATGTCAAAAATGCATTCTTACATGGTACATTGAATGAGGTAGTCTACATGGAGCAGCCTCCTGGTTTTCAAGATCCCAAGAAACCTCATCATGTATGTCTTCTCAGGAAGTCTCTCTATGGACTTCGACAAGCCCCTCGAGCCTGGTTTGACAAATTCAGCAACTTTCTGCTTGAATATGGGTTCTTTTGCAGCTCAACTGACCCATCCTTATTCATCTATCATACTGATATAGACACCATTCTTACTACTATATGTTGATGACATTATACTGACTGGAAGCTCCTCTCAGTCTCTTTCCAAACTTATCCATTCTCTAAGCCTTCAGTTCTATATGAAAGACCTTGGACCATTACATTACTTTCTTGGCATTGAAGTTAAAAATACCTTTGATCATCTGTTTCTTTGCCAAACTAAATATGTCAAGGATCTTCTTACTCGAGCTCATATGCTTGAGTGCAAACCAATCACCACCCCTGTATCATTGAAACCAACTGTTCTGATAAATGATTCTGCTCTCCTCTCCAATCCTGTCGAGTATCGAAGCTTAGTAGGTGGCCTTCGATGTCGACTTTAACAAGACCTGACATTGCATATGCTACAAATCAACTATGTCAGAAATTACAAAAACCAACTATAGCAGACTTACATAAACTCAAGAGAGTTTTGAGATATGTCAAAGGTACTATAAGTCTTGGAGTCTTCATTCACTCTCGAAGCTCTCTTCACCGGTATGGGTTCTCGCCATGACTAAAGAAAGAAAAGAAGACTAAGTGAGCTAAAGTGATAATGCGCTAAAAAGCTTGTTTCGAATACTATAAGCTGCAAGTCTTGGTAGTTAGTTTGGTGTACTTCGGTACTAGAAGTTAGTTAGTTCCTTTTGCTTCAGTTAATCAGTTTTCCATTTCTTCAACTGATTCAATACCTGTAAAGGTGGAGCCTTGACTTCTAACTTCTTCTTTGACTAGGCGAGGTCGAGCCTTGCTAGATCTGGCTCGACTTGCCATTGTCAGATTGGCGAGACCACAACAAACTCGGCCTCGCCATGGTTGGGTAAGGCTATCGAGATTTGACAAGGCTTAACCTCATCAAATCGATGGTAAGCTTGACCTCACCACGAGGTCAAGCCAATTCTAACAAGGCTCGACATCGCCCTACCGTCGTTGGGTGAGCCTTGTTGACCCTTGTCTCTATCGATCACTAAGGTCCAATGACCAAAGGAAGAAGAAAGGAGGAAAAAAGAAAATAAATAAATAATTCAAAAAATAAAATTATTATTAAAAAATTGATTACATCAACATATCCACATCATTGCCGCTCGTCCAAATTTGTCAGGATAAATTAAATTGAGATAATTGCAAAAAAAAAATTAGGATTAAATGGGTAAAAAAAAAAAAAAAGATTTATGACGTAAAGTTATAAAAATGTTTATGACTTTTTAGTGATTTTCTCAAGTTAAAAGCATTGTCGGAAGGAAATCTCAAGCGATCGGAGATTGAGGAAATTATAGAGCCTTAAAAACAAGCTTCGAGTCTCTTATTAAATGAGGAAAAGGAAACGAGTCTGAGGTCCAAGATTGATGATCTCGGTAGAATGCCTTTCTTTTCTTTTAAATTTGCCTTTGCGAAGGTGGAATGTTTAAGACACACCACGATAAATGAAGATTTAATACCTCTCAGCACATTTACGATTCATCATTAGCAATCGATACGGCGAAGGGAAAACTCGAAAGTCGAGATCACGCCTTTAAAAGCAACAAATCTCGAGTTCGATTCTAATAAAGAAAGTCTGTCCAGTCTAATCCTTACCAAATAAAAGGTGGGGAAGGACGACTGGTGATGAATCTAAATCATTCTATTTCAGTCGGGATTTCATCGATGCGAAATGAGAGAAAAATCAAGCAAGACTTTTCGATGAAGGTTGTCCTGGAGAAGAAACTGTAATGAAGAAAAGATGAAGTGTCATTATCTTGAACAATATCTAATGACTTATAGAAATAGTGAAGGAAGCTTCCCTTGGGAAATATATTTTTTCTAGAAAGACTTGGCGGTGAAGTCAGGATGCAAAACAATCTGGATTACTTCCATCTAAACAATGCGGTCTCTTTCATAAGTTTGCATCATCTCTTTCCTTTGCCTATTCTTTTCTAATTATTAATTTTAAAAAAAAAAAAAATTACTTTCTGCAACATGTTCAACAGCAACAAACAATAACATTCTCAAATTAATATTTAAAAAAAAAAAAAAAAACACAAATATTATAAGCAAAATGGCAGCCTCATTCGGTACAGGTAATTACATTCCTGAAACTTTGATTATCATTGTTTACATTTCTCTTTCGCTAATCCTGCTTTAAAGAAGATAACTCCTACGACATTAATTTGTTGTTTACAAAGAAAGCAAAGTCAATGGCTATGAAGCACGGACACTCTCCGGGACCCTTCGTGTCGTGTCCGACACTCCGACACGTGTCCGACACGCTTCGACACGCTCCGACACGCTCCGACACGTGGTCAACGCGTGTCCGGAAAACCGACACGCGGTCAACTCTCTCCGACACGCTCCGACACGAGAGTCGGAATTTCCGACACGTGACTCCGACACGCACGGGGTTATTTTTATAAATTTCCAAAAATTTGGGGACTAAATATAAATATATGAAAAAAAAAATTAAAAAAATTAAAAAAATTAAAAGTTGAAACTTAGACTTCGCACACGCGCGCACGATTTCAGACTCTTCTCTTCAGTCTTCACTTCAGTTGCACACACTGAGTTTGAGGTGGAGTAGTAAATTTCTTGAATTTTTTTCTTTGTGGCTTGTGTGAATGGGTGTTGTTGCGTGAATCTTGTCATAAGAACTTAAAATCTTCATTCATACGGGCTTATGAATATTAGTTTTTCCTTGCATTGATTTAAACAAGACTTATTATTTTTCATACATCTTTTGAAATTCCCACAAGTCTCTCGAACCTAGGCTATTTGTCAATGTCTTGATGAGCAGTGAGATTTCGAAATAACTCTCTCTATTTTATAGTATTGTTAGACTTTTATTTTGTCCTTTCTCTATATTGACTCATTGATTTTAAGTTTTCTATTAAAGAGTAACGCCATTCAAAGTTTCCCATCAAAGTCAGTTTCAAAACTTGCAAATGACAGAATTTATAGTCCTATTCTGAATTATACGAGACCTACTTATTTATACATTTATATATAAAAATATTTATTTAATATTTAACGTGTCGGAACGTGTCGAAATTCTCTACTTTTTGAGAAATGACGTGTCGCGTGTCGTGTCGTGTCGTGTCGCGTGTCACGTGTCGCGTGTCGGTGCTACATAGGTCAATGGCACCGAAATTCATTTCCCTTTCTCCATAACGGAGCTGACCACTTCCTTGAAACTATTCAATATCTGCGCCACCGCGCCGGCCACCGCCTCCGCCATGATCCGCACCACCTCCACCACGACTTTACACAGGGCCTCGATCCCTTCCCTACCCTTCTCGGCAAAAGCGGTCGCTCCTTCCGTGGCGAGCTCGACGAATTTTCCCGCGGCTTCCTTGGCGAGCTCCAGGACGAACGACACCAGGGAGCTGACCACGTCCACGACGAGCCCTACTAGGTAATTCGCCAGCGACCGGATCGCCTCCGCGAGCTGCTGGAGTGCCGAGTGGAGGGCCTCGCTGGGGACCCGCAGCCCATTGATCACGAACGCGAGGAAGTAGGCGCCGCCGGCAAAGACGGCCCGGCAGATCGAGTAGGAGGTGGAGATGGCGAGCTGGAGGGAGGAGAGGGCGGCCTCGGTGGCGGAGGAGGAGTCGGAGAGGAAGAGGGACAGCGCGACGGCGGCAGTGAAGAGGAGGACGAGGAGGAAGAAGCTGGATGAAGGGTAAGAGTTGAAGTACGACATGTTTCTCGCGGAGGAAACGAGGAAATGGAGGTGGTGGCGATGTTGCTCGAGTTCGTGAGGTTTAAGGTTGTGTGAGTTAATACCGTTGAAGGAAAAACCTGGGAAGTTGTCAGCAGTATTTGTGATTATTTTATCTTTCTTCTTCTTTTTTTTCTCTTTTTGTATGAGACGGAGTTGGCATTGTCAGGATTGTTTGCGTGTATTGGAGATTCGGCAGGCGTTGTTGTGAACGCAACTTCTTGGAACAGGGAAGATTCGAAGCCAAGGCAAATGGAAACGACTCCGGATTTTATCAATTTATATAAAGCTAGTTTGTCATTTTGACTTAGCTTTGGAACACCAAAGGTTGATTTCGTAAGAGATGAGTCGAAATTGAGTCGTGACTCATCATCGATTTCCTATTTCGGGTTTCACCAGGTGAAATTTAATATTTTTTGTAATTTGTGATGTTGGTGTAGACAATCAAATGGAGCTCAATGGTAGACCTATTCCTCTTTTTTTCATAGAAACTTCTTGGTGAGAGATAGGTTGAGAGCTTAGTCAAAACCGCATTGATTAAATTGAACTTTGTAGACCTTAGAAAACTTTTTTCCTTTCATGAAAAATATTTTCCCAAGGGAATTCATTTTCGCGAAACGAACACTGGAAAATCCGGAAAACGTTTTCCTGAAAATTATTTTCCGTGAAACGAACAGAGTCTTAGAGTATGAATGGTCTATAATTCACTAGATTACTCACTTTATTAATATCAGAAACACCTGCTAATCTTTTTTTTTTTTGGGCCGAAAAAATCACGCATTAGCTTGAGCACATACATGACATGAAAAAAGAGTAGAAAAAAGCCAAGCAGCATCTTAAATGATTTTGAAAAACTCGTCCATGACAAATACAAGACCTCCGTTTATACAAATTCGCTTTTAACGATCATGTATTCCCGTTGCTTACTATTTCGTACAAATATATGAAACTAAAATGTGACGACACACTATAATCAGCGTGGTCTTAATGGTCCATCTTGTAGAATTTGCCAAATACTTTTCTTCGTGGATTGAAAATTATTCACAACTTGACTTTCGAAAAAGATGGATTTCTGTATTCGCATCACCGTGTCATTATAAGAATGGGCGAGTCTATGGTCCTTGTAGATGCCGCGCCTCTACGGATTTTCGCCATCAGATCGAAAAGAAAGAAATTACAACTGTTCAATGGATCCAATTCTCAAAGGGAGTTCTACAATCCCTCGAGGATCTAATCCTCAATGGGGGGCAACTGGGTTTGTCTTTCCTTCATGCGTCCCACGGTGACGCTTGAACGATCTTTGTTATTTTGAAAATTTAACCATAAGAGTGTTTTTAAACTAAAATAATAATTAATATACATAAAGATTTTCCGAAGAACAAAAAATATATAAATCACTAGAATTGGTAAGGGAGTTTACTTGTTTGAACCATGCGCTTAGAATTCTATAGTTCATGAAAATTCAATTTCAAAAATTCCCATGAAACAATTTTAAAACTTTCACGAGTACAGTATTTATTAGCAATGTAAATAAAGAAAACAAATCCACAAAAAGGGGCAAAGAAGAGTTTGGAGAGTTTAATACGGGACGCTTGACTTTAACAAGAAGTCAATGACATCAACCGGTTTTAACCGGTTAACACTTTTCTCTCGTCTTTCCGGATTTGATTTGACCAAACACAAATCCGATGGTCCATATTTACTCACGAAATAATCCTCAGCCGACCTAAGAACTCCCCATAGAACCTACGATAATGTTTTTGATGACGCGGTTAAGACATTCCGTAAAAGTATCAGCTTAGATGTCGCGCTGGCCTTGTGGTATGAAACCAGAAGGTGTCTACCCGACAGAAGTAAAAGACTTGATAGAGAGAAAGCTTCCACGCAACATTCTTTACCTTGCCTCGGAAGTTTAGTTGTAGTATTGAAAATCCATAGCCCAAAATCTCGGTCCATGAAAGAAACAGGAAACAGGTTGTGCTTGTGAAGTTTTTACTACCAGTTCATTCAATTTATATACTGTGCAGCAAAAGCTTGCACCATCCAAAAGCTATACACGTCACTCTTGAAACCGTCATATAAAACAGAAGATTGCCATGCCTGAAACTCCTATGTACAAGAGGTGAACGGGACAGTTCGCGCTTCTTAGTCGAGCTCTTATATACATCGGTGGCTGACAGAGATGAACCCCCAGTTAGGTCTGCACCCCTGCCCCTTCCTGTCAGTTATCGTTGAGCTTATAAACAGTATCGACATGCTCTTCCACATCCCAAAGGAAGGAACCGAATGCAATAGCCTCCAGAACCAATCTCTTCAGGCTCGAAAATGAGGTAAGTATGACGTCATCACTACTGATCAAACCCATCTTCCCATCCCCAAACAGAGCACAGCTATGCTTCTCAATTAGATCCATGGCTTCCCTGGATCTGACTTTTGCGCATCTCTGCAAGGTCTCGGGGTCAAATCCCATCACATAACATCTCAACTTTCCATGGTTTCCATCCTGAATTGATGCTTGGCCTAAAGAGAGTTTATCATTGCTGACACGACCACAAACAAGATTGTTCCACCCGTACGGCCAAATTTTCGGAGAGTGAAGAGAGTTCCTGTGGAAGAGGCGGTGTCCCTGGGGAGATAAAGCTAGACTACACTCAAGGTGGTGCCTCAAAGAAGCAGATTTCAAGAAGTAACCATATAAAACAGAGGCTGCATAAAGTTGGCCGAGTTGGAGTCGTTGAATGTGAGTAGTCGCCCAGTTGTCTGTAACACTAGAATCTACTCTCAGGCCAATGACAGCAGCAACGTGCTCTTTTATCATCTCCAAAACATCGATGCCGTGAATGGATTCTAATTCCCAGTCTTTCGCAGGCCATATCTCTAGTCTGCCATTGTAAATGCATCTGGAAAGCTTGGGCACCAAATGAACTCTGATTTCCGAGAACTTGTAAAGTATAAGCATGTACATAACATCTTTGATTGCAACTTGACGATCGCGCTCTTTGATTTCTGCAATCCTCCTGGGTTTCACATGCACAGTTTAATCAGATCAAAGGAAAGATCTAAAGCTTCAGCCAGAATTGAAACATGAAATTTCAGAAATACATGCTTCAGTTAATCGACATGCAGGCAATCTGGCATTTTTCTTGCTTCTGATTGACCATCATCATGTCTTCAATTCACAACGAATCCCGGAAATCATGGCTACTACTTCTAACACCCAATGTTTTCCTCACTGCTTACTACGCAGGCCAGACAGTCAAGTGGAAATTGGCACGATGCTCTTTTCATACTCTGATGTTTCAGATGTTTAAGAAAGCTGCTTCTAGCATCATCCCCATTTCCAAGTGATCCTCCTGCTTTGAACCATTTCAAACGTACAGTTCGATCTTGGGAAGATATTTAAAACCCGAAATTGTTGACAACTGCTTATGTCATGAAAGTGTGAAGATCTGTGGTGCTGGCATGATATCTTTTAATGGCCCAGCAAGTTGAAACTGTAATTATTACAATAAATAAAAAATCTGTATATGCGAGAGGGTAGATATAATTCAATAATGTACGCAATAACAATGACTGATGACGAAATACCACTAGTCATGTATCTGTCTTTAAGAACTGCAGCAGGCACATTATTCACAAAAACTATCCTAGTTAAAACTATTTAGACTAAAACTCATTCGAACTCGATAAACAGCAGAGAGATAATATAGTTCTGAACAAAGTCATAATGAGATCCAGAAGAAACAATTAGTAAGGAATATCGCACTGAGAAAAATATGTAGTCGAGTAAAGGTTTAGCGGGTCAGAAAATAACTTTGACAGTACACTTCTATAATAGGGAAAAATGAGTCCAAGCATTGTTGGGAAAGGGTGTAGAGTGGGTAAAGCAGGGCACTCTCTTGCTGAATCACGCTTGCTTTTTACCATTCTTCACCATCAAGCTTTGAGTTTTCATCTTGCTCTATCAGATTTACTTAATTAGCCAAAACACACTATCTTCTGTCATGCACTTCCAGAAAGCCATTTATCCATCCCTCAAGATGGCACCATATCCAAGCAGAAATACTTAGCAGTTGGAAAGTATAGCAGCAAGGAGATGGACAAAGGCAACGTATAAGGCACATGTGGAGCTAGCAACTTAGGGTTATTGTGCAGACATGAAGACTTTGACTAATTCTTTGGTTGTGAGTACAGCTCTCAGAGTATTGTCATATTTGCTTGTGAATGCTAACAAATGGCAGGCCATATTGTATAAGTCTGGAAGAATATACACGACCAAGACTCCATGAGCAAGCTCAAATTCTTGTTGATGGTTAACTCTATCATCATTGATATACACCTTTTATGCACCACCATCTATGCAGGCAAAAATACCAAAAGGCTGCTAGTGAAGTAAATGAGGTTATCTTCAGACTCTTCAGAGGATGGATTCGTCTTTCAGCTTTTTCTCCATCATATAAAGGAAACACAAATTCTCGTGCTTGCTTCCATCTTTTCACATGCTTGTGAATTTGCATTCTGGGGCCCAAATGTTTATCAAAACGACAGAACTCACAGAGAGCATAAGTAAACCATCAGTGGCATGCTGTACCCCAATTCAGTTACTCATCTTATAAGCTGCCGTTACCTATAAACTGAACAGCTCTTTCTCTATTTTTCTTGCAAACAATAAGCTAAATAATGATTATATCGACCAAAATTTTCTTTTTAGGCAAAGCAGCCCTGATCTCTCAAACAATTTAGACAATACCAGCAGAAACTAATCCATCTTGGATTTCCATAAACAAAATCAAAGAGTCAGGTTGGAGACTATATGTGTAAGATAAGCATGTTGAAGTATGACCAGTAAGTCCAATTCAACTCCAGAAGTCATATTTCCCTATTGCCAAAACGTACAAAAGGACCACTTTTTGTTTCTCATTGCCATCATGAAAAGTTTAAGCCAGCTCCATGCACTGTATTCCTTAAATTCTCTCGACAGACAAGACTAGTCAAATTCAGCATACCAGTCTAACAGTTCCCGTTTGCTAAATATGGTTTGGTAATTTGTCTTTCGATGTCACGACAGAATGATCACTTGAGAACTATATCTCAATCTAGAAGCCAGTAAGTTAATGAAACAACCCTCCTTCAATCTGAATGCCAAACAAAGGATATTATATTATGTAATCCAATTGAATTTTCTCCACAGAATATCATCCAGCAAACCTCAAGGTTCAAACTGTGCCTGTCTAGATACAGTCAAACCCAAACAATCGATCGACAAAGCAAGCCAGTAGTACCTGTGGAGGCAAGCCTCGTCGGAGCCGGCGCTGAGCAGCACGCGCGAAACCGCCGCGTCGCGGTCGTCGGCCAGCTGCTTCAGCTCCTCCCCCACGGCGGCGTGGAACAGCTGCCGCTGGTTCTGGAGGACCCGCGTCAGGTACCGCCCCGCGGCCGACTCCGGCACCAGGGGCGTGTTCAGGCTGCTCGACTCGCAGCGGCTCGCGCTGGCGACGACGGCCGGCGATCGCCGCGGGCGGCGGCCGGCGATCCGCGCGCCCAAGCCCGGCTTCTCGGGCCAGGGCCTGCGGGCGGCGGGGAGCAGGAGCGACGGCGACGGCAACGGCGACGGCGGCGGCGGCGGCGGCGTCCGGGTGGCGCGAGTGAAGAGGCAGCTGTCCATCAACAGCAAGGGAATACTCCAGAGAGAGAGAGGATTTGGGGAGGAATTCGGTCGAAGATGCGGTCAGTTCGTCGCGGAGGAGAGAGAAAGTTAGAGAGAGAGAGTGATGGAGTGGAGTGGATATGGTTTGCAGAGGGAAAAAAAAGATGATGAGATGGGGCCCACCAGCCACCCGCGCCGAAACATATCGGCCGGTTTGATTGGGTGGTGACTGGGAGTGGGGCCCGCGGTTTGGTTTGGGGGAAGAATAAACAAATATCCCAAAAAATAATTTTTGGAGATATTTTTTCCTAAGTAAATTTAGAGCGCGTTTGGTAATGTTTCTGTTCAAAAACTGTTTCGGGGAATAGAAATAGAAAAAAGTGTTTCTATTCCAGGGAATAATTTTTGACCAAAAAGATGCGTTTGATAAACTTGTTCCGGGAATAAAAAATTAAGAGAAACACGTTTGGTATATTTATATTCTTTTTTATTTCTTTTAATTTTTAATATTTTTCATTTTTTCCTTTATTTTTTAATTTTTTTCTTTCTGCCGCCAGTCGCCGGCCTCCGGCGACGGCCGAGGGGGCCGGCAGCCTCGCCCAACCACGGCGAGGCTCGTCGGCCCTCGGCGAGGTCGAGCCTCACCGTGGTTGGGCAAGGCTCGACCTCGCCTTGGCTGGGCGAGCTCGGGCGCCGGCGACGCTCGGCCTTGCCGGATCTGGGCAAGCTCGAGCTCGCCCAGCCATGGCGAGGTTGAGCCTCGTCGGATCTGGGCGAGCCCGAGCTCGCCTAGCCAAGGCGAGGCGAGGCGTCGCCAGCGCGGGCGAGGCCGAACCTCGCCAAGGGCCGGCGACGCTCCGGCGAGGTCGCTGACCCTCGATGGCGTCGCCGGCCATGGCGGAGGCCGGCGACCGGCCAAAGAAGAAAAGAAGAAGAAAAGAGAATAGAGAGAAGAAGAAACAAGAAACAAAAAATCGTTTCTTCAAAATCGTTTCTAGAACAAGAAACAATTTTTTTTTTGTTTCTCATTTCTGTTCTTTTTGTGTTCTGGGAACAAAAAATTCAATTTTAAACAAAAACGCAAACAAACGTGTTTTTGTTCGTTTTTTGTTCTCGAGAACAAAAAACAGAATTTATGTTCATAAACAAAAAAAAAGAATAAAAACATGCAGGCCCTAGTTTCTATATATAATTTTTAAGAAGTATATTAGTATATGGCAGATATACGCTACCATATACTAATTTTGCAATAGGGACAAAGTATATTAGTATGTGGGATAAGAATAAAAAATAGAAAGCAAGAAGGAGAAGTTCAGGTGGGATAAGTGATCATGTCATTGTCAACATCTTACCTGTCTATTTAGGCTTATCTTGAGTAATGAGTGTTATCAATAACTTTTTTCTTTTTTAAGAATAAATTAAAGATTACTCACCATTCCATAATTGGTGAGGATGAAATATAGAAAAATAAGACAGTATGGTGCGTCTATATAACGTGAAAATGGACACTTATGATATATATGGTAGATAGATTGATAATTTTTCAAATCACTCTGTGAAACCGTATCTCTACAAATTCATGTGACAATAAAATCACTTTTTTTTTTTTTTTGAGCATGTGCCTCTTTCTATCTACCACCTCTGGCACTAGTTGCTCTTGTCACCGAGCCATTGGCTAACCATGTGGATTGATACACACAAGTAATGTTATGTGTATGAACCGATCTTAATAAAAATGATTAGTCGACGGGATTAGTCAAACGACATTCAACCAAAAGTGTCGTGCTCAATATTGAATAAGTACCTAAATTGCTCAGCAATATATTGCTATTATGAATCTCATATTGACGCGAATTTATTGATTCTCTTTTTTTGAGAACTTGTTGCTCAAATTCAAGCTTCTGGTATATCTTCAAAGGACCAAATCACATACTCTGTCATCTAAGTAGATGATTATAGATAGAGTTATTCATCGCCGGTAGTTCTTTCACATTTATAGGACATTCAATAGATTTACTAAAAAAGTAAGATAGATAATTCAATTGGCGATCACGTTAGGCACAATACGATAGGATTGCAAAATAAAGAATTAAGAAAAAATAATTGCGGTGCATTGGACCATCGGACTCCATTAAAAACGACATAATCAAAAGGAAAATTATCTCTTTATTCAATCGAACATTTTGAAAAACACGATGAGAAGTCGTTGGCTCGTGATTCCCAACGGCACGCGCAAACCCCAAAAACCAATTTTTTTTATCTCGCTCGACACCAATTTTGGATTAGAGCTCTAGCGTTGATGGAAGGGACGCATTGGCCGAAACGAAAATCCCAATAAGATAAGACCTACGATATATGACGTCACATAGCTTGGGTTGACCTTTAGATATAATTTAAATCGTCGGCCCTTTTGCATGCGCAGCCAGGCAAGCTCGCATGGGAGGGCAACTTATAACACCGAAAATATCAAATAATAAAATGAAGCTCGATTTATTTAATCGGGAATTCGATGAGCTGGAGTGCGAAACCGTGGTCCGGAGTCCAAAACCATCAAAACGACCGTGGCCCACGAGTCGTTTTGACTGCTCTTCCGTCGTTGCTATCTTATTTTCGGGTCGAAACTGCATTTCCGACATCGAGGAGCGGACATTCGGACCGGGCGCTGCAACTAACATTCGAGGCCCGCCGGAGATTTTGTTGGTTTCTTTACTGACCGCTGCCCCCACCATTCGTTTGACCGAGTGATGGAAAGGGATGAGTCGGCCGCTAATCCGATCAACCTCGCAACTTGTGCCATGGTGCCTGATTGCGGGCCGCCTCATGTAGAGAGAAATTCTCGATTTCTAGCATCTTGATCGGATTGCGACAACAGGCTTATCAATTCTAGAGATTTAGATTATAGGTGGTGTTTTTTTTTTTTTTTTTTTTTTTGGTCGAATATAGGTGGTGTTGAGTAGTTATAACTTGATGCGGCGAGTATGAAATAATGACTTGAGGAGATCGGAAAGACTCACCGTCCCTCTCAGTTCTTTAACCAACCAATCAAGACAAAGTCGACAAAAACTAGAACGATATTTTATGTTTACTCGAGACTGTTGACAGACTAATCACTTATTAAAACTTAACAATAAATAGTTAATCGATTAAAAATCCTAATATCACTGATCAAATTTCTACAAACTGCTCTTTGATGATATATTTAGAAAAATGAAAAAAAAAGATCTTGCAAAATTAGGTTGCGCATGACAATGTTTATTGGTTGGGGAAGAATTTTTTTCAAAAATAGTTATATTCTATTTCTATTTCGGAGAACAATTTTCGAGTAAAATAAGGTATTTCATAACTACACAAAATTTGTACTCTTAAAATAGAAAAAGAATAAAAATGCGTTTGATACGAAACAGTTTCTTTTTTGTATTTATTTGTTTTTATTCTTGCTTATGGATTGCTGACCACCGACTGTCGGCCGACGCCGCTGCTGTATGACCGCCGCCGACGAGCGACGCTAGGTAGCGGCGGTCGGCGGACAACAGCAACGGCGACGAATGGAGGCAACAGTGGCAGCTAACAGTTAGTGGTTGGCGACGATGGCGGTGACAGCAGCGGCGGTCAGTGGTGGCTCCAGGCAGTTGGAAGTGGCCATGGCAAGAGAGACAAACAAAAGAAAAATAAAAAAGAAAAATTGCTTATTTACAGAAATTGTTATCGGGAACAAGAAATTACTTTTTTTTGTTTATTGTTCCTATTCCAAAATTGTCCCAGGAAAAAAAAGAGAAAAAAATAATAGAAATTGGGAGAAATAGAAATGTTACCATGCAAACCTCTAGTTTCATTAACAAGAAATGAAAGTCCAACAAGACCTTGCTGGCTACAAAATGATACTCTCTAGTAATTGTTTTGGTAGGAACCCTTTATCGGCCTTTTTCTAACGAATTCGTTTGCATCTTCAAAAACCAATCAAGGGATAGTAAGGTTTTGAAGTCCGATTATGTTTATTTATCGAATTATAAAATAAAGTAAAAAAAGGCTGATCAATGCGCTTAATATGTAGCCAATAAATGCAAAAAATCAAGAAAGTAAATAAATAAATGAAATAGAACAATCTTCCAAGAGCTTGGTCCAACATGTCCGAAGCGACCCGAGGACACAAACGAGAGGTCGAGATTGATGATTGGTCGGGCCCCATTCGATTCTCATGGGCCTGTTGGATGTCCCCCCCCCAATAGGACATAATGGTTCGGAATTGGTGGTGGTATCTATTCACGGTCCAGATAAGATTCAAATGTAAGCACGAACAAATACATTAGGATACCGCGGCCCTCGTATAGTGGCCGACGAGGGCTTATTGTCCTTGCCTGTTGCCAGGCCCTCGCCCAGTGGCCGGTGGGGTTGTTGATTGGCAGCTCCTTGCTGGCTCTTGATAGAAAAAATAAAAATAAAAATCTCGAAAATTTATTTAAAAATATTCACGTTAACATCAACCGTGCCACATAGGACAGTCACATCAAAGTCAGTGATTTTTTTTTTTATCAAAACTGATTAGATGAACTCAATGGTACCAATATGAAAAGATTTATGACTAAATTAGTTTAGTTAAAGGTTTATGACGATTTAGTATCAATATGAAAATGTTTAGGACTTTTTTGGTATTATCCTTAAAATTTTGGTAGTTAAAAAAATTACCTGCTCGGACAAACGACTCTAAAATACTTTGAAACTATAATCTTCAAAAAGAAATAGCACGCGTTTTATAATTTATTAGAATATTTTCATAGTAAAATGTCAAAGAAGGGCTTGAAGTGTCATTGTTTTCTCAAATAATAACTTGAAGCGGATTTTGTTTTAAATAAAAGTTTGAAGTAGTCATATTAATTTCAAAAAAAGCGCGTAGCCTCTCAAACTGATGGATATTTTCATCTTTTTTACTTTTTAATTTTTAAATTTATTTCTTTTTTTTTTTTTCCCTTTTCCCTCTGTCGACCATGGCAGAGATCGCCAAACTCAAGCAAAGGCTGAGGGAGGAAAGAGGGAGGAAAAAAAATCTAATTTTAAAAATATAGTTATAATTTTTTGACCAAAATACCCATTTTTTGATAACCGAAATGCTCACCTGCGGGCCAAAGGCCTTTATTTAAGACGATTTAGAAGTTCATGCTCTTATTTAAGATGATTTGATCACTTTGGCCTTTATTTTAAATAAGATTCATTATGAATTTTTATTTGAAAAAACGGGGGCCTTTGTACCCTTATTTAAAATTTTCCTTCTTTTCATAATGATTGTGAAGCAACCTTTTAATTATATCACCGTACGGTTTTAATTACATGCCCAAACTATCAAATCAGGAAAAGATCAATAATAACATTAAATGTACATTCAATCCAGCAATAGTGAATTGGTAAATTTAGGCAACCGAAGCCTCATAATTGCAGGAATACTGTTTAATTGCTATAAGTACGACAACAACCCTCACAATCATTTTGAGAACAGAAGAAAGATCATGAAGCTGGGGCTCCTCTTCTTGGTGCTCATCGGCACGGTGGCGGTTTGCCGTGCCAAGGCAGGGAGCCCCGGCCTCGAGCCGGCGATGAGCCCCGGTGCTGAGGCAGAACTCCGCCGCGTCGTGTGGTCCCGGTCAATTGTGATAGGAGTGATCGACCCGTGCAAAAGGCCCCACCCTCCGCCACATTGCCAGAGTCGGCATGCTCCTCCCATGCCAGCGCAAAATTACACCCGTCCGTGTGCCAGATTCAACTGGTGCCGCAGCGGTCCTCCGCGACGAGAGGCCATCGTTGTCTAAGACGCTTTTGTTAGGGCAAAAAAGAAGAGAAAAAATTGGGGGGGATTTACGTGTATTTGACATGAATTATTTGCACATCGACGAAAATTTTCACTCCTGAGAATTCGTTGAAGCGTTGGATGGTGCGGCCCTTTTGCTCGTCAGGGTCGGCCGACCTCGATCGGAAATTTAATTTGTCTGTTACAAACTTTCTTAATCACTCGTGTAAGTATTATTTATGAACCATAAATGATATACACGCATTGCATTTTATAAGAAGTAGAAACTTGCATTAATAATTTTAGGTAGAAAGCCACAAAAAAGCCTCCAACTCATGCCTGAATGATACATTTGCCATTTATCGAGGTTCCCTCGTATGATTTTTCCAACCAAAATTTAAGCCCACAAAGGGGCCAAAATTCGGCCACCGACAGAGCACGACGGGGCTGGTCGAAATTTACATAGGAGACGGGCCAAGATCGAGTTTAATTCGGACCGACACCAATTGAAAATGTTCCCATCAACTACCCCCTCGATCGACCGGCGTTGGTGGGCCCTCTATGAAGGTGAGCTCGCTAAGATTTTATTCAAAGTTTAATTGAAACCTAAATTTTGCCCACGGAAATGCGATGAATGTTATTTTTGTTTGGATTGAAAGTCCCATTTTCAATGCAATAACGTATGATGCATGTAGATAGTATGGAATCCAACCTACTTGCCAAACATTTTTGAAACAAAATAAAGTACCAGAAATGTATCAAAGTAATCTAGCGTAATCGAGCGTAATCAAATCCCTGTTTAAAACTTGTCACATTTAAGCCCATAAAGGGTCATAGTCAGCAAAGGTTGTAACTTAACATGAGCGCCATATCAACACCATTTACCTTCGTTATTCATGCAAGCAAAATTTTAAAGATGCTCATTGATGGCTCCGATGCGCCACGCATATAAAAATTTGGGATTTTTGATATCATAAAAAAAAAAAAAGTTAAAGGTAAATGTCTTAGAGACAGTATAATTTGGAGTTTTGAGTGGCTTTTTCTCGTAATTATAATGTAACAGGTGATGGCTATAAATGGGTATCGGATCGGTGTCTTCGTGTGTGAACAAGAGCCCCATGTGGGAAGACTAAAGGATATCGGTTGATTTTGAACACGAGAACAAATAGAGCGAATGTCATTTAAGAGCACGGTTCTCGAGTGGACATTAGGGCATTGGATGGGGCCCTAATATGGTTGATCTTGACATAGACACGGCATAATGTGGAAATTTCAGCGGCTTTTTCCGATAATTTAATGTAAATGGGTGATGGGTTTTAAATGGAAATCGGTGTCTCGTCGTGTGAACAGGAGTCCCGAGGAAGTCGACTGATTCCTGAACATGAGAGCAACATAGCGAATGTCATTTAATAACATGGTCCTCGAGTGGACATTAGCGTATTGGAGGGGCCCTAATATGGTTGATCTCGACTTAGATTGGGCAGTTGCAAAAATGTCTTTAACGTGAAGACGTGGGCTTTCCAGAAGTTTTTTTTTTTTTTTTTTTTTTTTTTTTTTTTTTGCAATTTTAAGAATTTTGCGAAAAATTAAGAATTTGCTAAATGTTAAGATTAGGCGATGTCGATTTTTTATTTTTGGGGATAAATGTCGATTCTTCATTGTCTCTATTCCTTCGGAGGGGGTTAGGAGGGAAGATCTTGGATTTTCTTATTTGGTAACATCTTGAATTTCTATTTGTTTTTGTTGTGGTTCAAGGATTTGTGATTGGATTTTCGATTGCTAATCTTGAACGCTGATAGGGCGTGGGAATCGATGTTGAGGATCTACCATGGTGATTATACAGATATTATATTCTTGGCAATGCCAAATCTATCCTTAAAAATCGAGGTTAGAGGCTTGTTTGATTTAGGGTCAATTCCAGACTCGTGGAATTGCTAACCGACTCTGTGTGGTTCGGTTTCTTGTTACTATATGAGAACCGATCACCCCTGCATATCACAACTATTATTTTCATCATATCATCGAAAGAAGCATCCCCCTTTTTTTTTTTTTATCTATTTTCATAAAAGTCGTGAAAAGTTATAACACAACGAACTGCATTATGGGCACACTAGAAGGTAGCCTAAAATTCAAGAAAATGAAAGCCTACATAAAACGCGATGATGAGCAAATTTGAAAGTACAGAGCAATAAAACTTAGCGATTTCTATTAGATGTGATTGCAAATCTGACCTTTTCAAACACACCTGACATTCAACCCCTATAGCAGTGGGAGACTAGATGGAGAATGTGCAACCATCCATGGTTCCAGACAAAACTTTTCCATCTTTCGATAGAGATTCCGCACCGGATTGAACATGATTTTGCGGGGGCTTTTCAATGTTTTCATTATGGAGGAGGACGAACAGGTTGCCAAAAGTGATAATCTTTCGTTTTTCCTTACCAAAAAAATCAAGCAGCCATTAATGACAATAATTGTCATTTCTCCTAGAAAGAGACAGTCAGACGTGTCGCAACAAGATGAGATTTTGATTTTTGTAGCTCATGTGGCCTGCCCAAATCCAACAGTCTTTTTTTAAGAAAGGAATAATGATATATATATAATTTCATAGTAATCCTTAAATTTTAATTTATTCAAAGTGATCTCCGAACTTTAATTCAATATGTAATGTGGTCCATAAATTTTATAATTTATAGTGTGGTCCTTATACCTTTAAAATGTGGTTCATAGAATATTTTCATATAATTTGTCCATAAATATTAAATGAATAAAAATTTAGAGATCACATTACAAATTAAATTAAAACTCAAACATTATTTAGGCCATTTTTCTCTTGGAGAAAAGAAAATATCTTGAAAGGTACCAGTCGTGGCACGATGTGCTTGCCATGATGTACCTGTCTTCTCCAATGCGCACCCACTGGACACGCAGCCCCAATCCCCCCAAAAACGACCATTGAAGTTAACCAATTGATGGGTGCATTTCCGTTTCTAGGCCACAGACTTTCCGTCGTGTCCCGATTCTCAAAATTGACCCAATTCCCGTTCTTTTCAATATTGGAAGTTGCCTGACCAAAAAAAAAAATACAAATTTATATATCGGAAGTTGACAATCACACGAATTGATGACAACCCAATGGAGAGTCCCCATGCTTCGTGGTTTTACGTCGAATTGACAATAAGTTCACACTATCTTTTGGGCAAAAAGATTAGGGGTTGCATGGTAATGTTTTTTTTTTTTTTTGTTTATAAATAGAAATTTTGTCTTTTTGTTCCTTAAACAAAAAGAATAGAAACACGTTTGTTCGCGTTTTTGTTAAAATCTGTTTTTGTTAGAACGAAAAAGAACGAAATGAGAAACAAAAAAATTATTTTTATTCTAAAAACACTTTTGAATAAACACTTCTTTCTCTTCTCTTTTCTTCTTCTTTTTTTCTTTTTCTTTTTCTTTGGCGACCTGCCGTCAGGGTCGGCGACCTCGTCGGAGCGTCGCCGGCCTCGCCGGATCTGGGCAAGCTCACTAGCCCCCCGTCGGTGGTTGCCGGCCAAAAGAAGAAAAATAAAAAGAAAGGAAAAAGGAAAAATAAAATAAAAATATTAAAAAATTAAAAGAAACAAAAAAAAGAATATAAATTTACCAAACGTATTTCTATTCATTTTTTTATTTTCTAAACAGTTTACTAAATGCGTTTTTCCTGGCCAAAAATTATTCTCCTAATGTAAACATTTTTTTCTATTTTTGTTCTTCAAATAATTTTGAATAAAAATGTTACCAAACGTGTCGTTAGTCTTTTTTAGGACGGCGGGTTCGATTCTGGACCGACCCGTTTGGATTGTACTTCCGAGTTCGTTCACGATCGGGAGAAGACGGACGATCTGGAAATCAGAGGGAGGCACGAGAGTCCTATCGGAGCACGCTTGAAATCCGTGAATAATTAATGGCCGACTTCCACGAGGCCTATAAATTGAACAGGTTTCGTCGTCAGTCGTGTACCAGAACTAACCCGCACACTTCTGCAAGAACTCTCTGTCTCTGTCTCTCTGTCTCTCTGTCTCTCTGTCGCACGTGCGGAGAGGCGTGCGTCATCCTCATCACGAGGAGGCTTCGCTTCGCTCGGGACGATGGGAAGAGACGGCCATCCTCTGTTGAGCAGAGTGGGGAGAGAGGCCGGCTTCAGCCATGGCTTCTCCGCCGACCAAATCCAGTCGCTCGCCGCCATGTGCGAGACCCTCCTGCCTCCTCTCTCGCCGGACAGCATCGACGAGGACGGCCCTCGCAATGAGGCCGTGTACTCCTTCTTCCGGGCTTCTGGGTCTCAGCATCCGATTCCTGATGAGGTCGGAAAGCTCCCCTTTTTGCTTTTTTTTTTTTTTTAATTTTTTCTTTTCTGGTTGTAGCTGCTTCTGTTAGTGATTTAGAGCAGTTTGATGCATACTTCTGCAAGTAGAATTATAACCCATGCCCGGCCATGGTAAAGTTTCTTTCTTTTTTGGGTGTGGGCCGATCATTGTGCTGTCTTCTTTGTTGGGCAACGTTCCTTTTCGAGGTAGTTCTTTGAAATGTAGCTGCGAATCATCTTCAAGTCAATTTGAAGCGGAAAGTCAAAGGCTTTCTGGCGTGGCTGCAATAATTTCATCTCTGTTCAGGACTTTGATTTTTTTTTTTTTTCGAAAGGGTATCTTCTTCTTCATCGATATGAGCGTCGAGTCTCTCACGCTAGCTTCTTTTTCCAAGAAAAATTTATTCCCGGATTGGGACCAGAAGCTGATTTCTTTCCTTTGCTTCTGTAATGGAGGGCAGATTGCAGAGCGTCTGGCGAATAGGGGTCAGCGCAGTGCTGTGCTTGTTGTGAGCCTTGTCTTGAAGATTCTCTCCTACAGATTGGGGACCTTATTGCTCTGTGGGTTTCTATGCTTGGACTGGAGATGGCCCTTCATTCGCAAGTTCCACGAGATGCCATTGGAGAGGAGGGAGATAGTCCTCAACAGGTGGTCAAGGCAGAAGAAACTGATCCCTCTGAAAGTTGCCTTCGCGATGGTCAAATTGTTCTGCTTGTTCCACTTCTTCTCAAGGGTAATGTTCCTTCTTTTCTTAACTGTATCAGTTTTTTTTCTTTTTTAAAATCCAAGTTGGACTTTTTAGGGTTAGTTAATGCTGTGGTGGTGACTGGTGAGAATTTTAGACAAATCCATGTGCTTGGTGGTGTTTGAATATTGTGTCCGGGTGATGTTAGGTTATGATGTTGGCTAAAGTCATGGAAGTTAGCTTTGTCTTGGTGGAGATTCTACAATGATGATGACATGAGGAATGACTTTAGACTGTATTGAATTAAGTATACTAGGCTAACTGTAATAGAAACCAAGCCCATTGGAAGATTGCGACATCGGTGGCTGGCCCCACTTTTGTTGAAACTACGAGTCTTGCTGGGGCAAGTCTTCTTTTTGTCGTTTCTCTTCTCAAGCAATGCCAAGCATCCATTACTAAGATTGGTTTAGGGAGTTGGTACGCTGACTAAGACATCATACCAGTTATTAAACTAGAGTACTGCAGCATTTTTCTTTCATCTTAATAAAGGATGCACTCGTGTAAATTGATGTTTGATTAAAAAGCTGGCGATGAGCTCTATTGATTAAGCAAGGCTCAAAGAACCCGAAATAAATGCTTTCCATGCAGACTCTGGATACAGTTCTCCATACATTTGTCAAAGATGATGATAACACTGACATAAACTTTCTGTTTCGATGTCCTACCAAAACAGTGATCTTACTCAATCAGATTGTCCAGAAAGGAGAGAGTTAGGTTACTTCCATCTGTTTCTATATCTTCACCTGATACTATGTAGATGACAATTCTTTGTTTTCTCAGGAAATTTACGTTTCTTCTTTGTGCTGAAGTTCTATTTATTATAATTCAGCATAACTGCTATTGTTCTGTGTTCTACTGCTATCTGCTTTTAGGTTGCTAAACATTTGTGCGGCCCTTGAGCTTTAAGGCTTTTAGAAATTGATCTCTTTATTTCTCTTCTTGCAGACGGATGAGAACTCCAAGAACCTGTCATGGGAAGCGATTGGATATGAGGTTGACACTCGAGAGAAGCCAGTGAAATCCAAGAGGGAGAGGCCTCTAGAAAAGGGAACTATCGAGACCATGTATGAAAGTGGCTCATCCCTTGTTCAGTCTCTGGCAGGAAAAGGCCTCAAAGTCTCAGAATGTTCCAAAACGAATAGCTGCAATATTAAATGCGATGCCGTGATAATTGGTTCTGGTTGTGGTGGTGGAGTCGCTGCCTCTGTTCTTGCTCAGTCTGGCCAGAAAGTGGTTGTCCTGGAGAAAGGGGATTATTTCACACCGCAGGATTATTCCTCCCTGGAGGCCCCCTCGCTGAATCAAATGTACGAGTCAGGTGGGCTGCTCTCCACCGTCGACGGGAAGTTCATGATCATGGCGGGGTCCACTGTAGGCGGAGGCTCTGCTGTGAACTGGTCAGCTTCCATCAAGACTCCAAGCTCTGTACTTCATGAATGGTCTGTGGATCACAAAATCCCACTTTTTGGAACCCCTGAGTACTTATCTGCAATGGACGCTGTGTGCAAAAGAATCGGCGTTACAGAGAACTGCTCCGAGGAAGGCTTCCAGAATCAAATTCTTAGAAAAGGGTGTTCGAACCTCGGTTTACACGTGGAAACTGTCCCGAGGAACTCCCCAGAGAACCATTACTGCGGCTGGTGCTGCTACGGTTGTCGAATGGGAGAGAAGCGCGGTACTGACCGCACATGGCTCGTCGATGCTGTTGAGCACGGTGCAGTGATTTTGACAGGATGCAAAGCAGACAAACTCATACTTGAGACCAGCGATGATGAGAAGGTGGGTCACAGATGCTCAGGAGTGACTGCAACAGTCTCGAGTAGGGATTTCTTTAAGAAGCTCCGCATTGAGGCCAAGGTGACAATTTCGGCGTGCGGCTCTCTCTTGACGCCTCCTTTGCTTATCTCCAGTGGGTTGAAGAATCCTAACATAGGCAGGAACCTCCGCCTTCATCCAGTTCTAATAGTTTGGGGTTACTTTCCTGAAAATTCAACTGGTTACAGAGGCAGAAGCTATGATGGAGGAATCATCACGTCAGTCCACAAGGTGGTATCAGAAGATTCCTCTGAAGTGCAGGCCATCATAGAAACTCCAGCTCTCGGGCCCGGTTCATTTGCCTCGCTGTTCCCGTGGGTATCGGGGGCTGAAGTGAAGAACAGCATGGTCAAGTATTCAAGAACTGCTCACCTTTTCGCATTAGTTAGAGACCAGGGCTCAGGAGTCGTCAAAGAGGAGGGCGTAATCACTTACAGGCTAAGCCAAGGAGACAAGGAAAACCTCAAGCTCGGGCTGAGGCAGGCACTGAGGATCCTGATTGCGGCTGGTGCTGTCGAAGTCGGCACATACCGAAGCGACGGGCAGAGAATCAAATGCAGAGGGGCTAAGCAAGACGATATAGAGGAATTCCTGGACTCGATCACTACTCCTGGAGGCCTGGGGTCGAGACAGGAACACTGGACCATGTACTGCTCCGCGCACCAGATGGGGAGTTGCCGGATGGGCGTGAACGAGGGCGTAGGTGCAGTCGATGAGAATGGGGAGAGTTGGGAGGCAAAAGGCCTGTTCGTGTGCGACGGGAGCATGCTCCCGAGCGCAGTAGGAGTGAATCCCATGATCACCATACAGTCCACGGCTTATTGCATCTCGAAGAGGATCGCCGAGTCTCTGAGGAAGGAGAAGTTCCCAAGGGTCCGCTAGTTTCCGAGCTGCTTCCCTGCCCTTCTCGCCGGAACGAGCGGATCGTGGTCAGATGATGCGAGCCGATAAATAACCGTTAGCTCCGGAGGCAAGCCAGCAGTCATTTACAATAGTCCATTCTTTGTTCATGAATTAGCGAGATGACATTGGATTTGTTCCATTCTTCTGGCCTTGTAGCTGGTTTCCACCAGTGTTTTTCTTCAATAAGCTGCAAGAGATTACATGATCTTTTGGTGCTTCATTAGAATGAGAAATTAGTCTGTATTGTGCTAGAATTGAACCGTGCGAGGTAGAAACATTATAATATATATAGAATTTATTAAATCTGTCTATTCTAAAATGTACAAAAAAATATGAACGGATAAATAACTGAGAATTACCCTGTTGCTTCTAGTTAAAATCAATGTTCATTTACTTTTCTTCATCAATTAAAAATTGGACTAAAAGAAAGTAGTTATAAATGGAATTGTTTGGATTGCATGAATAAATCCAATTTCTTTATATTTCACGCTTCGAGAGAATTAGATATACATAACCAATCATATACTTCTACTTCTTTTGAGATCGAATAGTTTTTTTCTAGGCAAAAATGCAACGTAAGTACCAAAACTTGGCATGGGAGACATATAAGTGCCAAAAATTACGAAAGATATATATATAAATGTCAATTTTTTTGAAAATTGGGAAATCTGAGTACCAAATTCGGTGAAACTTCTTGAAAATCCTATGTGACAATCTCCAATTAATATAACTCACATATATGGCTCGTCGGAGAGCTGAACAAGCAAAGAAGAGCCAAAACCATGTTGTTTTGCCTCTTATTTGAATTTTAATATAAATGTTAATTAAATTAAATTCAAAACTAAATTATATTTAAGAAAAAAACATAAGAAGTAGCAAAAGGTGGGCGAGGGCTTTTTTTAATAATTTATTTTAATTAATATTTATATTAAAATTCAAATCCAAGGCAAAAAGATGTCATTTTTTGATTATCTAACCACATTTGTGTGCAAAAACGGCGTCATTTTGCACTTTTCTAGCTGAGAAAACGTCACGTCAACATTTTGGTTGGATTTTCTCATATTGTTGGTACTTAACTGATTCATTTTGCTCCAATTTTGAGGCTTAAATGTACATTTCCTAACTTTTAATACTTAAGTGTTTCTCATATCGAGTTTTGGCACTCCAGAAATCTGGGTGTCGTTTTTTCTATTGATGTTTGAGGATTCGATAGTCATGCATATACAATTCAAATGATTGAAAGATAGTCCTGAATGTCTCCTTAAGCAAAGCTCAAAATTTCCAAAAAAATGTTTTAACACATTAAGGGTGTGTTTATTTTGTGAAAAATAAATTATTCAAAAAATATTTTCCTAAATATGATTGATCATATCACTTGTTCAAATGAATGAATAGAAGATATTTTCATCATCCAAAAAATATTTATATAAAAATTATTATTGACAATAATTTTTTTGTTAATTAATTATTTTTAATGATAACAATAGATCATTTTCAAGAAAATATTCTCAAAATTGCTTGTTTTTCTTGAAACAAATCATGCCCAACTTTGTAAGAAATATCTTCATCGATTATGAGCCTTGTCAAGGGTGCCGCCTCTTGAATTACTATAAATAAACTACACTAGTTTAAACGTTAACTAGAGTGGCCGATTATAAGAAATTTATGGCGCGTTTGGTAACATTTCTATTTAAAAATTGTTAGGTTAATAGAAATAGAAAAAAGTGTTTTTATGGGGAACAATTTTTTAATAAAAAAAACATGTTTGGTAAACTTGTTCTAATAAAAAATTAACAAAAACACGTTTGGTAAATTTGTATTATTTTTTTGTTTCTTTTAATTTTTTAATATTTTTAATTTATTTTTCTTTCTTTTTCTTTTTTTCTTCTTTTGGCCGGTCACCGGCTTCGGCCATGGCCGGCAATCGCCGACGAGGGCCGTCGGCCTTGCCTAGCCACGGCAAAGCTCACCGGCCCTCGGCGAGGCTCGGCCTCACCCAGCCTTGCCTCGCGCCAACGAGGCTCGGCCTCATTGGGGGCCGGCGACGCTCCGGCGAGGTCGCCGCCCTCAATGGCGTCGCCGACCAAAGAAAAAAGAAAAAGAAAAGAAGAAAAAAAAGAGAAGAAAAAGAGAGGAGAGAGAAAATTTGTTCTTAAAAATTGTTCCAGAAACAAGAAACACGTTTTTCTTGTTTCTTGTTTCTATTCCAAATGTGTTTCTAGGAATAAAAGAATAGATTTGGAACAAAAATGCAAACAAATGCGTTTCTGTTCTTTTTTTTATTCCCTGGAACAAAAAAACAAAAATTTTGTTACGTTTTTCTTGTTTCTTGTTTCTGTTCCAAATGTGTTCCTATGAATAAAAGAATAGATTTGGAACAAAAATGCAAACAAATGCGTTTATTATTTTTTTTATTCCCTGGAACAAAAAAACATAAATTTTGTTCATCAACAGAAATAAAGAACAAATAGGGCCTTAGTAATTTTTTTTTTTGGTGACATGAGGAACCAGCTTACACCGACAGTGCGTCGTAAACCCCTCGGTGACGCTAGCAGGGAACCACCACCCCGACGCTACGCTTAAATCGCCTAATGATCCACTAGCCTTTCTGCAACTTGCGTTGCAGGGGCTTCGAACTCCCGACCTCCCGTTTGGAAATCTGGAGCCTACCCAGCGGAGCCACCACGGCCAGTGGTAATAGGGCCTTAGTAATTTCTTTTTCGAAAATGGAGCGATAGCGATGATGATTCGTGTAACACGTTTTATTCCAAATCTTTCTTTTAAAAGAAATTTTCTCTTGAACCAAAAAATGTGTATTATTTTTTTTTTGTAATTAGGTATTGCACATTATGTTTAGCACTTAATTAAATTTAAATCAAATTATAAAGATGTTGCATATGCTTATTTCCATAAAAACTCAGTTAAAAACAGGGCCTTTTCTCCTCTCTATCTGCTGCTTGCTCTCTTCGTCTTCTTCGCTTCTCCTTCAGTTTTCTCTCTCTCTCTCTCTATCTGCAATGCCGGCGCTCCTCCGACTCCTCGCGAAACCCAATCGCCTCTCCTCCTCCTCGCACCTCCTCAATCTCTCCCTCCGTTTCCGCCGCCCGATCGCCACCGCGCCGGCACAACCCCGCCGCCGCCGCCGCCGCCGCCGCCGCCGAACCCTAGCCTCCGAACGCGGACCCCTCTCGAGAAGCAGTTCGAGGGGTGGATCGACAAGCTCCGGCCCGGCTTCGGCCCCCCCGAGGTCGCCGACGCCCTCCGCGCCCAGTCCGACCCCGACCTCGCCCTCGACATCTTCCGGTGGGCCGCCCAGCAGCGGGGCTACCGGCACGACGCCGCCGCCTACCTCGCCATGATCAAGATCCTCATCTCCGGCCGCCGCTACCGCCACGCCGAGACCCTCGTCGAGGAGGTCGTCGCCGGGGCCTGCGAGATGAGCGTGCCCCTCTATAACTCGGTCATCCGCTTCTGCTGCGGCCGCAAGTTCCTCTTCAACCGCGCCTTCGACGTGTACAAGAAGATGCTCCGCTCCGAGGACTGTAAGCCCACACTCGAGACCTACACTCTGCTGTTCAATTCCCTGCTTAGGAGGTTCAATAAGCTGCACGTGTGCTACGTGTACCTGCACGCCGTCCGGTCGATGGCGAAGCAGATGAAGGCGTCCGGGGTCATCCCGGACACTTTCGTGCTGAACATGATCATTAAGGCCTATTCCAAGTGCCTCGTGGTCGACGACGCGATCCGGGTGTTCCGGGAGATGGGGTTGTATGGGTGCGAACCGAATGCGTATACGTATAGTTACATTGTGAAGGGGTTGTGCGAGAAGGGGAGGGTCGGGCAGGGGTTAGGGTTTTATAAGGAAATGAGGAGTAAAGGGCTGGTGCCGAAGAGCAGTGCTTATATGATTCTGATCTGTAGTCTTTCGTTGGAGCGGAGATTTGAGGAGGCGACGGAGGCCGTGTTTGATATGCTGCGCGAAGCAATGGCTCCGGACCTTTTGACTTATAAGACATTGTTGGAAGGATTGTGCAGGGAAGGGAAGGGAAGTGAAGCCTTTGATTTGCTGGAGGAATTTAGGAAGATGGATACGATGATGGGCCAGAAGAATCACAAGATCCTGTTGAATGGCATAAATTTTATTACACGAGAGTAGAATTCTATGTTCATGATCGCATGGCTCCGAATTTTGTTGGTGTAGAGCGGAAATGCTGATGCTGTCAAGACCTAAAAAGAGAGCAGCAGAGTGCATGCAAAGTGCTGAATCACATGTGGCGAGTCTGCACTGCCTCTTATATGGTATCATAATTATTTCTGATGCTGTGCCCATAACACTGGAGGAGAAGCTTTCAACCTGCGAGACGACTGGTGTCTATCCTATACCAGCATTCATGATATGCAACATGGCACTTGTAGAGGGAATCGTCCAATGTTGTGCCTGTTTAATTTGCAGTTCGCACATCTCCTGGATAATCTACTTCAGAAACAGATGATCTGGTCTAGTTGCAGTTGCTCTTAAATGGAGATGAATTCCTGCGACCGCCTTTAGTACTAGGCTAGCTTGTTTGGCATGCAAGAGTTGCAAACAGACTTGCTATGTTATAAAACTGTGTCCTTAGGATTGATACTGGTGATGAGGATGCTGTTTTGCTGGCAACCTCCGTGTTTTCACGCGGTTAGTCATCCTCTTCTTGCCACTGGGAAGAAGATTGGAGAAAGAGCGATCTTTTCAAAGTTCTGCAGCAATCGTCTCAGGTGCCTATCCAAGTCTCTTTGGACTTGCAAATTGATGGGCATCTGGCGTTGTGTCTCTTAGATTTCGAGGAGGGCGTGCTCAAGAAGAAGATTAGGCTGAGTTTTTTTTTTTTTTCACTTCCAATATCACTTGGGACTGTGCCAATAATCAGTCTTGTTGGACTTTAGAAATGAAGGAATATGCATACTTATTGATGATGATGCATTCAATGAGAGTTTTCATGCTACGGTGTTGGTTGATGGCTGATATTGGTGATGATAGAAAATGGCAGCTTATCTGTCCACAGTATTTCGAACGAATGGCTTCATGATTCTTGTTTGAGGTAATTGGTGAAGACTTGTATAGTTTGATGAGGATCGTGAGTACCTGAAGATCAAAAGATCATCTGGGTTTTGACACTCGATACATTGCATAACTGACCCTGGAAAATGCATCTTATACAACAGTGGTGTCACAACAACGCTGTCTGGTGTCTCATTTCATGTTCCGGCGACATAATTTCTCTTGGCCAACGGTCGTTGAGTTTTGAAATTTGATTAGGGCAGTGATGTCACGTCGACGTGATGTGTGGTGTGATCGCTGTACATGTTATTTTCTCCTTACTTTGTCTTGCATTTCTGATGCCATGCTTGCCGATTTTGTGGGCTTGGACAATACCGTCAACATCGTCTCAAGCTCGCAATCGTGATATTCACATGGCATAGTAAAAATGGACCCTCATATTTCCCTTGCAAATGTAGAACCGATCGATATGAGTTCTCAATTTTGCAAGTTTAGAGATCAAAAGTGCATCATTTACTTCGCTTAAATAACCATTTGTGCTTGAATTTCTTTTGTTTTGTGCATTGTTTATACTGAATTCTATGACAGGTCTCATGGATGCCGCCTCGGCAGCATCTGTATTATTCACATCTTAAATATTTTATAATTGGATATCTAAAATTTTTTATTCAGAAAAACTTCGCAAACGCATGTAACTCGTCTAATTTCAAGCACATCTCATCGGATGAAAGACCATGGTTGAAGGATGCCGCAACTGCCTTATCATTATAAGAAGGATATACTGAAAATGCACAAATTAAATTATGTTCACAAATTGATCTCTTCTTCTCCCTCATATGTAATTGACTAAATATATTTTGACGGGCCGAGTTTGAAAATAATTCCAAAGGTTTTAAGAAATCGAAATTGTCCCTCAAATATTTGTGAAAATAATTCACAAATTAAATTATCATTCAAGCGTTTTTTTTTTTTTTTTTGGGGGGCTGAAGTGGGGCGGAAGTGCAAATAGGTGTGAATTAAGGGACCGATTGTGCAATTTTCCTGGACTCGGCGATTCCATCGATTGAGCTCAAAAGGCGAGATGATTCAGAAACTCTCGCTCGGCGATTTCATAAGTTCGTCGGTCTCCTCTCTCTCTCTCTCTCTCTCTTCTTCTCTCCAGGAATCGATTCGGCGCTCGAGAGATGGGTCTCAGCAGATGCGCCACGAGCGTCCTCTCCATTACGCTTCTCTTGCTCCTCTTGGCTCTCGGTAACCCCTCTCTCTCTCTCTCTCTCTCTCTCTCTCTCTCTCTCTCTCTCTCTAGATCTGATGATGAGGACAGGCATGGCAACGTAATTTTCGAATGTTGCGCCTGACTGAGCGTCGCGATGTCCTGACTTGCAGCCAATGCCAAGACCCGCGACGTGACGGATTTGCAAATCGGCGTGAAGGTGAGAATCCCCCGCAGTTCCGCTTTCGTTAGCTCGTTCGTCGTTTTCTCTTCATGGGTTTAGCTCATATAGGCCTGTCGTCTCGCGGATGGGATCTTCCTGTGGAGAAACATGCTCTCTGCTTCGTGTCTAATTCGCTTTTGCTGTGTTTTCTCGCCTCCTGGCGCTTCGCGACATGGGTTTTTGGCAATTTTTAGATTGAGGTACATAATACATTGTATTCATGTGAGAAGGGAATGTGAGGACATCACGTGAGGGCGTGGCGTTCGTTTGCACTCGAGGGATCGAGACGTGACCTTTTTTTAGGGTGTGAGACTTTTGCATTTGGTTTGTGTTTAGGTGTCCCAATCGCGCATAACATATTTAGGCTCTGTTCTGAATAAGGGAATGGCAATCTCTTCGTTGTGCTCTTACTTTTGATGTTATCAGTCGAGTGATTCTGTAGTCATAGCTACTTAAGTTTTCTCTCGGGTCCCAGGTTTTGATAGTTGAAAACAAAATACCAATGTTATCGTGCTTTGCTTGGCTTAGAGCATGTAGAGCAATGACGTAGCTAGAGGAAGGTTAATTGGCCTCCTGTCATTGGATATGCAATGCATATGTCACACAAGTTCCATCTGGGTTCTTTCTTTTATCCTTAACTGAAAGTTATGTGAGTTCATTTGCAGCCTTGCTTGGGTAATTCTATATATGCCACAACTACAGGAGTTAGGCTGTTTGTTTCTTTGTTGATTTGTTATGAATGACACAATGGCATGGTTAGTCCAACTGTCTACCTGTTGAGGCGTCCCTTTTGTTTTTGTTTCTGCTAAACGACATGTATGAAGATGATATAGTTTTGTGGACTTTCTTCATGTAAATGCTCTGCTGCAGAGTACATTGAAATGCATTAATTTCCAATTTGGGTTAGGGCTTGGGCTGATGCTATTGGTTTCACCAAACAAACTTTAAATAAAATAACATTGGTTTGTGTTTGATTCTATGGTTACTTCTGATGGAGTTAAGTGAATAAAGAATTATAGCACTTCAGTGATCAGGGGGGAAAACCAATATCATTTTACTATATGAACTGACATTTTGCAGGAGAAGCATTTATTATTTCATGATATGGCAAAGACTAGTAACCTATTATTGAGATGTCTTAATTTGATAGTTTGGTACCTGAATTTTTGTTTTCCACTGTACAGTACAAGCCAGAAAAATGTGATATCCAGGCTCACAAAGGTGATAAAGTCAAAGTACACTATCGGGTAAATTTTTGCTTCATTCAGCCCTTTCCTTTGTGTATTTTCAGTTAGTTCAAGTACTTGATCTGTAAGGAAAATCCGAATATAAGAACTGTGTCAAATTGTATAATTTGTGTAATTCCTTTCTTGGCTATCGTTAGTGGTAAGTGATGACTCTAGTCATTGTTGGCAGGGAAAGCTGACTGATGGAACTGTTTTCGACTCCAGTTTTGAAAGAGGTGATCCCATTGAATTCGAGCTTGGAAGTGGTCAAGTAATAAAAGGTCAGTGGTGTTCTGTTAAACACGAACCTTATATTAGCTTTAAGAGTTAATGCCTCTTATGTACAAACTCCTTTCCAGATAGCTTTATGCATCTGATCAGACTACTGATATTATAAGCACTCCAGAGTCATTCGTACTTTTATGCAAAGCACACTTTATGAAGGAAGTCTAGGAAATGTGTCATCATGAGGTTTGTTATCCATGAGGAACTTGATTTTTTCCCTCAAATTTTTATTTTCTGTTAGCACTCTTAAGAATATAAGTGTAGCTAATTCCTAAATGAAAAAAGAATCTGGACGAATTCTATCAAATGAGATTTATGGTTGGGCTAGCGGGAAGCATCTTATCTTTCTTTCTGCAGCCTAAATTGGTGACTTAAGTTCTCAACTATCAGAAGAGGGGTGGCAATCCTATTACATCTCTTGTGTGGTGCCAAGGCCTGATCTCCATGTCCTTATGAAACTTCAAGTGGTTTAGAGAGCACTCGAACCTCTTCGTGGCCGCTGTATCTTTCCCTTTGTGTCGGTAGAGTAGTGTATAATGGTCACTAACCATCTGAGTTTCTTTGCATTTACGCAGGATGGGACCAGGGACTATTGGGTATGTGTGTCGGTGAGAAGAGAAAGCTTAAAATTCCTGCAAAACTTGGCTACGGAGCCCAGGGTTCACCACCGACTATTCCTGGTAGGGATTTTCCTTTGTCCTGTCTTGTTTAGACTATCTTGCCAACAGGGTGCTGAGCTTTACCATGACAAGTAATTGACCGTGGAGAATCACAAAAAGAAAAAAAAATTGGTAACGAGAGAAAACCACTAAGAGATAGAAACAAATACTTCAATCAAACAGTATTTCTTCTCACGCTTTTTTCAACTTTTAGTGTAGCTCAATAAATGCTGGAGGGTTCTTGTCGACAATATTCCCTCAATGACGTCATCTTGAACTAAATATCATTGTATAGCATTGAAAATAGTTGCATATGTTCGCGGACTTGATGTTTGCTTATCTTCATGCATTTAAAAATAAAAATAAAAATTTGACCTGAAACTTGAGCGTGAATTGTACCAGGTGGAGCAACACTCATCTTTGACACTGAGCTTGTTTCTGTGAACGGAAAGCCAAGCGACGCAACTGTGGATGACAGTGAGCTATAGATGGGCTTGTTTACCCGTCGAGAGCTTTAGCAAATTTCCCCCCTTTTCATTTCTGTGTGGTAGCCTAACAACGACCTTCGAAACCTTAGCTACCAAGTTGGTTTTAGCTCTTACAGATTGTACTTCCATAATTTAATTTTGGAGCTGTTGAGAGTATAGTTATATTATTTTACTGGACAGTTCCGGCGCTCCTTCATTCCTTTCCTCTACTCTAACTATGTGCTCATGACATGTATCTTGGTTTTGTGCATGCGCATCATCCATGTCCATTGGGCGCAGGTAATTAGGATAACGAGTGCATAAGAAGGATGCACATGTGCTATAGCTGATCTCTGTTTCCCTATTCCGGCAAGTAATTGTATAACCCTTTAGTTGTACCTAAAACCTTCTGGAGGAGGAAGCAGAATCTTCCAAAATGCGACGCAGCTTCTAGGTATGGGAAGAGTTGAAACTTATGAGACTTGGGCATTACTGGACCGAAACATTGCGCTGCTTCTTCGTGGATGTATTGTGTACCTGGTATAAGAATGAGTTCATAAGTTATTCATAGTCAAGCATTTGCCCTTTCTTTCACAAGTCCGAGTGAGCTTGTCCGATACAAAGAAGCTGACCGAGAAGTGAAGAACTCGGTATTTTATGCTAGCTTCCCATAATGCGGATCTGCGAATGGGTTTTGTGCATGGAGGATTGTGAATGAGCTGTGGAGATATGCGTACAAGATCGTCCGGTTATGTTAGGTCACTATAGATCTCAGGCAAAACTCAAACGTTCATCATGACTTGTGAGTTCGAATCTTGGTGAATGTAAATTAACTTTCTTAACGCCACTATTAGGGGTGATCGGGTCCAAGTTGGATAGGGTCTAGACCTGGATTTTGTACCCAACCCTGTTATAACCGGTTATTCTTTTCGAGACCCCATACCCGACCCCGTTTGTAACTCTGTACCCGACCCACCCTGTTTTTCCGATCCGATTTTAGGGTCAACCATGTTTACACTAGAACCTGTTTTGCAATATTCCGATATCCTATACGACTTCGAATTTTATATTAATATGCGATAAAATAACACAATTGTTCTAATTTATATTGAAATATTAAGCACTTGTAATAAATAAATACATAAAATTTTTGACTAAACGAAAAATTAAGGATCCACAAGGCTAATTATAATAAATAAAATAATAAGACAAATAATTAGCAACAAACATGGGTCTAATCTTAGTATTATTTTCACAATTATTATATGAAGTTACTCATTTGTGCAGGCATAACTCCTCATACAAAAGAGAAATTAGGCGAGCCAATCCATGTGATAAATAAGAATTTGGCAACGATGAAAACCGTCCGATGGTCGGATGGTGTGAGAAGAAGCCGGTGAGGGAGGGAAGCAAGTGAGAAAGATGAATGACAAAGGAGGAGTGCCGTGCGTGTTTGAAAGAGTCAAGAGGAAAATGTCGTGTGATTGTGAAAGTAAAAATAGAAATCGGAGGAAAAAAAAAAGGATTTTGGACCTCTACTTATAAAACCGGTTTCAAAATCGGTCCAGGAATTGGTTTCTGGGTGGGTAATCACTCGGAACTTGTTCTCGGACCGGTTTAAACCAGTTTCGAATTTTTGGAACTGGTTCCCAACCCTATTTTCTAGGTGGGCCGATCTGGAACCGGGTATACCCGGTTCGGTTGCACACCCCTAGCTATTATGGACGACCTCTCGCTTGGTTTTGTGGGACAAGGAGAGTGCGATGAGAATCGGTAGGATTGTCTGGAAGCATTGAATGTCTTGAATGTCTTGTGCCATGGAACAGAAAATTTCATGATATGCACATTCATGTATCTGAAACAATTGCAAGCCAATTTGACATTTTGAGAATTATGTGTCGGGATTCATAAGAAAGATAATTCCATCAACCCATGTAATAACAACATTGACAAAGTGTTTGTGTGTTAAAATTAGATATATGCTTTTGATTAATTGATGTCCACTTCCAAAATCCAAAAACAATATAATTTTTTTTATTTATTAATATGGATCTTGTTAATAAGAATTTGGATAATTTCTTAATTCGAAATAGTCTAAGTATCAGGTGTGCAAAATGTGAGGATAAATAGTATATTGATTCGCTAATAAAATTATATTAATAAATATCCTGGTCTTATTGAGATTAGATAGAAAGCTCATATATTTTAGGCATTATAATCTTGCAAAATGTAATTATTTTACTAATCACAAGATCTTTAAAAACAATATTTTCCTATAATTATCGAAACAAATATATTATGAATTTTATTACTACTTATAAGAAGTGGCGGACGGAAAAAAAAAATGCTTGTTTTTTTTTTTTTTTGGGCGAAAAAAATGCTTGTTATTAGAAATGCGGGGTCGTACAAAATGACGATAATGACCTCCTCGTCACAGTAAGAACCCCTATAAGAAGCACGTGGTGGGAGGAGCTAGGGTTTTCGGTAAGCGAAGCCGAGTTGCAGAGCGCAGAGAAGACCCTCGCCGCTCAGCCAAGATGGGTGAGATCTTCTCTCCCTCTCCCTATGCCGCATCGCTATTGAATCGTCTCTTACTCTACCCTTTGGCGTTTGTGGATTTGGGTCCTCATCAATGTCGCGTTCCGTGACGCAGGTATCTCCCGGGACTCCATGCACAAGAGGCGCGCCACCGGTGGCAAGAAGAAGGCCTGGAGGAAGAAGCGAAAGTAAACTCCTTTTCTCTCTCTTCCTCTCTTTTGCTTCGTGGGTCTTTGTGGGTTTCATTCGGTTCCTCGTTGAGCTTAGCTTTTGGCTCGCTTTATCGTGGTCGGAATGCGTCGTAGCGCGTCTAGGGGGTTTGTCGGCTGTGGAGATTGGCCCGTGGAAGTGGAACGGAGCAGAGTGTGATGGGTTTTTGAAATAGGTTGAGATGAATGCGATTCGAGTCTGGTCGGATGATTTTCTGTCTCTGCTGCCGAATATGTTGGGAAAGTAGGCCTTTTTTTATGTTCGCTCGGCGGCTTGAGGATGCCGAGATGGTTAATTAGTGCTGCGGAGCGGTAAATATGGATGAGTTTGGCTCGTGTAGCCGGAGGATGTAGCGCCACTCTTAATGGTCACACCGGCCGCTCTTTTGTGGCGCGTTCATCAGTTCATCATGAAAGTTCGGTTTGGGTGTCCTTTTCTTTCTGAAACCATTCTAGCTGAGGGGAATTTGTGATGTTGCTTTATTGGCTATTGGTCTTGTCATTGATTTGTTTGAGCATTGTGAGGTTGTTCATTTCCCTCCGCACGAGAGAAAAGGGCATTTGTCGTTTGCCTTTCAGTGAAGTCATATAGTTGCAAATCGCATGCCATGAGGCAGACTTACTTTCTAGTACATAGCTCAGGATCTTCCCCTAAGAAGTCGCGTGGACTTTGAAAATAGTGGGATATTGCGGATCCATTCTTTATGATGTGCTTTTGATCCGTTTAAGATGCTGTTCATTAATTCCCTTTCTCATTGCTAAATGAAGGTATGAGTTGGGTCGTCAGCCAGCCAACACTAAACTTTCAAGCAACAAGACTGTAAGGAGAATCCGTGTGAGAGGAGGCAATGTCAAGTGGAGAGCCTTGAGGCTGGACACTGGGAATTACTCATGGGGTAGCGAGGCTGTCACCCGCAAGACCCGTATCCTTGATGTGGTCTACAATTCCTCGAACAACGAGCTTGTGAGAACACAGACCCTGGTGAAGAGTGCAATTGTTCAGGTTGATGCGGCTCCATTTAAGCAGTGGTACCTCCAGCATTATGGTGTCGATATTGGTAGGAAGAAGAAGGCGGCAGCAGCTAAGAAGGAAGCTACCGAGGTAATACGAGATCTCATTCTTTCCTATATCCAAATTGGAAGGCTTTATTGCTTGAACATTTTTATACAAGATGATCTGGGGGGAGCACAGTCATTTTTGTTCAAATTCAGGAGCTCATTATCTCTTTATAGATGTGTGATGGTTTCATGAATTGTAAAATGACAGGAGGGTGAAGCCGCACCTGCTGAGGAAGCAAAGAAGAGTGCTCATGTTTTGAGGAAGCTTGAGAAGCGTCAGAAGGACCGTCAACTTGACGCACATATTGAAGAACAATTTGGATCTGGTAGGTTGTTGGCCTGCATTTCTTCCCGACCTGGTCAATGTGGCAGAGCTGATGGGTAAGTGCATTATGTTCTATAGTTTTTTTTGTCAGAAGTACATTATGTTTACATGGTTGATTTACATATGCATTTTGTTTCTTCATTCTTCAAACCTTAATCCAATTACATCCTACTTCAGGTATATTCTGGAGGGAAAAGAGCTGGAATTCTACATGAAGAAGATCCAGAGGAAGAAGGGCAAGGCCGGAGCTGGTGCAGCTTGAGTGTACCATTTTCGTTGATTTGGTACCATTTTGAGGAGCTTGTTTTGGATTATAATTTTTGTGATCCGGTCTTCAAGAACTGCTAAGTTGAGGCCTGTGTGGTCAAAATGTCATTTTTGTAGCTTGTCCTTTTAGACCATATGATTACTATTCTCTTTGTTCTCTTTGCTATATGGTTCCGGCTTGTTGACGAAACAATCTCGTTAAGCATTGATGCTATTGCTCTTCCTTGGACATTGACAAATACTTGCATGAAGGAATCATCTAAAGAAACAAAACGATCGAAGTGCAGTACTACGAACTGGAGGAAGGTTTAAACCAGCTACATATAGGCCTTTCTTCTCGATCCTCTCCCTTTGCCAAACTCTTTATTATAAGGTGTTTGTGATGAGTATAGGGCAAATTCAACCAGTTGTCAAGACAGACGTTGCTGATGCCCTGTTGGTTTAGAGCTTATCTAGCATTGTGGCGTTAGGGGATGAAAGGTGTCAATAGCGATGGTCAACTTCAGCGAGAGGGTACCATTTTCCGATTTTATGGTAGCGGTAAATCCATGGACACTGTCCCTTATGCGGATTATGATAGTCTGCGGTGAATCACTGCATTGGGACATTAGGGAGATGAAAGGTGTCAGGGATGATTGTCTACTTCAGTAAGGGTCTGGTTTCTAGGGATTTAGGTAATGGTGACTCCATCACGGCGTCCTTTCGGCTCCCGATTCTACTGCAGAGCCTGTGTTGATAAAGGGCACAATGCTGTCTCCAACTTTTGACCTAATCTGATTTTGCCCCTCATAAGTTTGGGTCTGTCCCCGAAATTCTATTTGTCTTCTCGTAGCACGCCACGGCCTTGTAAATTATGTTGTAGTTTGATCACCCGATTTGCAGAATACATACTTCTGAAAGAAATTGGCCCGTGTGGAGCACCACCATTTTAACAAAACGACATTGTCCTAGCATATCTTTTTTTTTTTTTTTTTTTTGGTAACCCAAGAAACATCTGTGTGCCACTTCGCGGTTGGAGTGGGAGTAGAGTCACCACCACCCTTACTTCTCGGGTAATTCCCGGCGCCACTTCGAGGTTGGAGTGGGAGTAGAGTCACCACCACCCTTACTTTCCGGGTAATTCCCAGGGTAAGTCGTGAGTTCTTTCCAAACACTGAACTTCTCGCGAAAGAAATCAGTGCCCAACCACTACGCTGCCACCATGGGTGGATTGTCCTAGCGTATCCTTTCATTGGTATAAACAAGGGAAAATTCTAAATAAGGACCCAAAGTGAATCTATTTTTTCAAATAAGGATCCAAAGTGAACTTTGTATAATTTAAGAACCCGAAGTGGACTCATTATTTCAAATAAGAATCTAAAGTGAATTTTGCGTCAAATAAAAACCTGAAGTAATCAAGTTAATCTCTATTGAGGATCTGCAGACATTTTTTGGTGATTAAAACATGAGCAATTTTGTTAGAAATTTGTGATTGGAAAAAAACAAGAAAATTCTAAATTAATTAAGTTTAGATTATTCATTTAGATGTTTACGTTTTCTGCTTTCTTCTCCCCCGTTGCTCCTCAACCAAATTGCTTTCCAGTCATCATCGCGACTCTATTCTCGTCGCTCCTTGCCTTGCTTGACTGGTGGAGAATTTGAGTCTCCACAAACAAAAAAAGAAGCATATGGTTTTTTTTCTTGTTTTTGAATTCGTGCCTCAACCAATGGAGAATTTGGGTCTTCGACTTTGCGGAGGATGGGTACAAGGAATGGGAGAACTTTGGTCTTTGACTTTGCAGAGGATGGTACAAGGAACGAGGAAATCGTAGAAAACTTAGGGTTTTTTTTTGTTTCTGTTTTAAGATTTGTTAATTTTCTCTATATTTTTTTTTGGACAAAATTGCCCAAACTTCAGTCGTCAGAAATGTCACATGCTTGATTCAACTCCGGGCGAATATTTGGCTAAGCAACAAGCTCAAGTTGTTATTTGAAATTGATTCAACCACTTCGGGTCCTTATTTAAGACAATGATTATTTCGGATCTTTATTTGAAAAATTTGATCAACTTCAAATCCTTATTTGAAATTTTCCTGTATAAACAGTAGATGAGGTGAAATTGAATTTGGAAATATCTTATATACAAGTCAATGAAATTTTGGTCGAATCCGACCTTAATCGAACTTTGGGGGCAAATTAGAACTTGGTCATAAAAAGTTGGAAGTTGACCTTGCATTGAGGTCTCCACTCAAGAGCAATCTGTAATTTCACCTCCCAAGTAAAGAGACACCAGTAACGCAAGAATTCTTTCAGCTTGTAGCATCCCATATTATTTAGTAGGTAAAGAGTCCTCCTTAAGCCATCAGGAGAAATATCACTTAACATGAAAATGTCAAATGACATGAAAAAGTCATCTTATTTTTGCTAGGACAATGCCATGAAAAAGTCGAAAAACTTATATGCATGCTTAAACTCCTGATTACCTCTTTATCAAGTTTTAATATGGGTAGTGGTATGGGTAGTAGAATACCTACCGGCATCTGTCTAACAAGAGAAAATGCAATTTTTATTGAGATATCGACTGGAAAAGCAGAACGGGAGAATTAGTGATGTCATCACAGCCTTAGCATGAGCACCAAAAATGGGCAAAGTTTCACAGGTCCGGAGTCCAAACTTCAACGTCAATCCAGTCTCAGGCTCTCTCAGCCATAAGCCGCATAAGCGGGAAAAGTAAACGACAATTAGTATGTAGAAAGCATACATGAAATCTTTCACAGCCAAAATAGCGTATATCTAACTATCCATTGATAACCCAGGAAAGTTTTGAGAAGAACAAGCTTTCCAGTACATAGATTACCAATGACAAATTGAAAGAATTCCAAACCTATAATCTGAAAGTGCCTGCCTCAATCTATGCAGGCAGGTGACTCTACAACAAAATGGGCTGAGCAATTAACTCAAAGCAAAAAATCACTGTCCCCTCAACTTCCGAGTCTTTATCCGACCTCCGAGAGCCTAATGAAATAGAGATTTGACACAACGTAGCAGATTGACAACAACAATGGTATAGTAGTCCCTTGGTCACGAGTAAATAACCAGTCCACAAGGTGACCCAATCACAAAGCAATGCAATTGTGTCTTTTAGCCGTGAAAACAGGCACTAATTGCCACAGCTCTATATCAGAGGGGAAAAAAAGGATAAAAACGTAGGCATGTGAACTAACCAGTTATAAATAGGCAGAGCCTCTGGCAATTTAAGGAAAACAAAAAAAAAAATCAGCTAACCTGCTCTCCAATTAAATCGAGGCCAACAACTAGGAAACTTATACCTTGAAACAAAAGAAAGTAGAAATGAATTCCCTGAGCAGACAACAAGCTTCTAACAGCTGCTGTCAATAGAATAAATGCAAGACCAAGCTCCTTCCTGTACAGCCGATTTCTTCTAAGTTTTCCAGCTTTCTTAGTCATCTCCATCTTATTCAGTTCAGCAAGGCCAGACTCTGATGATGACCTGTGGAGATTTGAAGTCTCCAACAGAGGATCAGATCCTTTTTCACCAAAGGTAAGTAGGTCGGCCTCTGATGATCTTCCCAATTTTTTTGTAACTATCCACTCGTAGGAGCTTCCAAATTTGAACAGTCCAGATATCATGGCATTAAATTTGGTCACTGACATGGTGTTTTCGAAAAGAAGGTAAGGAACTATAAATGGAAAAGACCGAGGAGCCGGAAGGATGTTTAAAATGGACATAACCCCAGGAACATAACAAACTACCCAAGCTGGTAGCTGAGCTTCTGGCAGAAACATCGTCAATGGGAGAATGATGCAGAAAAGTGTGAATGAATAAAAGGGCAAGATAAGCTTTCGTAGGAGGAAGAACAGAAATATAAGGTTGGCTTTCTTGGCCAAGGACACCTGTAATGAAAAAGAGATATGGTATGAGTAAAAACAGATAAAACATGAAAGAGACAAAATCGAAAAGACAGTGCCTCATTTAAGGTAGACCACTTTACCATCCATGAGAACATGTAGATGAAATTACCTACATGTGCCAAAAAAATCTCACAGAAGTGCATTGATATGTACTCTGCCTTGACAGCTAAAGATAATTGGTGAATATTAGTGACTGTAGCATTGAGTTAGCTTCTAAGCTGGTTGTGCAAAACCGAAATGGTTAGGGGAGCTCCTGGCTCTAATGACTATCAAATCTAGACCTCCCTACTAAAACTGCCTATATGAGCAACATGTACTACCTTCCAAAGTTTTGAGACATAATTGATCCTAAATTCTAAGCAATGGGAAAAAAAAAACAAAAGAAAAGAAAAAAAGGACCCAGCATCCTCAACTAATTGTTGAATTGTTGAATTCAAAAATTGATTCTGGTCTTTCGTCATTGCCTTAAGATTTCTTTCAACAATCTTCTAGTCTCTAATGTATTCAGAAACATGCAAATACCTCCAATTTGATGACCTTACCTTTGAACGGATTATATCAAAGAAGCACAATCGAAACAATTGCATAGGACCAGAATGCCAGCGGTGCTGCTGCTTTTTGTATGCCTCATAAGATTCTGGAAGTTCACAAAGACACTGCACCATGATATAGGAAAATGAGCATAAAATATGGCATCATGAAGTACAAGAAACATGAAGTCAATCACAACCCACCTTAACATCATTCAAATAAATGAATTTCCATCCACAAAGGTGAGCACGTACAGCTATGTCCATGTCTTCAACAGTTGTTCGTTCAAGCCAGCCACCACATTCCTCAAGTGCTTTAATTCTCCATACGCCAGCGGTCCCATTAAAGCCAAAGAAGTTGATGAACACTCCATTAACTTGTTGTTCAACTTCAAAGTGAAATGATAAATTTATGTTCTGTAATCTCGTAAGCAAGTTCTCATCTTTGTTCACAAATGCCCACCTCGTCTGGACCAATGCTAGATCACCGTTTCCCTTATAGGAAAATAATAACTTATAGTCAGATAACCAGAAGTGTAAATCATCAAGTTGACAGACATCATTCCTACACTTAAATTTTGATTTAGTGACAGTCAACAAGGAGAACAACCAAACATTTTCCCCATCAATGATCAGCTCAACCAACAAAGCCCTTATGCTATCTTTTCCTTCTTTTGGCCAGAACTCATTGACAAGCTTCCTCTATCAATTCCTATCAATTCCCAGCAGAACACTTCAACTATGCATTGGCTTTCATAAAAGTTTGTTCTAGAGTTACCTTAAAATAAGGAATGGTCTTTTTCAAGAAATCTGGTCCTGGCTGGAAATCAGCGTCAAAGATTGCCACAAATTCATAATCCTTCACATAGTCACAGCTCATTGCTGATTTGAGATTTCCTGCCTTGTATCCTGTGCGTATAAGACGGTGACGGTAGACTATCCGTACACCTCTCTGTTGCCACTTCTGAACTTCCGATTTGATCAGAAGTTGAACATCTAAATCATCAGAATCATCAAGAACCTGCACAAGCATTCTTTCCCTTGGCCAGTCTTGTATGCATACTGCTGCAATAGACTGTTGATAAACCTGTTGGAAACCATCGAGAGAATATGTTGGTAGTGGTACTATTATACTGAGGAACCAAATGAGAAACGGTATACGATCAAAAGGATCTGCAAAAACTGAAAGATTAGACTATTACATGCAATTCATCTCAACCAGCTTCCCCAGCAATGCTATATAAAGAAGAAATTATATGATCAAGCATCCATTTGTAACTCTATTTATGGCCAAAGAAATCATAAATTGCCAGTCTTGCTTACTAAATGGAGCATGTAAACTAACAACAATGTTGAAAAGATGAACAATCAATCAGGGATGGAGAGTAATGAACCTTAGAGGGTCCACTGACCCCATTTGATTGCCAAATTTTGCAATATGTGCGGATTTTGTCAAGAAAAAATTATTTATCTAATCAGTTTATGGAGCTTGAACCCACTCAGCCTTTTAATCCAAGAAAGATGACCCCATTATCTCTCAGTCAGTTGGAGCTTTCAAAGGTCAAGTACTAAAAAAATAGTGAAAAGTTAAAGTTTAGATGCTATACTTACCCCAAATATTCGTAATTCACTTGAGTCAACGTGATATTTGATGGACAATTGTCCAGTCATTTATTGACAACAACAGTGACTTTACTAATTTCTCTGTTAGTGAAAAATTTTATCTGAGAAAACTAATCAAAAATCGTTCAATCAATTCAAATGTAGATAGATTTAAGTACAATAACTAACTTATTAAGCCCTTGTCATGACATTGCCATCAGATGGTTTTGGTTGAACTTCATTTCTTCATTGAGTTGGTCTTAGGTAAATCCTTATACTTAGAAAATGTAAACGATACTCAAGAAATCCATTACCAAACATCTTAGACATATCAAACTCTACTATGACAGATAAGCTTAGTTTCACTCTCTTCACTTTTAAGTTCTAAGAGATGATATCAACCAATGAAATGTATATTGCATATTTTAAGTTCATCTTTGTTGCTTTGTTCTTTGCTCAAAATTTTCACATTTTTATTACGATTTTCTTAATTTTCAAAGGAAATATAATGATGTTGTAACTCATAAGTCTTGCTTTTAATTATTTATATAATATATTGACTCTGCTAAAAATGCTTTCTGGCTCCATCACTGGAATCAATCCACGAGTCTCAATCCTAATACAAACCACACCAATTCCATAACCAGAAAACAGAATATGAATGCTGCTGCCAAAAAGAGAGCGTCAAGAACACAGGAACAAATCGTCACTAGCAGTATATCCAGTCTTACATATGAACATCCCCTCGAGTGCGGGAAACACACAGTGAAGATGCTTACTAGATGACCAAAAAACAATATTTTCTTACTAATGCCTAAAAAAAATCCCGGAAGAGATTCTAAAGCAGCTTTATTTATCAATAATCTTCCCCGACTTACTTGGAATAATGTTCAAAATGCTCAAAGCTTACTCATCTCAGGTTCACGACTGTGGGTGCAGAATGGAGTGACCTTAACATGATGTCAACTATTGCATCCTAATCTTAAGATAAACTTGAACGTCTCAAGCAGTAAGTTTTCAAGATTTTAACAACTAAAGCCCAACGTCCAAGGTACAGCAAACTATTGCATCCTAATGACCATGATGCAACTCCCAAATTTGAACTAAAGTAAGTTTTCAAGATTTTAACAACTAAAGGTTGGTGACGATCCCAAATTTGACTAATGGTGCGATGGAGCAGCATAATTAAGCTTGCAATTCTCAAAATGGACTATATCCGAAACTGCCAATACTCTAGTAAGTAGATGCCGTAATCGAGCAACAGTCAAAACGAGCACAAAAGGACCAGATTGAAATCACGGCTAAACTATCACCGCATTGCGCTAACAGTAATGCGCGAATCAAAGTCGGCGGTCTCAGGAGAGAAGAAAAAGACCTACATCTTCTTACCTCCCTCTCGTTGCACATCGGAATCTGCACCAACACCATGGGATACGCCTCATCCCCACTTTCGCTCTCCAAATCTTCCTTCTTCTCATAATCAGCGGACGCCACCGGCTTTATCCCCTTGAGCTTGATCCAAATGCAGCCCAACACCAACACCACTCGATCCACGGACTGTATCAGGAACAGCACAATGCACACGTTGGTCAAGCTCTGCAGCGGCGGCGCCAGGTACGTAGCCCTAATCTCGAGCCAATTCGCGTACACCAGCTCCACGAATCCCAGCACCTCCTTGGACCCGACGGAGGGGGGGCTGAAATGCCACCCCTTGGAATACGCCAGCAGCTCGAACCCTAGCAGCACCAGGACGAGGATCAGGAAGAACCTAATGATCCGGTACAGCCGCGACGAGGAGGAGTCCGCGGGGGAGGCGGCGATCCTCCGGTTGGCGGTGCGGAGGACGGAGAGGAAGGACCCCGCGGCGGAGGCGAGGAGGGAGGCGATCTGCTGGAACCGGAGGAGGCAGACCCAGGAGAGCTGGCGGGCGCTGCGGGCGCGGGACTTCTCGACGGCCTGATCGGACCGCGGGGTCCGGATCTCGACGGCGAGGAGCGGGCCGCCGCCGCCGCCGCAGCCGCTGGTGGAGGGGCCGTCGGCGGAGGAGGGGGAGGAGAGGTCGAGGCCGCGCTCGCGCTGCTTGTTCCACCATTCCTGGAACTCGCGGTTGGGCGCTCGAGACATCAATGGCGGCGCGGGCGGGGGGAGCGAGAAGGATCACAGCGCGGATTCGCCCCGATGGAGCGCGGGCATCGTCAGTGCGAGGGATCCGGAGAACGACGCGGCAGGGACAACGCCGACGACGACGACGAAGAAGATGACGAATGAGGCGACGGCGATGACGTCAGCGGGTGGCGGTGGCGGTGGGGGAGGATGGGGAGGTGGTGCCATTGGGCTGGGGGGAGGGGGATTTGAAGGGCGGAACCGGACATTGACATGGACATGGACATGGACATGAACATGTGCGAGTGTTTTCTCTCTCTCTCTCTTACTGACACAAACCCCCACAAATCAGAACCCGAAAAGAAATTCTTTTTTTTTTTTCTTTATAAAAAATAAAATAAAATTACCATTAAAATAAGGAGGAGAAGAAGAAGAAAGGCTAGAGAGGGGGTGGCGGTTGCTAATGGCGGAATTACGGGGGGAGTCGGGTGGTGGATGTTGGAACTTGGAAGTGAGAAGGCCGCTGGCGCGTGGGCGCGTGACGGTTCTCTCTCTCTGTGTCGGTTTTGTGTCGCGTGGGGGGTGATGATTCCGGTGAAGTTTTTACAGGTGAAAGACAAGAGTACCCACCGAACGCTTTCAACTGCAAAAGGCGAAGGAGGCATGAAAAAGAAACAGAAACGTGAATTTCTTCAAGGGAGCCTCTTCATCTGACGACCATGATTGGCTGATGACCTCCTGCTGAGCTGCTCGTCTTCGGAGAGACTCCGCTGCGCGATATTTGGGGACCGGAATCGATTGGAGTTTGCGTTTGGTGAGACTTGAAGTCTAATCGGGGAAATGCGACGAAGGATTTATCTAAATCCTTTGGTAAAAATGTGATTTCTAAGTACGTTGACAAGCAATTTTTGTTTTAATACTGTTTGGAGAAAAATTACGTATGCAAAGGCTTTCGCTATAATCTAGTGCCAGTCAATCTCGCCTATAAGGTATTTGTCCTCACTTGTGCCGAATACGACTTGCCTATGAAATCAAGTGATAAAGGCATTTTTAGAATTTAGAAAGTTTAGACAAAATTGGAAGGAAATATTCCAAAAATACTAAAGGACAGATCTCCTACAGACCCGCCTTTGATTAAGGGATTTTAGAAGGGCTTGGAAAGGCAATATATATTTTCCCAAAATGCTACAAAATACCATATATATGCCAAACAGCTTAACTTTTGCCCAAAGCCTTTGGCGAAGCACTCTACATCTCATGAGACTAATAATTGCAGCAGCCGATCCACAACGCACCAAATCTTGACAAGCGAAAGCCTCGGGGCGAGTTTGGGGAGGTCGAGTTTACAGGTTCGTAGTCCCAGGCTCCCTTGACCCGAAAGCTTTAATGTATGGCGAAATCATTCCGAAACTCTCCGAGTTGAAAGCCTTGTCTTTACCAAATTTGAAGCTAGAGACAGTTGCCCGGCTGCTTTTTTACCCGAAGTCTACGGTGGAGTACTCCTTGAACTCAACCTTAGAACGATCGATCATTTTGGGTGCGGCAGAAAAACCACCGCCCGAGCGAGGTTGCAGAAGACAGGGTCGAGTGGCATTCGGCCCTTTGGGTTCCATGAATCCTGATGGGCTGGTGGCCATTCTAGTGCGTCTTCGAGCCTGCCACGAACTGTAGTTTCGCGCTTCCGAAGCACAAGGTTTGGTGCAGATTCCCATCGCCATGTGGCCCATCCTTCTTCTTCCCCAAGCCCAACACTCCCAAAGAAAGTTTGAAGAGAGAGAGAGGTTCTAGGGCTTTACCCACTGGGTCGGGTCGGGTCGAACGATATCAGAGCAGGACTCTTTGAAGGCCTTTTTATTGTTCCGGATTGAGATTGCGGTGGCTGTGGCGGCGGGCCCATGACTTTCCCCACGTGATGGCGGGAGAAATCATTATATGATCTATGAACCATTCGATATCTTTTTTCTCATATGCCAGTGGTGGTAGAACTAAGGTCAAGGAGGTGAGGTGACAGCATTTAATGCCTCGCGTGACTATGGAAGATGACTTCTGAAGCGATACGTAAGTAAATATTGCCCTTAATATCACCACTTCCTTTGCCATCGTTTTCTTACTCATTTGGAAACTTGGTTCTCTGGCTAGATTCCAATAGAGAAGTAGCATATCTCTTAGGAGCTATGGCACCGTTTCCCCCAAATTTCCCAGGTCAATCTTAGAGAGGCTGCCAGGCATCCGCCTGACTTACTGATCCAACAACCCTCTTGACCTCCATTAAAGCGACAGAAACCCAAAAGGAAAAAGAGGAACTTGACCCTGCATCACACTTTTCACTTTCACTCGCCTGTCCTGTGTACAGATTTCAAAGTTAGATGACATTATTTTGAAGTTTAAAATGAGCATTGACTCCACTGAACTCCATTAGAGTCAAATTAACCGAACACCTTACGTAATTCACCCCCACGTTCACTCTGCCTTTGCTGTCAAGTCTCCAGCTTGTCATACATTCCAACAGTTGTAAAGAACCGTAAACCCTTTTCCTGTGGAAGCCCTCTTGGCCAATTTAAAAAATCAAGTAAACCCAAGGAGACAGAAATGTGGAAAAAAGAGTAAAGTAAAGCAAAAGAAAACAAAAGAAACCAATCCAGTATAAAACAAGCTCCATGATTGGGCCTCTCTTCAACTTTCTGTGGGGTCAGGACTTGCTACTCTACCTAAAACATATTCCAGCAATATTAAAGGACATCCTGTCAGTAAATGCCCTCCATGCAAAGCCACATTCAGAGCATCTTCCTCTGTAATTATATTACATCAATCTGCAGGGCCCAATAATGCACCCTCAATTTTTTTATAATTGGTGCTTAAGGCTGCAGAGCAGTATGACATAAACTGGGCTTTTTTCACCAACAACCTCCCAGAGAAAAACAATGACAGTCTAGTTTATTTCAGGGTATCTTTCTTTTCCATACATGAACTCCACTACATTACCCCTCTCTTTTCCCTGTCCCCAAGTTTGTATATTTAATAAAGTTGATGTGATTATAAAGGTCTTCGATTTATTGGGTCATGTCAGAATCTCTTTAAATGCCAACCTGGGGTTCTTTTGATGCAAATTAGAATAATCTCCATGGTGAATAGTGGTGAAGAAAAGGGGTTCTTAAAAGGAGTGGTTCTACTCCTAACTTCCAGCCCTTTTCACTTGATGGAATTCTTTAATTGCACGGTTGAAAGAAGGTGGTGGACAGAACACGGATGCTTCAATGTTTGTTTCTCTCTCTGTTAATTTGGTTAACCAAATGAAAGTTACAGGGGCCCCAGGACATGGCAGAAATCGTGGGGATTGATTTTGTTGACCCCAGATGAGAGGCTGATTGAGATTTTACCGAATGTCCTAATCATTCAGATGAAGACTTTTCGCGTGGGACAAAGCAGATAGAAACAAGACACCACCAAACAGCTGGTTCCACAAACAAGAGTGAGAATCAAAACAACCAGATTACGCGGTTTAATCAGTTGTTATCGATTGACATGACCATTGAAAGACCGACTGAGAGGGAGGAGATTACAAAACGAAAACAATTTACGTCAAGTCCAATTTAAATAATCCCTCCTGGAATCCTGAGGTGACAATGTCCAATAGGTAGGAAATAGGAAAACGAAAGCTACTCGTGGATATTATTTTACATTCGGTGCTCTAAGCTGTACAGCATTGTAAGACCAAGACCCAATTGTAACAACACTATACGGCAAGAAGACTATCTCTGAAGAACTAATAGGCAAGATCAGGGACGACTATACTAGCAGGGAAAGAATAATAATAGGGCGAAAAAATTTCTCTTCGTCGGACCTAGGATCAAATTTGCTCGGCAATCTTGCAAACTTTCCGAACAACACTGCTTGTATCTACAGGGCCTCCGTCACCAGGCAGTCAGTGAGGAAAATATTAGTAGCTTTGCTAGAGCTCGATTTTCATGTGGGAGACCGGGTTTTGACCTGAAACAAGCCAGAGTTTCCACTGCATTACTAAGAATGTAACGCCTCTCATGACCATAAACTGGTTAAATTTCGCATTTTTTCTGCATACCGTGATAATCTTGATGATCCAATGGTGCTTCTGTCAGCTTGTCTTGGCCAAAACCCATTTGAACCAGCATCTGCAGGTCATCTCCGCAAAAGGACTGTGTCCAAAGATGATTAATCAGAAACAAATAAGATAATCTGGATTCTGAATGGAGTTAATTAACATATTACTGCCTCAGGGAAACACGAATTACCGCGAGAACGTGATCATTTAATCCGTCCAGTGGAGGAAAATGCGGTTCATTTAGTGGGTCCATCGGATATTGGGCGGTTGTCCCCTCCGTGATGTGGTTATGTACTGCTGAGTTTTTCTGGTGCCTGTGGTGACCATATAAGACGGATGCCGCCGAGGAATCTGGCGGAAGGATAGGATATTGAATTGGGTCGTTTGATCGAAACATCTGAAACGACAACATGATGTGCATATATCAGTGTCCCCTTCTCAGAATATAGGGGAAACTGGTCTGTGTTAGAAGTTACTATACTCACTTCCTTTGACATAAGAGCATCCATTTTATAATCAGGACCAGTATTTACAGAAGCCAGCTTCATAGAAAGGAACTGAACAATCAAAACCCGCAAAACTATTAGGTCAAAAATATCAATCAAAATGAGCACGGGAGCTTTTTATGTATAAATTTATCACCTCGACTTGATGTTGCAACGACTGGACATAGTTGATGATTTCATCAAGCATGACGGCCTTTCCAATTGCCTGAGATTGCAAACCCAAAACTAAATTAGTGAAACTCGCAGTATTGTGCAACTAGAACATTTCTCCATTTCAGGATCATCATCCACGAACACACCTTGTTGCAGCCCGGAACGAGGTCTTGGAGAATTTTCATGCGCTCGCTGATCTTCTCTCTACGCACCTAAAACAAATGGCCCACGAAGCCATTATCAGCTCTGGCATAGCACGATATTGTCTAATCTGTGGCCGAAAATTAGTAAAGTCGATTGCAATTCTTACTCTCTCAGCAAGGCTATGGCTATCAGTTGCCTGACCCCTCCTTGCTCTGACATGAATGTAGTCTTTCTCCTCGGTCTTGGTTTGTTTGTCTTCTGATGCAGTTCCAGTACTCTCTTTCGGATCGTGCTCGGCCTTACCATAGCAGTTCTCATTTCCTACACTTTCATCCGGCTTGCATCTCTTGGCATCGGAATTTTCATTAGCCTCATCAACCTGGAATGGCAGTTTCCAAACTTCAACGAACAGTTCATGAATATAAACAATTGAAACATTGCCATATGCGTCTTGAGTTTTTTTAATTTCATTACCTTCGCATCATTTGAAGATGGCAAGGTTCCTGCAGATCCCTTTGCCTTCCCTTTAGGGACTGCCTTTCTTTTCCTCAAGCCCGCATCGTTGGAAGCTCTCAGACCAATTTCCACGCTTGGGATTTGCTCTGACAATGAGGATCCCTCTTGGGAATTTGACAATTCGCCTCTGTCCTGCGGCGGCGAACTCTTGCTCTGCTCAACAGCCATTTGAGACTCGAGTGCCTTGAGAGAAGGGCCACTGGAAACCCGAATCAATTTCTCGTTCGCCATCGGCGGCATCGATCTATTCACGATTTCGCCATATTTCCTGCTGAATTGGCCTGACCGGCCATTAAAACTCCTGCTGCCAAAGCAAGAGTACCTCGCCGCTCGCTCCGCGAACCCAGGATCAGGCGAGAACTCTGCTAGGCCAGAGTTCATAGGCATCACGGCATGTCCCAATTTGGGCAAGTGATGATTGTCCTGAAACAAGCGATCCGTCATGGGCGGGGAGTTCACGGGAGTGCTGTAACATGAATTCCCGGTACTGTTATCTCCGCCAAGGTGAGAATCCGCCTTCGCCGGCATTGCAGAGAACACGTGATGAGAATGCGGCGGAAGCTCGCTGGAATTGCCAACGCCAACGAGCTTTCCAACCAGGTCCCTCATCACGAAGCTGCCATTGGATAAGTTGGAGTTAGAGGTGGACCCTGCAGGCGAGGACCCAATGGCGCTCAGGGCAGAGTCAAACTTGGCCACCCCGTGATCTACTGTTGACTTTTCCCAGCTGGGGTTGTAGAAGCAATTCATCTCCGCGCACTGTACATCCATGGCAGAAGAGAGTGATTGACAAGTGGCAAACAACAACATTGACGATGACAATGAAAATGATAATGAGGATGGTAATTCAACCTGTAATGGTGGCGGTGGTGGTGGGACGAGCGCTCCTCCACACATGAAGAACTCATTTTCCATGTTTCCAAGAAACCCAGAAAGAAAAATGAAAATTTTCTCAGCTTTCGTCGTTGTTTGTACCGTTTAACGATTACCCAGTTCAGGGTCAAGAATCTAAATGCAGAAAATTCAAGATCGAGCAGGGTTTGAGCTGGGGGGAAAAGCAGAAGCGAGATGGTGGGTTCGGTCCAGTGATGGCTGGTCGAAGCTGCAGTGAACTGACGACCGAAAGTGGTGGGCGACCAACTTGGGGAAAATGGGTTTGGTGTCGAGAAAGGGCGTAGCGAAAGAACAGAGAAAAAGGACTAATCAAAAGGAGGAAGAAGAGAAAAGAGGGGGAGGGGGAGGGAAATAAAGCGGGCGTGCTTGGGTTATATAGCGGAGTGGAGAGGCAAGTTCCTGTTTGACGTTTTCTTAATATAAAATGACGAAAAAGACACAAAAGATAAAGTATGCAAAGTAAAATTTTCTTTTCTTTTTAAAAAGTGGAAATACCGAAACGCACGCCAATCCCCCCGTCCACGTGTATCGCAAAGGACAAAACTCTATGCACAGGATGGACAGATATCTCTCTCGAAATTGCGAAGTACTCTGATCGAGTTCCCTCGAGTAGAACCCGAATGTTAACATTGCAAGTACTGCTATACGTCTCTCATCTTCTTCTTGGTCCGGAAATGGCGGAGGCGGTCGCCGCCGGCCCCTGGAGGTCAAGGCAAACCGGAGAGGTCGACGTCAGCCCCCTCGCAAAATTTCTAGCTCCTTTGCCCCCTTGGACACGCATGTACGGAAAGTGAGAGGTCGTGTTTCACAGTTCTTTTTTTCTTTTTTTTTTGGTCGGGGTGTTTCACAGTTCACAGTAGAGAGAGAGAGAGAGAGAGGGTTCGTGTTTCACAGCTTCTCCTGCTCTGCCAAGAAGGTTCGTGACGGAAGTCGTGGATCGCCCAAAATCGATCGACCGGGGGAGGAGGAACGGGATGTGCTCGATGGCGTTGAGCCTGTTGACTATTTGTTTCTCTGGCTAGAAGGTGTTGACTGTTCGTTAGTGAAACTTCAATCCTATGGTTTTGACATTGCTTAACATGATTCAGCCACCGTGCACAATTACAAAAATGATGATGATAATAATGATGATGACGATGAATGTCTTCTCTTTACCCATTTGAATTTGGAAAGAAAATAACTTTTTTGGAAATATCCTCACATTTTCATCCCTCCCTCTCTAATTCATTTTAAGAATGTCATATGTTGATCATAGATGCAGGCTTGTCTTATTTAATAAGTAAGTGCTGTTCCTCCCTAGCCTTACATAAGCTGAGGCTACTACTTATCTTATATATACGCATTTATTTGAGAAAAAAAAAATGCACAATCGAGCCTGCCAGTTACCGACAATAGTGGGTTCAAATCGTCCATGCACAACCGAATAGATTGGACCAAGGCAATAAATAAAGGAAATCAAATGTGTTGCAATAGTCGAAAATGTTGTCAAAATAGAGATAGTCTTGGTCCTTGAGTAAGGTCATTTAATAAGGATATCGATAATGAGATACACTAAAGTCGTTGAATGAGTATTACTCTCATACATTGAGTGATATTGACATCATAAGAGATATGAGATATCGAGTTCAATCATCCTTACGGCTGTCATCGATTATTCGAGCCTAGAATAAAAGTCAGTGAAACTACGTGATCCACGGAATGTCCTTGTTTTGTTAAAAGGGTTATTCGATTGAACACCTTCAATTGAAAATTTGAAAAAAAACAATCTATGCTTTTTAGAGATCGGTGCATGGCCGTGTTTCATGCCTCGGCTAATGATCCTAATGAGCTCGATTCCCTATGCAATTTCTTTCTATAGGCCAAGCTATGGAAAAGCTTTACTCCAAGACCTTATGATTCCACTCCCAACTTTTCCTCTGTTCCCCCCCCCGTGGTCTCTGTCTCTAGATCTTGTCCTCTTCGAAAAGACAAGGAATAGAAGCTTAGAAAAGGTTCTTTTAATTCCATCAATTAACCAAATCATGAACCATAATACCTTCAATTTGTTGATATTTCGCATCATGAGTCCTTAAATTGGGCGGGCCGGATTAGGGTTTGGATGATCTAATTTTAAATTTATTTTGAATTTTTTGTATCAATAAATATAGAGGTGATCGATTTCAGGAGGATTGATTCGCATCTTAAAACTAGACCGAGCGGAGTCAATTCTTGATTTTTGAAATTGAGAATTTGACCAACTAATCTGGTTTTGTTCCAAGTTCGGTATGGAGACCGATGATTTCTTCTTTTTTGGGGTTTCTTCTATTCTCGACAAGTGAGAGCTTTCGGCATTGAAAAAAAAAAATTACTAATTAGGATTTGCTTTAAAACAATAAAAACTTAAGAAATTTTGGATAGTCCATCAGTTTGTCCAGTTCCTTATATGGAATTGAGAAGAGGATTGGGCCCCCCGGAAAGTACCAAAGACTTTTTAGTTTGGTCCGATTCGATTCCTAAATTGGAACAGGATTGATACGCATCTCTCAGTTTGAAGTTTAGGATTTGGGATACATATTTTTTGAAAAGAAAATGATATTTTTGTACAAAGAAACACAAAGATAATTGACGGTAAATATACAAACTGGTCTCTAAATGTAAAATTTAGACATGTGTTTCGTATTTCAAAATTATAAGTATATTGGTTGAAACCTTGTTTTCTTTTATGACAGTTGTATGATGTCCGAACTTTCTTTCACACACCTTGACTCGTATATCTCTTTGAGCATTCTTAAGGTCACATTTCTTCGTTAGCCTGGCGAAAAATGATGCACTAGAAAAATTTTCAAATGCATTATTGATGAAAATGATTTGCGAACCGATCCCTTTTTTTTCCTTTGCAGTCGCAATAAATCAAGAACTTCACGTCTCAAAACATCATAAATGCAGTCGCAACAGATCGATGTGTGCTGCACAATTGTTTTGACTGAACCCTGAGGAGTGAGGAACAATTTGACTAGTCTCTCTCTATCAATATCACGTTCAAGAGGGTTTTTATTTCTGCAGTTGGCAAAATTCTCATCATATTTTCTAGCATTAAATTTCAATCCCATGTAATAATATTTGCCTGAAAATAATTAAATTGATTGCCCTAATTTAGGGCCTCATGATTGTGGTCAATATAGAACAATGGTATAAGTATAATGGAAGTCCTAAAACTTATTAAGAAAGTGCAATCAAGTTTTAAAACTTTCAGAAAATGCAATTAAGTTATATAACTTGTTATGAAATTGTAATCAAGTCCTAAAATATTTGAAAACCGCAATCAATGGAATAATTTAATTTGATAACTTTTAGGACTTGATTGCACTTTTTGAAAATTTTAGGACTCAATTGTAATTTTGTGACAAGTTTTAAGATTTAATTGCACTTCTTAAAAATTTTAGAACTTAATTGTACTTTCGAAATATATTTTTTGACTTTCAAAATACGCATCCTTAGAACAATTGATATTTTATTTTAGGTTTAATACATACTTTTAAGGCATATCCACCGACCAGATTGCAGCAGGAAGTAAGCACTACTATATTAAAAAAAAAAAAAGGATAAGAAAAAAAAGGGGTCAATTTTGAAAAATAAAATTCATTAATTTTCCAAGGAGGTGGTAAGTGGAATTGGAGAAATAATCCCATTTCAGCATAATTCCTCAAACGTGGGCTTCGGGTTTGGTCAATGACCCATTTAAATTCTCGCCCGCTCCGGGCAGCCGGATCATTGTCGGGTTCACATGGAGCACCGACTCCTCCTTCAAAGCAATTTCTTTTATTCACGTAATTACATTGTCATACGTTATTACATTGTCATACACATCAAGATGGTTTTGAAAACTTTGAACTTGATTAATTATTTCAATCGATCATATTTAGAATAATATTTTCAAATCATTGCTTTCCGCGAAATAAACGGAGTATAATATTCGAACCATATTGCATAACTGGTTCCCAAATTTTGAAGGAGAAAAAACTATATTTCCTATATTGACCATATTAATACATTTTTATTATAATCAAGGAAAAAAAAATGATGATCTTTCCTGGGGGGGCATCATTCCAATGTCATGCAGACGTAAAAAAAAATTGAGTTTACTAAGCATTTACAAATTTAATGAACCATACTTACATATGTAATCTATCTATATATATGTGTGTGTGTGTGTGTCTCTGTATATAGGTATATTTATTCGTGGGCCCTTGCCGCAATATATTTTGTTTTTGGGCCATCCAATGAATGCACATCACCGTTTCCTTCTTTCCCCATCTTTCGTCCCTTGGATTTTTTACCTTTTATTTGACTTATTTTTTGGTTAGAACCTCAGATTAGGGGCTTTCTTCTACTACTCTTGCGTCCATAAATCCACGTGGCGTTATTATTGTTATTTTATCTTTTCTAAAAAAAAAGTGATATTTTTCACTATTGTAAGCAAGTCTTACATTGATTGAGTAATTTTATATTCAATTATGAGGGTTGCATGTTCGTAAAATTCAAAGTGAATGATCAAATAAGTAATATAATAAAGAAAAAAGAATATTATCTCATGGAGATTGATGAATGACAAACCACCTAAAGATTAAAAATAGATAATTCATCATAGAAAAAGGAAGGAAATTATAAGTTAAACTAAATATCTTGAATCAAAGAACAAAACTTCTATCACCAATTTGTCTTATCTTCAAAAAATACCTGAAAAACTCTTAGAACAGTGAAAAACAATCCAAAAATAAAAACCCTGTTATCCCCAAGCTCTCAATGTTCTCTTATTTATAAAATACATCCAAGACTCTTTTCTCCGGGCAATTGTTGATTTTTCGCATAAAATTAGTAAGTAAATTAAAGGATTTTTTATTTGATATCCATCTTTCAACACCTTGAGATAAAATTAGGGAACAAAATTAACGAATCCCCGATTTTCACCACTCTTTTCCTTATATTCTTCATATCTCATTATGCTGCACAAATAAGAAAAATTCGAATAATCAGAAAGAAATCTAAATACTTTCTCATAAATATTATATTATTTATTATCTAAAATAGATAAAATAACTCAATTTTTATAGAGTTATCAATACATATCATATTACATATATTCATTTTACTTATTAATAAATTCACTCTTTTCTTTGAATGCAAAACATTATCAGAGTCATTTAGAAAGAAAAATCATTTGGCCAGTGTGTTAGATGATGTACATGTGTGTTAAATCAAATCTAGATCATTAAATTTGATTGAATTCACGCGCTACTCCAGATAAGACCCACCGATTCCAACGATCCAGATTGAATCCCATCATGCGAGCACGGGAAGAACATGTTCTTCCGGGTTCACAAGTTCCACAAAAGAAAGTGCACGCGTGGTGCTTTGTCTATGGCGCTTCCCAAATGCTTGACACTGCACACTTCCAATTTTCTTTTCAAATCCAACTCAAAACGACTCCTCCTCGCTCCTCAGCCATTTTTGCAAACGTATGCATTCCATAATTGCCTGCGACATCCTCGCAAAGCTAAAATGATCTTCCAATGGGATCTCTGAAAGGGATATTCCACTGCTGTTCCCAGTCAATCAGGAAAATAAAAAGAAAATCAGAGAGAGAGAGAGAGAGAGAGATTCTGAGGGATGTCACAGCAATCAATGTTGCCGGTATCAGTGAACATCCCGAGGACGATTGCTACATGACAATCTTCCCCGCAGATCTTTCTAGCTCCACCTGCAGTTTTCCTTCTTTTCCCGTCATTGGATTGGGTCTCCGACCCATTAAATTCCAACAGCTGCACCGGTCAAAGGAAGTTGTCCAGGCCATTAAAGGCATCTGGAGTGTAAACAAGGTTTTGGCAGCACCGCCAGACCTTTCGATAGTTCAGTCGGTGAGCGAGTTCAGGGCCGTGCATGGGTCGGGATGGCGATGTTTCACCGGCGTCCTTTATTTAATTCACCGGTTTTGAATTCGGTTAGCTCGTTTCTTGACATTGGCGATGCGCACGGGCGAGCGAGGCATTGAATCCACTCAAGATAAGAAGCTGGGTTGTGGAAATCAAAGAAAGCGGCTACAAGCTAGCTCAGAAAAATCACACCGCCAATTGTTATGAGAAAGGAAGAAGAAGCAGAAGAAGAAAAAGGGTGTCTAATGATGGTTGATCTTGAAAAAGGAAAAAAGAAAAATCACATGTTTAACCGAAATTTACAGCAGCCCGCAGCTTGTCACCGACAAGAGACTCTTTCCTCATGTAATTTGCTAAAAAGAGTAATCAGTCAAACATAACTAATGTCTGATCACATATTTGACATGTGGCTTTTAGCAGGCCCATGTATTAGCGTGATGGACTTTGAGGGAAAGGGTATTTCAAAGATACTTTCGAGACGACTCAACTTTTCATCCCGTAATGTCATATCTTAAGTGCTCGGACTAATTGATGCCTATTGTGTAATCAGCACAGTGAATTTTTGTTTTGCATACTCGTACGTTGTCACCTCCACTGTTCTTGGCAACCGAGAAAAGACACGAGCATGCAATGATTCAATATTCACGGGGCTAATGATTCAATAATGACTTTTGTTTTCTGTGGGTATTGTTTTTTTATCAGTTAGTTGGTATTATGAGGTTCCTCTTCTTATTGGTAAGTTGCCTTTTCTAGGAATTGGTCCTAGAAAGAGCTAGAGAGCTATCCTTTCCCATCGTACATAAATCCACCAACAAATCACAGTTGAAAAGATTGGAGATACCCTTTTATGGGGTCTGCAAGGAGTTAGTTCTAAGTAATGCAGCAAGAGACTATTCCCTCATATGCTCGATTTGCTTTCTTTCGCCATCCTCATCGGCAAAACCATAATTTCGTGTCGCTTCCCTAAGTTCAAAGATCGACTATGTCTAGTGAAGCAGCTGGTGGAGTAGCTGAGGACATTGTCTTCGCACGAGAGAAGCGGAAATGAAGAAAAAAATCGCAGTCCACAATCAATCACTATCGGAGATCTGCTAATTTGTTCTTTTCCTGGCACGGAAGAGTGCAGAGCGTGGGGTTGCCATATAAGAAACCTAAGGCCCATTACCATTGCTAAATTCAGAAGCAAATTCTAGTTTTTCTTCATTACGTCTGGGTAGTTCAACTAGAAAAAGACATATTCTAATGCCAATTGGTCCGCAGATACATCACCCTTAGCCATTTCATCACTCTTTCCCCCACCAGTTCCCAGTGCACGAGGAGGGGAAATACTGGGGGCGAGATCAAACCAGTCGATGAATATTGCCAAAGTGTCTCTTCTTGGGTGTGACGGAAAGACTGTTGTTAATATGCTGTTTTGTCTTTTTTTTATCTCTTCTGCGCCTCGAGTATAAGATAAAATCCCCAAGTCACGTAATGGCGCAATCATTCATAGAAAGAAAGAGAACCCCCTCTTGCACTTTTGGTTCCCACGAAAGGTTCAAGAAAGATTTGGGGTTTCATGGCCGACCCGGCAACGCACGATCAGTGAGTGCCCAGTCATTTTCAGAAATAGTTTTGCGAGCTATATAGAAACATCTCCATACCCTAACCAAGAGCATGCCCTAGCGAGCACAAACGCTTTTGTCATTTCCCTGCATGGTAAAATCAGCACCGGCTCGTCGTTCTCATGATATGTGACGCTAATTGAGAGACTTGAGAGCGGTACTTTGTATAGAATGATCCTGTTTTGGCTCCCATTTAGATACGGGATCTTAACCAAGATTCGTACTTCCGAGTGATATCGGAAAAATCTTGAAAGTGGGGTCTTGAAAACACACGTTATTTAGCTAAGAAATTTCTACTGAAAGAACTCGACAGCTTGGTGGAAAGAGACAGAAGATGATGGGGGAAATAGCTGCCGGGAAGCAAACTTTGGGTGGATCTCGAAGAGAATTACTGAGAAATTACAATTTGCCGGCACTTCACATGCAAAGATTTGTGCTTTAAGAAGCGTGTAGCAAGATCATATTATTGTCCTTGAAGTTCTGTCGTGGGGGTCTTGTCTTCTTTTGTTTCTTGAAACCGGTCAAACCCCAACAACCACCAGACCTTTGCTCCCTCATTACTCCCGTGGCATGGCTGACCGGGCAACCGCATATCTCTCTCTCCGTGTGGTGATCATCGGACGGGACAGAGCTGAGCCGGATCGTAACATTGAAAGATTCGTGTTGGGTTAGGGTCTGAACTCAAATCAAGGTGGGGCAAGCTGAGTTTTTTCATGCAAAGACAATATCAAATCCCGTCCTTTTGTCTTTTGGATCTAGATGGATTGCCGACTTATCGATCACCTTTTTATGATATACTAAATTTAATTTATTATATGACTTCAATTCTCGATATTGATTCAATTTCATCGTCACCAAGAAATTAAAATTCTTAGGCCTTGTAAGATAGGAGGCCCGATGAATACCTTTTTTGTTTTGATAAACTTAAATTCTTGATTATCAGAAAGAAAAAGCAACTTCCAATTGTGTATTTAACATATAAATTGGGGCCAACTGTTACGAGTTGACACTGATTAGGCATTCAAATTTATTCTAAATTATTGTTGCTCTTTTGTCTGGAGGCTTACAATTCGAGATGAAAATCGTTTGTGTTATCAATGCTCAATTCCAAATCCGTTTATCGTGCTAAAGTTTTTCCTGTGAGTTTCATAGGTTAACAATACAATAAGACATTCATATTTCATTACACTTTAGGGGTGAGCAAATTTCCAAAGCTCGGACTCAGCTGACTTTTCGGGCACGGATTGGCCCGCGTTGAGATTTCGGGATATCCCCTTATCTTTTAAGGGCAAGTCAAGCTATTTCAAGCATGAGATAATTTAGTCTTAAACTTATTGTCCGTGTTCCAATGCTAAACCTTTTAATTGTTTTTATGGAGTTATAAATCTTTACATAAAGATTTAATGTAGTTTTTCCAGTTAAATTTTTGCTTAAAATTGCCGACTCGGCGGTCTAATTATCGCCAACTATCCTATGTGATATGCCAGTGATCTGATGTGGACAAATTTACTCAAAATGAAAATTGTTTTTTCAAATGCTCAAGTTTTTAATCCTTTTGTTGAGTACGGAAAAAATTATCGCGTCAACAATCGTGCTACATGACTAAGTGTCCTAATAATAAAATTAATCAAAGGTATGACTGATACAAATTAAAGGGAAACATGCGGATTCGATTGCAAAGTTAACATAAGAATTTTCTACAGAGAACAATTCAGGAATAATCAACACAAGTTTCTAAACTTCTTGTTTTTTTTTTTTTTTTTTTTTTTTTTTTGGGTTCAAGAATTCTAAACTTCTCGTTCACGAGCCCAAAAATTTATCCCAGTCGACCCCACTAAGCTTTTGAAATTTTCCATGGGCAATATTATGCTTCTAGTTGAATTCCTGTAACGACTTTATAAATCTTTAGCAGCAGTTATGAGTGTCACAAATATGTCAAATTCTAAAGTAAGAATGTGAAAATCTAAAGTTAGTCAGCGAGCAATCATTGCCGGTCTAATTTTGTAATAACATGGTAGACATATGATTATGCATGCTCGTCCCATCTCCTAAGTACTCATGTATGATTCCGTACCTATATTGATACGAAAAACCCGTACTAGAAAATTAATTGTCACAAATATCTGAGAACTAGCACGAATTCAAAACACGCAAATGCATTAGTGTCCTTAATTTTATTGGTCTACAAGTATCGCCGATCGAATAATGCGTGCGTAACAAGTTAAAATCAAATTGCCCAAACGTGCCACCGGTGTTTTCGCATATTATTTCCACACCGTGAAGGCCCTAACAAAGATCCAAGAAGTGGGTATGCATCATCTTTATCTACCGGCTCATGGGTTTTATCAACTCGAATCAAACTCGAGCCCCCGCTTAAAGAGATAACCTAGTTTATGTTGGAGCAGATAAATCCAGCATCAATGCCAAGAGGACAAGCGCAACCCAATAATTGGGTCCATTTGTATTCATCTTTTTTTCAATTGAGGAACCAGTGAGCTTGGAAACCTTAAAAAAATTAGGGCATCTTGGGAAAAATACAGGTCCAACAGATCAGGCGCAATGGACTGTTGGCCGATCAGAGAACAACCCCATATGCTCCACTCAACTTCTCTTGGAATGGAATCACTTCTGGGCCATGCCATATTCAATTCCCCTCGTACGTACTCGAATTATATTCTAGGGTTTGAAATCGATTGGCTGGTTTCGTCGTCCGTGGTCTGGGCTTTGTCCTGTCCTCGGTGCTGCACTGAGAGAACAGACAAAAGTGTCTGCTGCTTCCAATTCATTCAGTTTAATGACACCCCTCCACCCAACTTTATTACTTAATCGCAGATTTGTATAAGGGAAAGAACATGGTTTGAGACAAAGCATTCAAGAGAGGGAGAGGTTGGGGGAGCAGTTGCTTTGATTAGAGCAATGTTTTGCAGGTGATGCTGGGGAAGTTGCAGTTCTTATCTTAACAGTCCTATTTATTTAAGTACTTATGAAGGTGACAATCAAAACATAAAGCTCTGCACTGTTTGCTTGTGTCTCATATAAAATTCGAGTTTCGTCTGAAGAAATGCTTATGTTAAGCGGTCGGTGGATTAGATTCGAGTTTTCTTTTTATGGCCGTGTAGAGGAGATCCACACACCCCCATGTCGACCATGCTTGATCATTATTTTTTGTCGATATGATTTTTCACATCGGGTCTTTGCTGAATTCATGAGATTGTCAAATTGCGATCAAGAAGGGTAATTGGGAATTGCTAAAAAGATTGCGATTGCGATTGCGATTGCGGTTGTGTTGCTGTAAGACTTTAGGACATTTACCATTTCTTATGATCACGAAAAATTGTATTTCCACCTTGATATTAGGGAGGCTATGGAGACGATCTCGCCAACCTTGAATCTTCAAATGCACAGCTACTAGACAAGATCCAAATATTTTTCTAGCTGGTCTGAAATTCTTATGGTAATGCTCAAAGGGGATCGATAGTGCTAGTCATACCTTCCCGTCTTATTGAGTAGAAAACGTTTATGCTTTATGAAGAAAATTGATTTTGTGTTATTTTATTTTAATTGATATTTTAGCATTGAAAAATGTATTGACACGCGTCATCAAAACGGAAAACACCAACCCGAGACTTGAAATCTGTAGATAGATGATTCGTCTTGCAGGTTCCTAATATCAACTCATGCTTCTCCAGAATCAGAAAGTAATACAGATTACAAGAAGGCATTAAACTTCCATTTCCATCCGTAATGTCAAAATGCCTGTGCAACAAGCCTGGACAAAGAACAAATGAATAACAAGAAGAAGCAAAAAACCCGTTTCGTACCTTGATTTTCTTGCAGTTTCTACCATCTTTCTCACCGTGACAAGCCTTCATCTCCTCCAACTTCCACTGCAAGAAACTGAAATCTTGCTTAAAGGAACGCCGGTTTGAACGTCAAGCTCAGGCTCCCTCTTCGAATAACAATGCATTTGCTCACGCTTCCCTTTCTAATCGCGACATTTTGGGTGGCTAATAGCTCGAGCATCTTCCATCTCTAGACACAATCGCCCTCGATATTCGCCTTAGGATTGCTTCTACTTCTAACCTATGGCGTTGAGATGAAAGAATTATTTGACGTCGATGCGTCGTTTACGGCCTCTTAACACATGCTAATGAGCAGTAGGAGTTGCCAGTTACCATGGTGGCCTATTGGACTGGCCTGTGGCGAACCATGAAGCTGGCCCAAGAAGCTCCACTTGGATCGAGACTTTGAGAGCTACTTGTCTTGTGAAGCATTGGGCTTCATCAAGCCACGGACGATATGCAAAACCAATTTTAGGGCACGTGAACCTCACAATATTACGAGCCCAAGCTCGAATTGCAAAGCTCACCATTCATAAGCGGACGAGCTTCGTTAGACTTGGAAAATTATTCAAAAAGTATTATACTTTTACCAATTCAGTCATAAACATTTTCACTTCTTGTTAATTGAATTTATTTAGTCAATTTTGATGGGAATTTGCTAACATGAACAGCCAGCACTAATGTGACACATTTTTAATAATATTCTAATGATATTTTAATAATATTCTCACACAACCAAATCTGGCAAGGGCATGGTAGCCCTTACCTAGAGCCGGCGAGGGGCTTGATGCCCTCACCTAAGGCCGACGAGGGTTGGCTAACAACCTTGGCCAACTCTAGCTCCAAAAAAATAAAAAGGAAAAACCCATAAAAAATTCAAAATATTGTTAAAAATCATCACGTCGGTGCTGGCCATTTGTGTAATCAATTTCATTCAAAATTGATTGGATTGACTCAATTTGCAAGAAGTGAATAGATTTAGGATTGAATTGGTAAAATGTGAAAATGTTTATGACTAAATTGACAAAATTGAAAGGTTTAAAACTAATTTGATAAAAATGCAATAAATTTAGAACTTTTTTGATAATTTTCCTTATTTGACTTAGAGGAAGGGAACAAGAATACATGATAAAAGCTCTATTGCTTGGACCTGGGTGCACATGGGCCATGCCCGATGACGTGAAACTCACATGTACCCAACATGATCGAAAGGGTCGCATGGACCCAACACAATCAAAGGCTGTGATCGCATCCGATTATGATTTTAGGGTCTTTTTAGGGTCTAGGCAAGAATGTATGCTCGATTAGGAGTTGTTTTTCCATTGAGGTTTCATTGGTTCGTTGGATGATCTGCACGCCACACACGTGATGGGATTCACCATATAAACAGAATTCATCCAATATTTCAGCATACATAAGTGAGTTTGAGCTAATCGAGTGGCATGGTACACAAAGAATATCAGCTGGCTCTAAACTCTAAAAGAATAAGGACCCAAATGATCTTTGAATTTTAGTTTATGTGTAACATAGTCCTTAAAATTTTATTCCATTCAATGCGATATTTGAACTTCAGCTTAATGTTCGATGTGGTTCATAAATTTTTAATTTATCAAATGTGATCCTTACATTTTTGCTACTTGTTTAAAAATTCAATTATTCATTGTAGACTTTAAGGATTATATTGAATAAATTGAATATTACATTGAATAAATTAAAATTTAAATTAAAATTGTATATTAAATTAAAATTTAGAGATCTTATTAAATAAATTAAAATTTTAGAAATTATATTGTATATTGAATTACAATTTAGAAATTATTTATGTTATCTTTTCAATAAAAAAGCAGAAGTGATCTTGCTTGTCCTTTTAGTGGCGATCTTGACAGGCGGGTTTCTCATCATCGTAATCGAATCAAAATTTGACACGCGAAAATAGGCGACCTACTCCAGTTCCTGAAAGCTGTCATGAGAGCGTGAACAAAAAAAAAAGTAAGACGTCATTTTATAGTTGTCCTGACAAAATATGAATGGAGTGCGTCTTGTGGTTGTGGCTTACTTGCCCGTGGTCGAAGAGCCTCGGCAACAGCCCCACCGCAGCCAGCCCATGTTGTACACACGAATCGCGACTCTCGCCTCAGGCAGTGCCTCGTACTACCTCGTGCTGCTCGTTGCTCCACTCATGCAAGCCAACTTTCCAAGAATAATATTGAAAAAGGAAAATGACGGTGACACGTGTATTTCGTTCTTTGTTTACAGGATTTATATTCTCTTTTTATCTTATAAATTTAAACTTTTTGGAGGACCTAATGTAATATCAAAGCCAAGTTCCATGTCGATTTATTTCGAGTGTAGAGTCTTAAAAGAGGATGTCAAATATTTGTCATTGAACAATTTTCACTTCAACCACCGACTGTGATGGCTTCGCTGGGTAGGCTCCAGACCTTTGAAGGGAGAGGTTGGGAGTTCGAAACCCTTGCAATGCAAGTTACAGGGCGATTCCTCTAACATTAAAAAAAAAAAAAAAACAATTTTCACTTCAAACCGAAGCATTCAAATGACCAAGGAATGGACACGCAACCATGGAGAGATAATAGAAAGACATAGAAGGTTGTGGAAGATGTTGTAATAGCATGATAAGATTCAGACCGACCTTACTTAGTGGCAGAAGACTTGGTTTATTGCAATTGTCGTTGTTGTATCCACCGTTCACCTGAGGATCCTTTTCGTAATTTGATTTTGTCGTTGTCGCGGACATAGTGCCTTCAGTTTTTTTTCTCAAAGGGTCCACCTACTTGTGATTTTTCTTGGCAAGGCGACGCGGCAAGACGACCATTGGCAATTTGAGGGAGCGGTTCGACCATCTCCATCTTAAGTATATTAAATTTCACGACAATGCCTCAAACAACCACCTTAATGGATCAAATGAAAGTAAACTCAGCTAAAATGTTCATGAATTGGTATATAACCATTTCACCGAAAACTGTCGACAAGGCACTTTTCAAAATGTGGATCGCTATGGTAATTGGCAAAGGTTTGGAAGGGTTCTATGTAGATTTTGGATAGGTAAGTCAATAATAAGAAATTTAAAGTTACGAAAACCAAAAGCAATTGGGACAAGTGATGTAAACTGCAGCAAAGTAAATATAAAAATAAATTTGCACAAGAACGTTGAGTTCTCTGATTGATTGAAAGTGCGCATTAACAAAGAGTACTTATAATCCATAAGCAATTGTTATTAAGACTTCACTACTCGATGGTTACATTAGCTCCACCACTTGATAATTGCATTGACTCAACTACCTCTACCTTGATAGTTACCTCTTTGATGTGTTGCATATGATATCATGGACTCCATTACTTGAAGGTGATGTCACCTACACTTCCTCGATTGTTTCCTCTTGGTCGGTTGCATATGATAATGTCAACTGAACACTTGACATTTTTTGGTGTCAACATATAACCCTTTCAAAAGAATTGAATGCTTCATCAACCATCTTTTAAATTAGATGTTCAAGAGTCATTATACGCACTTTGTCATTGGCAAATTTGACGTTTCCTTGCTGAATTTCATCTTGGTCAGCTTTATCATCTAAGTTGTATCTTTCCATTGAAGCCACATTTCATATGAAGTCTTTATGTGGCCTTCATCTCTGACTTTAAGCAATTGTTCATACTTAGATGCTCTTGTTGATGATTGAAATAAATCAGCAAAGCCTCGACCTTCAAATATCTCTCCTAAATTAAATTTCAACCCATGAAAGGCTAAATTTGCAAAAAAAAAATTACAAAGAGAGAAGTAAGACATCTATTCTTAACTTTCTTAAATTGAGTAATAAGCTAATTTGCCAACTCACTATTGTATTGGTAAAGCCTAGCTATCAGCAATTGATACCTCAACTATCTTTCTATAAAATTAAGAATGGAATTGTATTTTCCATCCCGCCCAGTTATACACCAAAATAGGTGGCAAATTAGTATACTAAGTGAAAGTAATTTTCAACAAGGACAAAGGAAATAATCTAAGCCTTAAAAATGCTTTCTTTCGTGATGGGCAAAGAATCAACCGATGTGTTCAATGGTCGACTATTCACCTTCACTAGCGAAGATGACAAAGTCAGGAATTTTATAACTTCTAGGCAAAAGCTGATTATCAACCTATTCGAGATAAGGTTTCTTATAAACAGGCCCAACAATTCTCCTGTTTGAACCAAATTCTTGTCAAATTTCTTCGGCAAATTGTGCTAGGATGTTGGCATTTGATGGTGCCATAAAGATTGTGGACCTAACATTTTTAAATTTCAATCCATTGACCAATCTAATTTGTTATTATCAGTTAGATTCTTTTGACGATCATTGTATCCATTATAAAAGCATAACAACAGGTAACATACCATGATACCACTAGATTGGCTTAGAATATTGGTAGTGATTGGACAATACTAGTCTTGACGGAGCATCATTTCAAAATTGATGACAATTGGCCTGATCACATATGACTCACGATGTAATTAGCCAAATTGTTACTGTTCTTTGAGGAATCTTCTCATGATCAACATGGGAATTGGTGCAACTTCCCCAGCAGTTTTTCGTTGAGGTGCCTTCGAAGATCGGACTTTTCCCATTGACTACCCTCTCCCTCTCTTCTGTCGGCTAAGCTCAGAGTACGCAGCAGCCTCATTACCGGTTTGTGGCAATGGGTTGATGTTACTTGTTGCCAGCAACATTATTGACTCTCGTTGATTTTTATATTCTAGCCATCTTAGTCTTTTCGAATCAACAAAATGAGTCACACTAGACGTGCTAAAAAGATATTTCGCCGAAAAATATTGACAAAGTATCTTTTGAAATGTGGACCAATAAAATTTGCGAAAGGTCATTTGTTGATTTTGGATAGGAAAGTAAATGACAAAAAAATTAAAGGTATAGACCATGTAAATTACTAAAAAGCAAAGATAAAGATGAATTTGTGAAAAAAAGTTGAGTTTTGTAATTAATTAAGGGTGGGCCCTTATAAAGAGTACACTTAAGCTGCATTGGTAGTCCCGATTTGAGTCCAAATTATCTCATCCGATGTTTGGTGATATTTCAGAATGGATACGCCAGGATAAAATGCCAAATATGAAATTCCACCTATGGAAGGTATAAACTTGGATTGGATATAAAATTTAAAAAAAAAAAAACTAAAAATTTAATTTTCTATTTTAACTGAATTGCCGGCATTGCCCACCCAATGACCACCACCAAAATTACCGTTCATCGTCACTTCCCACCATGCACGATTGCCGTCACCTCTAACCACCTTGGTCATCACTGTTGGCCGGCAATCGTGTACCGACGAGTGAGGGTGAAAAAGGACGTAAAGACAATCATCATGTCAGCTTTGCATAGATTATCTTTTCCACTCCAATCGTGTACATCCTTAACGTCAAGCCCGTCCTTTCACGCATGACTCCCAATCTAGATCGGCGAGCACACCATCAACTTCTTAGGGCCTGCATGTTTGTGTTCATTTTTTGTGTTCATGAACACAATTTCTGTTTTTTTGTCAGAAACGCATTTTTTTGCGTTTTTATTCCAAATCTATTTTTTTGTTCTCGGGAATACATTTGGAACAGAAACAATAAACAAAAAAAAACTTATTTCTTGTTTCAAACAATTTTTAAGAACAAATTTTCTCTCTCCTATTTTTTCTTCTTCTTTTCTTCTTTTTTTTTCTTTGGCTGGTTGCCGGCCTCGGCAACCGACGATGCCATTGAGGGCCGGCGACCTCGCCGAAGCGTCATCGGCACGGGCGAGGTCGAGCTCACCCAGCCATCGATGAGGCTCAACCTTGCTAGGCCACCGCCAAGCGATCGGTGGCTGGGCGAGCTAGGTCTCACCGGATCTGGGCGAGCCCAAGCTCACCCAGCCAAGGCGAGGTTGAGCCTCACTGGGGGTCGGCAAGCCTCGTCGTGGCTGGGCAAGGCCACCGGCCCTCATCGGCCATGGCCGAGGCCAGTGACAGGCCAAAAGAAGAAAAAAAACAAGAAAAATAAAATAAAAATATTAAAAATTAAAAGAAAGAAAAAAAGAACACAAATTTATCAAACGTGTTTCGGTTATTTTTTTTTATTTCCGAAACAAGTTTACCAAACGCGTTTTTCTGGTCAAAAATTGTTTTCCGGAACATAAATAGTTTTTTCTATTTCTATTCCATTGAACAATTTTTTAACAGAAACACAAACAAACGCACACTTTAGTGACCACGCTCTCGAGCATCGAGGTCGAGTTCTAGAACGGTGCAACGGCAACATGGTGCAAAACCTTCTCATGTGTACCCATCCCACGACAAATACCTTCTCCGCTGTCGCCTCTCTTAGCTGCTTTCCTCGGCATGGAATCCAGTTGTACGACCCACATGAAGTGCCTCCCGCTATCCACGAGGCTGTCCCAAATTAAGTGAACTCGCGTCCGTTTAGAGATCTCATGCCCCCCAGGTCGACTTCCCAGAGACATGTTCGAGAGGGTTTGAGGCTCAGGTACAGGAGGACCAAAGTCAAAAATGGGATTTTCAAAGATTTTTTTTTTTTTTTAAGGATTTTCAGAGATTTTTAATCTCATTTTAAGTTATGAATTTTTGAAAATTATCAAATATTTTTTTCAAATATTCCAAATCCTATCTTAAGTTGCACCAAACATATGATAAGATATTTTTACAATTTATAGACATGTGGAGGATTTTAAATGTCATTTTATCTGATCATATCTCAATCCGAATCCGGACGACTAAATGTAGTCATAGGGCATTCATAACTCACAAGCAATGGCTACACATAGAGTTACTAATACTCCACTATCTTGACATTTACATGACTCCACTACTCGACAATTACATGACATTCGAGAACGTGAGTTCCGTTACGTGATGATTACCTCTCTTCGAGTTGCATTACCTCTCTTCAGTCGCATTCATCTGAACATTTGGACATTTTTGGCGTCGACATAACCAAATGATTTAGATGAACTTCGTCCCAATTCAAGGCACGCGAGGACAACGAACCGCATCGAATCAAATCTTATTTCAACAAAGAATATGCTCTCTACCAGTAATGGAAGGAAAAGAGGTCACCTCGAATATTTCTTTTGTACTTTCAAAACTTCGTCAGCCCGTAGGTCCACGTCGACCTCGGTCGCCAATCCGGAGAGCGTAAGCGGCCCGACCGTATTCGGCGAATAAACCCTCTCAGGTGCCGTCGGATATGCTCCCGCAGTCAGGGTAGGAAGTAGGATATCGCTGCCGCATATCCTTTTCCACTCAATCTAATCCTGCCTTTTACAAAAGAGGGGAAGGAAAGTGGGAATTAAAAAAACATTATCTTAGTCCTAACTCTCCTGATTACAAACTCGTGTTTGGTGGCTTTTAAGAATAGAAAAATACAGCGGAAAGATCAGGAAGTTACTTTTAAGTTGTGAGAAAGAGTGAGGAAATATCCTCAATTTCCTCACTCTTATGACTAAAATACCCTCCTTTCTCGCCAAGCGACAGTAATTATCCTTCATCATCCAATTGGCAATTAAGCCAGTGAATCCCAAATTTATCCACTTTCTTTTTGTCTAATTTTTATAAGCCTATGTAAAATCTAGTTATCATAATTATGAATATCACCCGTTTTCTTTTTACAGATTTGCATTTTACTTTTGTACATGTTAGCTTTCTCGACCAGAGAATTTTCCAACAAACATAATCTTTTTCCACGTTGCCGAGCAAACTTATGAATTACTGGTTGAGTAGGAATTAGAAGATTTTAAACATAGACAACTTTTTAGCGTAGTCATATATTTATGAACTTTTGTTTTCTGTTGTGCATATCACTACTAAACATTTTTCTTATCAGTAGTCCTTTACACGCACATAATTAATAATGGGGTGATGAAATGAAAAAAAAATAAAATAAGAAGCCCTCTTTATAGATTTATCAAAATAAAAAGCACAATCATATTCCCCAACGCGAAAACTTAAAAGATGAAATTAAACTAAATCAAGTCTTTGCACAAAATAAGAAACTATATTAAAAGGATAATTAAATTTCATTCACTTTGAATTAATAGAAAGTAGTATCATCCACGAAATTTTTTGATGACATATCAAGGTGCCTCAATGTGCATGACTTTCTTACGTCATTGTTTTTTAGTGTGAAAGCGTCTCATTGATGGTTAAAAGAAAAGTCTCAATTCTTTGATATAGAACTGAGGAGACTTGACGTTTTTTCTTTTCTCCTTTGTGAGACTAACCCGATAAGAAATAATAAATTTAGCACAGAAGTGGGCTTTTGAGGCGAAGAAGAGGCTACAATTTATATATTTTAAACAAATATAAGTTTAACTTTGCAGGAAACATATGATAGGAAAAATAACAAAGTTGAAGGACCTATGCAAAAAACAAGGACCATCCCGTCAACCTACCGGAAATGAAGTGGATGTCAATCACATAAAATATCTTCACCTCATAAGATAATATAAAGTAACTATAAAGCAACGTACGATGAACTTCAAACGATAATGTTTATGTTTTTCAAAAACTCGAGATATCCAACTCTAGTGGGAAATGGTTTGATATCATTTCTCACAATTTCTTAATAATAAAAGAAGCATGTGTTTTTTTTTCCGTCAAGATTCAAGATATTATTCTTGATATTATGAAATAAGTAATTCAGGATACATGCGTACAAAGGGTTAAAAAGAGTAAAAAAGGAAGAAGAAAAACTAAGAGCAGTCAAATCAACTGGCCTTGAACTTTCTGGCCAAAGAGAGAAAATATTAACTAAAATATTTTACCATCGAATATTCGCTACACATTCTTTTCGCGATCTTGCTCTGCATGGACAATCCTCGTCTTCTTTATAAACTCCCTTCACTTCGATCCCTCAATACAATTCCACCTGTCCGATCGTGACAAAACCTCAGCTTTAACAGAACCACTTTTCAAGAAAGAAAGAAGAAAATATCTCAGAAAACCACCACCACCGTCTGTCCAGCAAACCCTAAACCAGAAGCATTTTGAGATAGCCAGATGAAGGGCTTCTCTCGGGCGAAGCGGATCACTGGCCCGCTCGACGAGCGGGCTCGGGCCCGGCTCCTCGCGGGCCGCCGCCAGCTCAGCTACGTCAGCAGCGGCAGCGAGCACGACGGGGAAGACTGCACTCCCCGCCTCTCCGAGCTCGTCCAGTGCTTCCTCGAGGAGGGCGACGGCGGCTCGGAAGTGCACTCCCCCGGTCGCGAGCCCGACTCCGACCCAGGCGACTCGGACTCCGACTCGCTCGAGGACGCCCTGGCGCCGGTTTCCGCCGGAGACAAGGACCCTTACCGAGATCTGCTTCTGGATCACGTCCTGAGGGCGGTGGAGGCGTTCTCCGGCCTGCGCGCCAGCCAGTCTCTGCTCCGGCGGAGAGTGATGTCGTCCCTGCGGGAGATCGGCCACAATGCGGCAGTCTGCAAGTCGCGGTGGGAGTCCTCGGGCGGCCTGACCGCCGGCAACTACGAGTTCATCGACGTGCTGGGCTCCGCTCCGGCCTCCGCCCCAGCCACCGCCACTGCTCCCGCCGCGTGGCAGCAGCAGCAGCAGCAGACCCGGTACTTAGTCGATCTGGACTTCGCCGGCGGGTTCGAGATCGCGAGGCCGACGAGCCGGTACGCGAGGCTGCTGCGGTCGCTGCCGGAGGTCTTCGTCGGGACGGGCGACGAGCTGAAGAGGATCGCCAGGGTGATGTGCGACGAGGCCAAGAGGTCGCTCAAGAGCCGAGAGCTGTCCGTGCCCCCGTGGCGGAAGAGCCGCTACGTGACGAACAAGTGGCTCGGCCCGTACCGGCGGACGGTCAATCCAGAGCCGGCGGGCGTCCCCGCCGCCGCCGGCGTGAAGTGCCGGCGCGTCGGCTTCGACGAGTACACCGTCAACGGCCGCGTCTCCGTTCGCACGAGATGACATCAAAGTGAAAATTTATTATTTAATAAATAGGGGAAATATATTCGGGAAACTTTCCACATTTAAAATAGTTAGGGGAACTTACGCGGGAAATTCCCATCGGGTAGCGGAGGGTGCACGATACATTCGGCGGACACGAGAGCAGTGCAACGTCGCTTGGCCGTTGGATCAAGCCTGGACTCGTGTTTTGGTACGACGTGCGACGGATGTGATCGTGTCTGGGAGGAGAACGAAGATGGAATCAACGTCGTCCGTAGGTTTACTTTAGGTTTTGTCTGGGAAGTGGATCCCGGTGGTGAATGGATAAGACTCAGCGGCGAATCTTGACTTTGATTGATTTGACTCGTGATTTGAGATGGTTGTACGTCTCGGATAGGCTTTTTACCTTGCTGTCATCGGATAAGATTAAAACTCCTTCTAGAAAGTACTGCTTTAGTAAATCGGTGGGCGAACTTCCGCGGACGGCTCGTGATCGATGTGATTCGATGTATCATAAAATAATTCGTCAAATGGGTCGGTACAAAAGCAGTGAAGCAACCCTGCACAAGTCGAGCAGAGGGAGGACTAGTATCGGACACTGCTATTTGAGCAAGATCGCCGTTATTACAAACGACATAGGTATATATTATCATGGCACATTTGCCTACGGTGCTACACCTATGCTCAACCAGTTTTGACCTCGATGGATTCCTGATTAAACTCTATCTAATGAGAATGATGAAGCGAACAGTTTAAATCTAAGCCGTGGGGGTGATTCCTACAGAAGCAGCTCTTTCGTTACCTAAGCAAGCGCTCTAAGTAATTGATTTTCAAACTAGCTTACACATAAAAGAAATCAAAATCATTCCATGTGACAGGTTGGAACATGAATCAAAACGTTCTGAAACTGTACATAGCTATCAAAGCATTAGCACCACATAAGGCATTCCTCCAACAGTGCTTTTAATACAAATAAAGGAAACTATCATAATTAATCCTAATATAATTAATGTATGATAACGGTAGAGGAAATCATACAATTTTGGATGTTCGAATAAGGAATTGCAAGATTTCATCAAAATTATTCGTTTAAAATATTTCAAAGAGATAATTATATGTTTGTCCCTCCAAATTTGTTGAAGAGATGAAAAAGCTGTTTAACGAGGCTTATACCATATTTCACTTAAAATCTCCCCCCAACGGTAGAGGAAATCATACAATTTTGGATGTTCGAATAAGGAATTGCAAGATTTCATCAAAATTATTCGTTTAAAATATTTCAAAGAGATAATTATATGTTTGTCCCTCCAAATTTGTTGAAGAGATGAAAAAGCTGTTTAACGAGGCTTATACCATATTTCACTTAAAATCTCTCCCCCCCACATAGAGTTAATCGATAATTTACCAACTCACATTTTGATTCCCACAAGTAAGGTTCAAATATAGGTTGGTAAATCATTTGCATCGGCCAACTTTAAATTTTCAAATGTTTATAGCAGATCATATCACTAGTAAGGTTGAATATAATTACTAATTGACTTTTAGTATGTTTATACGAGTGCAAGTTAGTAACTGATGAAGTGGGATATTAGATTATATTAGTAGATTTCAAAAGCCATGAGATGTAATTTGATAACTTATCATCTCCCCCTAACATTGTCGAAAATCATTATGTTGTACATGTTTTTTGCATTGTACATGTTTCTGTTTCCGAAAGCATGGGATGAACTTTTGAATTAGGGAATTTTCACTTTCTACCAGTCTCGTGTACATGACAGAGAAGAGCAAATGCATGTATCAGCTATAAAAGGTAACGAGTCGTATTTTCCTTGATCATGAAGAATGGATGGCTCCGAGCAGGTTAGAGTTGCAACATGGCCGTAAATTAACCAGCTTCACCAAAGTTCCTAATTCAGAACATCTCCAGTAACAAAAGCCGGTCTTTTCTCTGAAGAAATCAATTAAGACACACACTAGAAGATGAGGAATCTTATGCAGCTCTCTAATTCTGGAATTGGACATGTTCAAAAATGCATAGCTTGGGAGAACGCGGTGCACAGGATGAAGCGGCCATTCATAGAGCAGAAACAGGTTGACATGCTGGCTCTTGACGAGCTCGGAAAAGGTCCGACTTCTTCAAATGCGGCAAAACGGTATGGCCGTCTGTCTCTACTTAAATCTATGAGAGAATTTAGATTTGCTATCTTATATAAGGAACCCCTTTTCTATTCTCTTGCTTATAGACAGGGCTGATGGTTAGATATCCAAAACAAATATATATCAGATAAAGAAGATCGATATCCAATAACAACTAGTGCAGGGCTTAGCAGCTTCAACTGCACTCGTGCCCTCTACAATCACTTGGTTATGTAGATTTTCCCAACCTTCGTATCTAATCACATTGCAATTGAGTAGACATTGACTCAGCACATTTTGCCAGATAAGTATATTAGCTCATCATCACTACTAAGTCCTGTTCTTGCATAAGCGTTATAAATGTGACTTTGGAGAAGCGTGGATTTGTTTATTATGCTGGTCCCCCTCTTACAAGCAGAAGAAACCTATAATGTATTTCTAGCATTGGCCACCACGTTATCTTATCCTTCTCTGCACCGGGATAAGAGGATGCTTACGTTTCATCATCTTGAAAAGGACAGAATAGAAGAGAATGGACATTCAAAATCACTGCCACGTCGCATATGAAGCAAACCACCGGTCCAGTTTACGACCCTTCACACCAGATTCACGTGTAATGTACCCTTTTGAGTGTGTCTTATGTAAGGGAATAATTTACAAAGCGAATGCACCTTTGAGTCACCTGAAGTACACAAAAGAATGGCCTATATCGTCAAACCTCCTAATCATACACTCTTTCCCGCACATAACGAAAAAGAAGAAAACTGACCCCAATAATGTCATGAGAGAGTAGGTTCTTGGCCCTTGCTATCGTTGGACACGTTTGACACGTTTGACAACTCCTCTCTCACATGGTCGACGAGTCGAGAGGCATCCCGGTTGAAGTTAAGGGGACGCCTTCGCAAGCTCTGCCAGAATTTGAAACAATTGTTGGTATTATATTCACAAGCTTCTTTGGCTTCGCATAACAGAAGCATAAAGAAAGCAGCCATACCTCTGAAGTCCACAAACAATCGCGGGCTTTTCGAGGGATTATATGAATGTGGGTCTGCATACAATACACAGAAATGGCAATATGAGTCTGCATTTGATCATACTATGTGCAACGGTAAGTTTGAACTCCCAACTAAGACTGAATGGGTAGCTACAGCATCGTAGATATAAATGATACAACTGTTCATCTTTGACAAAGCTATGAAGCGAAGGGGAATGTCTCATATAGATCAGCTTAAAGAAACCAAAATACAATTCCCTGAGATTAGGCAAGGAGCAAAGACAACATCCAGAGGAGACAATCAACTTACATGGAATATGACTTGTCCAGCAGCAGCACCATTATTAACCAACAAGTTGAAAGAATCTGGATTGGAAATATAGACCGTAAGTATTATTGCACTAACAGTTTTAAGTGCTTGTTAAAGTAGAAGGTTGAGGGTATCACAACATGATGATATGATACCACCAGAGAAAGCACAAAAGCATTGGCAAATTGACCCAAAGCCCACAAGTTGCCAGCCAATATTTCTATATGTTCCTAACAGACCCTTTCACCCAGAGAGAAAATTTTCTTGCTTCAATACTTTTAACTCAAAATTCAATTTCTGCCATTTCTGAGAACTTATCCTTCTTCTATTTCACCTTTCCTCAGCTTTTAATTTACAAAGAGCTGGATCAGGTGGACTGGAGGTTGCAAGGGCTACAGACAGTTTTTAAAGAAATAAACTAAAGCGGATCCAGGTTTTGCCTAGAAATGTCCTAGTTGTTTTGCCAGAGAATCTTGATACCCAGTAGTTAAGTGCTCTTCATCTTTTTCTCCGGTGGAGCTACAAGTACTTCTTTATTAATGGTTTCTTAATAAATGCCCAATCAAATCCATAACCGTCATCGATATAAAAGGTCCTGATATGGACACATGAGGAAGGTGGAGTTCTCAGTTAGCCTGAGTCATTCTAACTGACGAACTTTTGCAGGTTAATATGTAGGATACAACCTTTTCAAGAATTTTAGAATTAAACTGCAAGACAATGAGATGCAAATAAACGAGTCAAGAACCCTGATACATACCACAACCAGCAGCTCTCATAATTGCACTGCCAATGAATGGAACTTTTGAGCACATTGCAGCAACCACCTACACGGTGGAATCTTTTAAGTTCATTAAGCCGGTAGTATAGAAAAAATGAACAAAAAATGTGCCACAAGAGTATGAGCATTGCCAATTACTAAGTAAGACAGTTCTGCAAGTTACTTTGGGAAGAACAAACAGCACACAGCAGGAAGAAGTAACAACAGAGTCAATTTACTGAAAGCTCATTGTAATTCAACATGTACCTTGCAAATCAGGTTGGATACATCAAAGGACAAAAACTTCACAAACAAGATATATAGATGCTAGTTAATAAAATCTAATTATAACAGGTTATAGTAAATTCTAGTCGAAATCAGAAACAATCTAGTAAAATAGACTAGACTTACATCCGAAGGTGTGGCTTCCAAGGAAGAGTAATGAGATTTTGGAATGATCAGAGAGTGCCTAGAACAAGAAAGGCATGATGACAATTGTCAACAAGTATGACAACCAAAGCAAACTGAGATAAAGATTATTCTAGAAAAGTACAAAAACAAGAACAAAACAGATCTGATGTAACAGCAGTTGAATGAAACTATTAACTTAATCATATTTAATCTAAAACGATCATTCAATCTCTAACTCCGTAGGTATTCGTGTCAAAACAGTAAGAAGAACAATGCAATGGGAAGTTACTAGAGCGAGCGGTTGTCATAAATCAATCAACAAAGGGGCAGATCTAAAGCCCACTTAACCCTTGGTAAACAAAGAAAATAATGCCAAAAACAGAGAGAACCATATTGAGGCAGATGATATTGGGTGTAATTGTTAAACCAACCACAACTGGGGTTTAAGTGGAAAGGTAGGAATCCTATTCTCCAACATCTCATGTAAAGCTTTCTCATAACCACAAAATGTTTTCCAGCCCCTGCGGTGATCTGCATGTACAGGTCTTTTTAATTATGATATGGGTTCTTCAGGCCATACAAACAACCGCTAGGATCTAAGTTGACAATAAGAAAGTTGTCATGAGTAAGTGAAACTGTTAATAAGTTCAGACCAACACTTGTCATCTAGGATGCTATACCAACCACAAAGGTCATTAAGTGAAAACCAGATGGCAGCATCTGCAACTAACAGTGACATAGTTTCATGTGCCAACCATATTTCATCTGTGTTCACATGAATTCATCTCAATTATTCTTAACGAAGCGAGGTGACAAAATCTGGAGAGGATAATCAGATGAGACTATATGAAGTACTGGCCAAACAACAGAGAGTCAATCACGAGTGTAAAACTTATATTTTTGCCTCATCCATTTGTGCTTGCATTCTGATGAACATGCCGATGACAAGTGGATGTAGGAGCCAGAACAATAACTTCGCTTGGTCATCTAAGTGATGTGTGTAATATAACCATGCTCATTTTACTGCAGATTGTTGGATGTGTAATACCTTACCCATGACTCAGAGGGTTTGAATCCAATATGCACAGGCACTTTTCATCTTCATAGAGCTGTAAAAAAACAAAAGTACAAAACAAATAGATCCAATGAATGAAGATACCCCATTCTTCTAGAACGACAGCTGCCAATTACTCAAACTATTCCAGGAGAAGAAGATAACGATACCCAACATATACATTCATCTTCTAGCATTCTCTAAGAAGTCAAACCTACCTAAGGCAACGTTACATTCTAAACTTTTACAGATGAATGGTCACTTCTCAGCAATTCGACAATGCTAACAGCACAGAAGTCCCCATGTCAACTTTCCATGAAAAACTCCGATTTGCAAGCCAAGACGAGAGCAGACCATAGAAGGAGAATGAAAAAAAGCCGCAAAAACTGCTACTCGTGTTTGCAATATAATACAAACGCTTCTCTACCCCTTCCACCATTCCTTCAGCAAATCAACAAATTAATCCCGTCAATGAATCCGACCACTGTAGCCGTCATTCATACTGATATCTTTGTCCACCACAAACCAACATCAGCAATGCTTAATTACGCGGCGAAAAGCGAATACGAAAATGCGAAATCTTCCACTCGCATGGTTCGGCAAGAAACAGCCAACCGAGACGAGCTTCGACGCCGAAGAAAACAGCTATCCTATTCCTATCCATCCTCGAATCCGGATTCTACCGCGATCAAAAACCCATCAAAATACCTTGAAGGCGGGGGACTCGCCGCGAATGATCCGGCAGAAGACGCAGTCATCGGCCGAGCTCCGGCGGTCGCCGGGATCGCGAGGCCGCTGCTTCTTCTTCCCGGCGCGATCGTCGTCGCCCGAGCCGAAGGAACAGCCGGAAGTGGACAGCCTCGCCGAGGCCGAGGCCGAGGCCGAGCCGGAGCTCGAGCCCCGGCCGACGGGGCGGAGGTGGGAGCAGAGGACGGCGAGCCGCCGGTTCTCCATCGTGCTCGAGCGGCGGTCTCAGCGAGCGAGATTCTGTGGAGCCGCCATGGATTCCGAGCTGCGTTCTGTGTGGTGGAGAGGAGATTCGGCTTCGAAGTTGGAAATTGGAAATTGAGAAATGATTTTTTTTGAAAGCACGAGGAGACTGTTGGCGATGTTTTGGCATTTTCTCCGGTGGTGGTAGGGGCGGGCGGGCGGGCGGGCGGGCTGGTCGTCGTCGACGTCGTCGTTCCGGATCGGCTTAGCCACATGTGGGCCTTTCGCCCGTGACGTGGCAGGCGTTTCGACTATGATTCGCTCTGTCCGTTCCCCATCACACGAACCGGTCCGATTCATGTGAGCCCGGTGCACCGCCATCGACCACGATGGGTCGCACCTCACATTTTATCGATCATATCAAGGATCGTCATTCGTCCTGCCTCATTAAATCTGTCACATGGATAGGTCGGATCGAATTTAAGACGGATGACACATAATCCAATCTAAATGAATCAATTAATTCGTTTGCAATTCTTTTTTTTTTTACTGTAAATGTAATAGCCCATATCTATCTTAACTTATACCTAACTCATTCAATATAAGGAAATTCATACCTAAACTAAAGTGAGAATGCAAAATAAGTGAGCACGATATCAAACGAGAGTCAAAGAAAATGAAGATAGACTCATAAAATTAAATTGGATCTAAGTAAGTTGTAAACTTATTTATAATCCACTTATAATGCTTAAATCCATTTATGACCCATTAACTGAATATAATTAATTTATATAATTACTTAGCTCATCATATATAAGTTAATAAATGAGCTTATAACCTATATTAACAGGTCTACGCCTCACGTAATAGCGAATGCATCCTTGCATATGCACAAACTTATAAGTTCGTTCGTGTCTTACGTAAATAAATCATCTCCTAAGGACGGCCAATAATCTTTATGATCAATAAACTAGTCTTGCTCTTGTTCTTATTTTCTTCTCTCTTTTTTTCTTAATCCTTTGTGCGTGTCTGTATTTGAGGTTTTTAGTCTTTCTCGTGCTCAATGGTTTGCAGCACGTCGCGATCCGATTAATACCCGTCCAGATGTGCCGTTCCCAACCCGATAAACATGGAGAAACACACCTGTAACGTAGAGCAATTTGACTGATCAATTTAGGATGGTTTATATGACTTTAGCTATATGATTTCATTTAGAAGTAAATGTCAAAGAAAGCTTTCTCTAATTGAAAACGACTTATTTGAACGGACGAAAGGTAGATCATTCGATCAAGCTCATGAGAGCACCTGATCTTTGAGGTACCTGATCTTTCATTTGATCTAAAATGTATATGTAGGGATAAATATGTACAAGTTGTCTGTAAAAACGCAAAATAGAGAAAATGGAGGATTTTCAATATATTTTAATATAAATGATAAATAGGACATAAGCCTATTTATCGCCTAAATTGGATAATAACTCGAGGTAACAAGATGAACATAATATCGAATCTAATCAATTAAAGGTATGCACTATCAAGACAATATATACATAATTTCGAGAGATACGTGGAATCAAGTAAATATCTAATATCGCTAACGGTACATTTATGTATACACTAATGTTGGCATAGCAATCTAGATGTTTGGTAAAATCCACTAAAACTGGGCTTGAGGTGGGCTAGGGTTTGTGTTGGCCACCAATTTAAGTCGCTGCACTAGAGGGCCTGCACAATTCATTATTTAGAGATCAACCCCCCATGATTTCCACTTTCCTTTTCATTTAGGCCCAGCAGACCACCAGCTAGACTTTCGAACATCGAGATTCGTTTATGCAAATTGATTTTTGGGACCTGGGCCACGTCCGTAGCAATACCAGCCCACAACATATGCACAAATGGGGTGGACAAATCCAATCGCGAAAAATGCACCCCGGTTTTTTTGCTCGGCTAAACCTCTTTCGCATGAGAATTTTAGGGAAAATCAGTTTCAATCGAACATTGGATCCAATACCCTTTTTATCTTGCACGTTTTGAAAAAAAAAATTCCTCAAAATAATTATTCTTATCACTTTGAATAATTAGTCAACAAAAAATACACTTGTCATTGATAATAAGAAGAATTTCATTTATTCATTTTTGTAAGCAAAGCAAATGATCATTTTTATGAAATTGCTTTTTAAATTACTCATATTCTGTGGAACAAACGGGTTATATGTTGACAATATCAAAGGTTTGGATCCACGGCGGTGAAGGGGGAAAACTTGGACTTGCATGGTGCTTCCCAAACAAAAAGGGAATGAAGAGCTTGTTGTGATCAGTCAAGTTAGTCAGATGTTCTAGGAGATTGAAGTATACTAACATCATTAAAGGAAAAGTTACATGCCGAGTGAATTCTAAGGAAAATAACAAGATCAAGACTCGAAACGAATAAGATTTTACAGCTCAACGCCATCCCATTGCCAACCTAGTAAAGAATAAGTCCCTATTAGATGAGCTCATCAGGGTGCGCATTAGTAAGAAATCTTTGGGATATTCCTTCGGAACAATAATCCCCATCCATCCACTACAATCACCCGCACATTATTCTAGGTTTTCATACAAGACAACGAATGAGAGCTCTAGATCAAACATGAAGTCTACCATCTAATCGATGACCATTTATATGACGTGGTGAGGCGTAGTATCGACAAATAAAAAGTAGACAAGTCGGCTCAAAAGTTGGATCGCAATCCTTCATTGGCATCCCCATGCTACGTGGCCCGTCTCTAGAGCACAAGAATGAAGACTTTTAGTGGACAAGTTCCACTAGGAATTGCATCACCATTTTTGGCCGACCATAATTGAAACCAACAGCCCCATGAACGGAAATCATCATATTGGCCTTTCTAAGTCGTGGCATGCGATTGTCACCGTTCATTAATAGATCCTCCGGTTTTCAACTCCCAACTATCTTTCCACTTCGCGATTGGTGTGTAAAGTCGTGCGACGAATAATGCCCCACCTCACGAAATGTCATAGGAATCAATTTTCCACGGAACGCCATTTTTTTTTTTTTTTAATTTCAAATTTCTTTTCGTGAAGAGCTACCAATAGATTATCACTTTCCCTAATTACTCGATTTCATGTTTCGTACAATACCGATTTGCAAAGAGTCCTTTCCAACGAAGTAACTTAGCTCATATTAAATATCCGTTCATTTGGATCGACTCCTGCAATTTACTTTTTATTCAATTGAAAATTCGAAGCACACATGCTTATGGTGATTTAGATGTTTTGTGGGAAAGCGGAAAAGTACTGGTTTACTTATATTCAATTAAAATCAAACTCGAATGGAGTGAATATTGACTCGGAGCGCATAACTTGGCATGGAAGTAACTCGAAATTAAATTTCCTTTTCCTAACGCTCCCGTCACATTTGAAGCTGAAAATTCTCTCGGTAGTTTAAAAAAGGGTTTGACCGATTGAGCGTTTGACTTTGACCTACCCCCAACCTGAATTAAAAAACGACGGCGTCCGGATCTCCTTCTAGAAGCGGACCTAATAAACACGCGTGATAGGTAATAACCCCCTTCCCCCCCCGGCCTGTGACGTCTATGCTGGCGTCGCAGCTATATGTTACCTCCCATGGCACGTCCGCGGGGGCAAACGCTCCGGATGCAGCCACGTCGCCAAGCCTCGAGGCTGCCCGACACGTGTCGTAAAGATCGACCGTCCGACGGCGTGACTTGGGTGGCTTGGGACTCCTGCTTTTCGCTCTCGCCATAACTTCCTCACCACGGAATGATAAAACCAACGCAAAAAAAGAAAAAAATAATTTAAAAAAGGAAATTGGGAGAAAATGCCACTCGCTGTGGTCTGAGAATGTGAAAGAGAGAGTTTCTCTCCCCTATATAAGCGGAACCGCCCCAGGAGGGAGCGAGCAGTTTTCCTACCGACTCTCCACGATCCACCTGAGACCGACCCGACCCGACCCGGGCAGGCCGAAGAATCGAGAACCGAGGACTATTGACCGGAGCCTCCCGCCGGCGAGTTCTGTCATGGGCGGCGACGCGGCGGCGGAGGTGGGGGGCCGCCAGGTGCCCGCGGTGAGCCTGGAGGGCCTGGAGGTGGTCTCCGCCCTGGGGCGCGGGGCCAAGGGGGTGGTGTTCCTGGTCCGGGACGAGGCCCTGGACCAGGCCTGGGCGCTGAAGGTGATACTGAGGGACAACCTCGAGAAGAAGAGCGACAAGGCGGCGGCGAAGGCCGGCGGCTTCGGCGGCGGCGGCGGCGGCAGCGAGGGCGGCGACGAGTACCGGCGGATCGCTTTCGAGCAGGAGGTCCTGGGAGAGTTCGATCACCCGCTGCTCCCGAAGCTCCGCGCCGTCGTGTCGGAGGAGACGGAGAAGATCCTCGGCTACGCCATCGATTACTGCCCCGGGCGCGACCTCAACTCTCTCCGGAAGAAGCAGACCGAGAAGATGTTCTCCGATGAAATCATCAGGTGATTGATTATTCCGCAATTCTTTTTTCCGTCAGATTCCCGAGTTCCGATCGGGCATTCTCGCTCCGAGAGATTCGGGTTTCTCGATTTCGTTCCGGCATCGCCAATGTCGTGTTCCGCAAGCGCCAATCGTCGCGACTCGTTTCTCAGATTCCACCGTCTTTTGCGCGTTCTGCAGGTTCTACGCGGCGGAATTGGTTCTGGTGCTCGAGTACTTGCACGGCCTGGGGATCGTGTACAGGGACCTGAAGCCAGAGAACGTGATGATCCAGGAGGACGGCCACATAATGCTCGTCGACTTCGACCTCTCCACTAAGCTGTCTTCCGAATCCGCTCAATGCTCTCCGATCGTCCCCGACCGAGCGCCCAAGCCCATGCCGCAGGCGGCGAAGTCCAGGAGGCGATTCTCCCCGTTCCCGGGATGCTGCGGCTCGGGGATCTTGCCGGACTACTCCTCGTCCCGCTCGAGCAGGCCCGGCCCAAACTCCATTTTCCCGGCCGCGCCGGGGCCCCTGCCTGCGGCGGGGTCGGCGGCGGGGTCGGGGGAAGTCCAACTCGTTCGTCGGGACGGAGGAGTACGTGGCGCCGGAGATCATCCTGGGCGACGGCCACGATTTCGCCGTGGACTGGTGGTCGCTGGGGATCTTCCTCCACGAGATGCTGTACGGGACCACCCCGTTCCGCGGGTCGAACCGGAAGGAGACCTTCTACCGGGTCCTGACCAAGGAGCCCGAGCTGGTGGGCGAGGCCACGCCGCTGCGGGACCTGATCAGGAGGCTGCTCGAGAAGGACCCGAGGCGGCGGATCGGGCCGGAGGGGATCAAGGCCCACGAGTTCTTCCGCGGGGTGAGGTGGGACACGGTGCTGCGGATCCAGCGGCCGCCGTACGTCCCGCCGCCGGCGGAGGAGCTCGAGGCGGCGAGGAGGAGCAACGGCGGCGGGAAGAAGGCCCCGTTCGACGTGGTGGCGTTCGTGGAGGGAATATTCAGGAGCGGAGGAGAGGACGAGAGGAATAAAGAAGGCGGCGAGGATAAGGGAAAGGACGGCGACGAAGGTGGGAATAAGGATGATCATGCGAACAAGCGGGCTTGGGTGGAGGAGCTGAACGAGCATCCCTCCAAGCCTAATGATTTCTTGGATTTCTAACTTTAGGACATATTCTTTTTTTCTTTTTTTTGAATTATATGGGCAATGTGTATATATCCATGTTGATTCCCAAGACGATTTTGAGTTCAATTTTTTATTTGCCAAATTGGAATCGGTGTCTTTTTTTATAAACAAGATTCTCCGATCTATAATGTCTTGAAAGTAGTGAGTAATAATAGCAATTGACTCAAATTGCGTGCTTTATGAATGCATCGAAGTGAAGTGGTTGGGTAGACTCCGAGGTGGTGTTGGATGAAATTTCTTGATAGTATTAAAAACATGATTTTGGCGACGAATCAAAGTCGAAATCATGATGAGCTTGGCTGTATAGTGCCAAAGCTGCTTATTCTTTAATAAAGTGTAGAATCGGATTTGCTCAAGGGTTGGGAGAGGAGATGCGCATCAAAGCATATTACGACACGAAGGCATCGCGCCAACATGGGCATATTACAAGACAAAGGCATCGCGCCAACGCAGGGAGGGAAGAACGATTCCTCCCGACGGCAACGGCAATTCAAGAGAAAACACGAAGGTTTTGCACTCGGTGGGGCCCGGTCTGCCGACCGTCCGACCGCATGACACCGTTGTCTCTCTCTTTTATCTGTTCTTCGTCGACCTCGTCTCCTCCTCCTCCTCCTTTGACAATAGCAAATTCCAAGTTCGTCGTTTGGTTGGAAGGGAATTTTCAAATTTTGCCCGGATCATCGCGCGCTGTGCGCGGTGCCCATTTTCGAGGAAAATGCATTGTACGTGGAAGAGAATCCAACAAAGATTGAGGGGAAGGTGCTTGGCAAGTCCCCGCGACGGAAAGCAGCTGTTCCGTCGCTCTTTTTCTTGTCCTTTTTTCCCTTTCATGCAATTTACCAAATATAAAAGCAAAGAAGAACGAGTCTCGGCTTTTGACCAAAACCCAGATCTTGGGTCGAAACGCGTGCCGCACCTCGCCACCTTAATCCCCAAGTAATCTTTAAAAAAAGTAAGCTTGATGTCGCACGGCTGGTCTCGCAAAACTTCCTGACCCGGAAATGGTCGTTTTCACGGCCTGCGAAATCACGTTCTCGGGAGGTTACGAAGAGTCCGTCGCTGCCGATTTTATAGATCGGTGTTTTGAATCTGTCTTACAGTCTCTATATATCCACTCGAATTTATCCGCAGAATTTGTGTAGAGGGTGAGGGTGTCGCGTCGCATGTTATTACCTGATTGTAAAGTGTGACGCATTTTTTATTCGGTCCGGTCCTCGTTTTACCTGACTTTACTACAGAAGCTGCTTCTTCACGACGTGAAATCTTGAGTGGATCCGGGCCTGAAAATGGAAATGATCTGCGTCGCTTCTTCGATGGTGTAATGGGGTCATGTCGATTTAACGTGCTCCATCTTTGTTTTCTCACCTTAAAGGTCGATGGGGGGACCACTCGTTCTCCCCTGGAAGAAGACCCGTGCAGCACGTTCCTGTACGCGCCGAAGATCGAACTGGCGTGGACCCTAGGTTGTCCCGCGTGCTTTCTATTAATTTCCAATTTCATCTATTTTGACGGGATAACTGGTGCAGAGGAAGTTATATTTGGAAATGAATTCAAAAGATGATGTTTATTTTGAATAATGAAGGCCTATTTATAGGAAGGCCGCCATCTAGAAAATAATCAAATAGCTGAAATTAAATAATAAAATTAAGAAAAAGATATCGATAAAAAGGAAAGTTATTAAAACACAACTAGAAAATCTGCAAAACGAATATAAAATTAGTGACATCTTGGAAATTAAGAGAAACGTGTTAATCAAATATTGTAATCAATTTGTAATCTCAAAGATCACGCAATCCTCTTTGATTTGTGGGACCCTTTACTCTTATGACGCTCCAATCATTTGCATGTTGTTTTACATCAATAAGTATCAAAATAATTTCCAAATCTATTTGATGACGATTAATGTAATTATAAACCTTTCAACAATTTATTAATATAGTATTTTTATTAAATTTTAGCTAAAAATCGCTAACGTAAATATTGATCGTGCCACATGATATGGTTGACAATGGCGTGAATAGTTTTTGCAATTTTTTAACATTTTTGATTTTTTTACTTTGATTTTGTTTTTTTTCACTATTCATCTTCTTGGAAGGGCGATGGAGGTTGCCAGCCGTAAGCAAAGCTCGCGAAGTTGGACACGGCCCTTGCATTGCCGTGCCCAGCTTCGCAAGGCAAGGACCGAATGGCCTTTGCACTTGTCTAGGCCACGATAGCCTTTGCACCTCGCTAAATGAGGGGCGGCCCTCGCACAAATTTGGTGAGGACCACAATACCCTCATTTATGGCCGGTGACCAATCATTCTCATTTTTTTGGGGGAAAACAAAAAAAATATAAATATAAGGAAATTGATTTATTATTTTTATAAAAATTATTTACGTCAAAACCGATTATATCATGTAAATTATTGGAGTTGATTATATCATCAAGTTTAGCGATTTCCAATCAAAATCGATCAAAATGGTTATATTGATAAATCATCAAAAATTATTGAATCATATCCAACAAATTAAAAAATTTAAAATTGGGATGACCGTTGTGGGAGAGGAACAGAAGATATTGTCTTCTCCGACAGTTTTCCTCTACATTCGCTAGATGTCCCTCTGCACATGCTTCAAGCAATGTCCTACTTTAATTTCCCCGCAGCTGTAATGTACGGGTGCGGGCGTCTTCTCTTTTTCGGTGGCCACTATACGCAGCTGTACCATTCAAGAAGGCACGCCCCCATATTAACTCACGACTTACACATGCTGGGGGCCATATGTTGTACTAGCAACATAACGATCGAAAGATGCACACGGCCTAACCTCGGCATCGTGCAGACTTCCCGAGCCGATCCAACGCCAATCGACCGAGTGCCCTATGCTCGCCGGCGTGAAACACCCTCCTGCCGGGCGGCGCGATCTGATATGGGGGACGAAATCCGATTGGCGATGACCATAAATGTCGAAGTCGTGCGGATTGTTTGGACCGCTCCTCCTATGTACAGCTATAGAATCTCGAGTTGGATATTTTTCTAACATTTAATTTCACGTGCCGGCCTACAGACCTACAGAATCGTCTCCATCGGCATCAATTGCGTGTCCGTAAGGAAAGTGTAATTATTCACCAACCCATTTAAGTTACAATCACGAGAGATGCCAAAGCTCGTGGCGCATATTCGGAGTTAGGTCCTTTCTCACGTGCTAGTGGAAAGCGTCACTTCTGACGACTGTGCACTATTCTATAATCCCTGCTTAATTTAATTAATCTCGTGTTTGGTGCAATAATAGTCGCTTTTGGTTAGTTGGGTAGACTTCAAAGCGACTGATTAAGTCGATTTTGCCACGCTTTTCAGCAGTGATCTCACCTTGATTAGGGTATCTCTTTATCATCTCATGCCTAATTACCTAACCTGAGTGGCCAGACTCCTTGATTAGGACAGCGTTTGTTGTGTGAAAAATCATCAATTTGAAATCATCATTTTAAACACGATCACTCATGTAATTTACTGATATGAGCTAACGAAAAATATTTTCATATTAATTTTAATTTTTGTGTGAGGTAAAATGTTTTAAGTGTTTGATTTCTTCACTCGACGTGGCTCTACCAATGATTAGTCATAGACTTTGTGGAGGTCGATGAGAAGCACGTGACCAAGGCTCTATTTATTTCGCGAAGAATAAATGATTTTGAAAAATATACATTTTTAAAAATGAACATTTGTATTACTTGAAATAATTAATCAATGAAAAATATTTTCATTATTGACAATTGTTTATGTTTAAATATTTTTGTGGATGATGAAAATATCTTTTATTCATTCATTTTCGTAAGCTAGACGAGTAATCACTTTTAGGAAAATATTTTCCACATAATTCATTTTTCCGAAGTTATCGAAGCCTTTAATCAATACAAGAAAAATTATAAAAAAAATCTTAAATTTTCTAATTGTACCAATTTAGTCACAAACTTTTTTATTTGCCAATTAAGTCAATTCCGTCAATTTTGACCGAAAATATTAATGTAGATGGTGATTGTCTTATATATCATGGTTGGTGCTTATATGGATTTTTTTAATGATTTTTTTTTCCTTTTTTCTTTTAGATTGAGGGTCAGCAAAGGTTGCCGACCAACCCTTGCTAACCACAAGCAAGACCATTTAGTGAGGGCATCATAGCGACGCCTTTAGTTGCATGCCCTCACTTTGGCAAGCCCTTGATTAGTGACTAGCAAGGGCGTTGCAGCCCTCACTAGTGCCAGATGAGGGTTGGCTGATGACCTTTGCTAGCCCCTTAGTCCCCTATAAAAAGTAAAGAAAAGAAAAGAAAAAAAGAATAAATTATTAAAAATTATTAAAAAAATATTTACGCTGCATCGACTATGTCACGTAGGACGGCTGCCGTCCAAATAAGTAATTTTGATAAAAATTGATTAAGTGAACTCACTCAACAAAAAGGGAAGATATTTATGACTAATTTGATACAATTGAAAGATTTAATAATTGTATATAGAGAGTACAACAACGTATGCTACTAAAAGAGAATAGACCCATTTCAATTGCCACTATTCATGGCATTAATATGTGAACAACCAACCGAACCATTGGCCTTTTTTTTTCCCTATCGTGTCACGTGTAGAACAATGACTGGTGAAGTGAATGACTTTATCAAGCAAATCGTCTTTGAAAGATTTGGAAAAAGGGTATGTAGAGTATGTTACATGCCCAACTTGTCATGCCGGACTTCTCGATTAGGATAGCCTTCGTTTGGCGAAAAAAATCAACGTTTGGGAGAACATCTTTTTAAACGTGATCGCTTGAATAGTTTATTGAAATTAATTAGCGAGAAATACTTTTTTTATTCATTTTAGTTTTTGTGCAAGGTAAAATTTGATTTCTGATTCACTCAGCTCGACTCCGCCTAATGATTAGTCATAGTCTTAGTGGAGGTCGATGAGAATTACATGATTTAGGCTCCATTTGTTTCACCGAAAATGAATGAAAATTTTTCTGTTAAAATGATTCTTTATATTGCTTGAAGTAATAAATAATGAAAAATGCTTTCATTATTGACAATAATTTATATTTAGAAAATTTTGTGGATAATGAAAATATTTTTCGTCTATTCATTTTTGTAAGTGATAAGAGTAATCACTTTTAGGAAAATATTTTTTAATTTATCCATTTTTCCACAAAATAAATAGAGCCTCATATCAATATAAGGAAAATTACGAGAAAATACTAAATTTTTTGATTGTGCAAATTCACCTATAAACTTTTGGTAATTGAATCAATCCAATCAATTTTAGCCAAAACTGCTAACATAAACACCAACTATCCTATATGAGACAAATGGCGCTCATGTGGATATTTTAAATAATAATTACTATTTTTTTTTTTTCATTTTCCTTTCCCTTACTTTTGTTTCGGTTTTTTTTGGGGACTAAGGGTTAGCATGAACCCTCGTCGACCAGCCATAAGCAAGACCCTCGCTTGGCCAAATCTAATGAGGTTGTCGTGGTTTTTGCTTTAGTGAGCCCTCGCTTAGTGACTAGCGAGGGTTTTGCGACCCTCACTTATAGCTAGCAAGGGTTGATTGACATTGACAACCCTTGTCAGCCCTCAATGCAAACAAAAGTTCAAAAAAAAAATTATAAAAAAATATTTATGCTAGTGCTGATTGTATCTTGTAAGACGTCCAACGTCTACATTAGTGATATCTAGCTAAATTGATCGGATCGACTCACTTGACAAAATATGAAAAGGTTTAGAGTTAAATCAACACAACCAAAATGTTTTATACTAAATTAGCACGAATATAACAGGTCTAACTATTTCTTTTATATGTTGCTAAAAGAGAATAGACCTCTTTTAATTGACACTATTCATGACATTAATTCGTGAATAGCCAACCGACCAATTTGCCTTTTTCCCCACTCTCGTGTCACATACGTGTGTCAAAAATACTATAGGACAATGACGATGTGAAGTGAATGGCTTTATCGAGCAAATCGTCCTTGAAAGATTTGGAAAAAGGTTATGTAGAGTAGGGTTCGTGCCTAACTAAATTAAGAGCAATATTAATTGCAGTTGGGAAAGAAAAAATTGACCAAATTGCAAGGCGACTTCCCTCCCTCCCAAGTAATAAATATTATAGTGGATACTCCCACAAGTTCAAGCACACCTTTTCAACCCCATCTAGTCATAATTTTGCTTATTTTTCCTCCCAAAAATAGATAAATAATTGTAGAGAGCACTCAAATTATTAATTTTTTTATTTTCTTCGGTTTTTTAATAATAAAAAAATTTGACCTAGGGGGGTTTGACGTGTATTGGCTAACTCCCGTTTTGTCTTCCAAATCATTTGATGTAGTTTTTTTTTTTTGGTCTAAATCATTTGATGTAGTTCACGTGCTAAGCCTAAGTACATTGACGTGGTCCATGATAATTGATCTCTCAAGGTTGCTCTCGAGTGTCTGTGACATTATTTCCCACTTTACAACTAATAATTAGACAACTTAGAAACTAAATTAGATGAACTCACCCCCTTTTTCTCTCTTTAGGATGCTGCCCGCTTGATTACAGCTCATGGAGAAGTTGTCCATTGGAATTTTGGGTCAAATTGTCATCCATAAGTTGCCCGAAATATTCTATTCCAAATTTGACAAATTGGATGAATCATAGACGTATAGAAAGCACGATGAAGACTTCTACGGGCATTATAAAACGAGTCAAATGCAAACCATACAGAAGAAAAAATGGGTAATCATCTATCAGAACCTCATGTACATTAATTTTACCATTTGCGGGTCGTTGTCGTCCGGCCATGAAATAGGTGCGTTGAGATATCAGTTAAGTTCTAGGACGAGGATATTCCCCCCGCGGAGTCTTGGCCCCTTAAATGGTCTAAGATTTCATGCCCCCAGGAGTCGTCCACGTCCTTGACTGTTGACTTGACGAAAACACAGGACGGTCCATGAAGGGAGGATGAAATGGTCGCCAAACGTAGTCCCCCGAGAAGACCGGAGACGGGCAATTTCTCTCCTTTGAAGCTTCGACTATCTCTTCTCTCAATCTCAATCCGAGCTCTCGCCCGCTCACTTAATTAGCTATTCCCACCTCCCGTTTCATAGATTTTCCCACGTTACACGAGCCCTTCTAGAAATTTATGAAGCGACGAATATGAGTCGGATTTTGAATCGGACCATGAAGAAGGGGAAGGAGGAGGAGTCCTCGACTCGAAATAATTGTCTTGACTATGTTGTACCCGACTTAACGTGGTCTTCGAGGCTGTGCTCACCAATCATGCTCGCATGGATTGCCTCAAGACGGTGGAATCGTGTTTGGCATCTTCCGGCACACCCGAGTCATTCATTGTTCTTGAGTGCTTGTCGCGTCACTAATTTTCCAAAAGGAGGCGAAAATTAGAGGTCGATAAAAGTCGCCCTTTCGGGATGAATTTTCTTTGGGTCTGTTCGAGTGAAAATGACCCCGAAGGTGACGGGCGCGAGTGAAGCTTGATGAACCTCCTTAAGTCTTAAGTCAGTGCTCCATTGCCAAACTGTGTCGACAAGATGGCACCCGAGCCGGACTCCTCGTGGGATGTCGAAAAAGTGATGTGGAAAATTATCGGCGCCATGCTTTCTTTAACCTTCAGTCATGTCGAACGACATAAATCACGCGTCGATGCGTGCTACTTTCCCATCTACTTGTTTAAAATTCAGTGACATGTTAAAAAGTCAGGACACCTCGTTTGAAAATTGCCATTCAAACTGCCATCTTTTAAGGTGTCGGTAAAATTTTCAACAAAGCGTGTAAAGACTTAAAGAAGGTCTTAGTTTGTACGGGCTTTCGACCCCGTGCCAAAGGCCCAAACATCATAATCTCATCGTACTCCTTAACAGAACTAGACTTCCCTAGAAAAAGCAAACCTAGGGACTATTGAGGGCATTGGGAAAAAATTTAGTTTAATGCATCAGATAATGGTTTCGAGTTTTGATGACCCCTTACCTTATTGTCCTCAAATTCTGTATCCGTCATTGCCTCAGTCAGTCGCTACTCCTCAACAAATTTTGATGGGATTCACAAAACCTGTTCCTGGATCTCTCTCTACTTCGTAGAAATCATATTGTCTCTAAAGCCATTAGTTCTATTTCTGCAGCTATGGGTCTGCATCTCTATCGAAAATTTTGATGGAGTGCAAGACCTGGAACTTCAAACATCCATATCAAAACCAGGCAGGATTACACTCGCTCAAGCTCTCTATCCCGTAACAACAGTAAGACATCAAAAGCGCGACAAATTTGGAACACTTCTCTTCTGCAGAGCGCTCCAAGCTATCCGATGTTAAAAGTCTAAACATAATATGAAGTGCACCACGTTGAAATAGCCAAAGTCACACGATATGCGAAATGTTGGTGATATTTGGGGCAAACGTACACCTCCAAACAACAGTCTCAAGCTCTCTAACCAGTAACAGCAGTAAAGACATCCAAAGCACGAGCCAACAATTCAGAACACTTCTGTAGCGCGCTCCAAACTATCAAATGTAGCAAGTCTTCCGAGTAACACCAAGTGTAATGTTGGTGATACTCGGGGCAACCATACACCCCCAAACGACAGTCGAGTACGCCTCTACGTAACTGAACAATATGGGGGAATGAAAACAAGAGGCAGATAAGATTTAATACCCTCATCAAATAAAGTATTAGAGATAGCCAGCCAGTGCAAGATGTTCAACAACTGCATTGATCAATGAAAAACCTAAATGTTTACTTTCAAAACCAAAACAAAATCATGAGGAAAATTCCCATCCACGGATTACGACGATAACAACTAATACACTGCCATTTGAAAACATAAAAAGACACGTCTTGGGCTCATTCGTCCTCCTGGCTGCGCACCCTGGCCAACTTGTTGGTAACAACAACGTCAAGTTGTGCTGCCCGATCAACTATCTCCTTTCTCTTCCTGGTTGACACATTGTGTGCTATCTCGGCACAGTAAGTCCTGAAATCAAGTCAAGAGACTGTGAGCAAGCAATCACAACTAAGATAGTGCAAACCTCACATAGTTAACAGCCACAGTGTGGCTCTGTTGAAGAGCATTTTCAAGATGTAAGGACAAAAAAGGAGACCAGCAACATACCTGTTGTGCATCATCAAAAGTTCCAGCTCACTGACATTGTGCACCACAAATTTCTTAAATCCATTAGGAAGATAATGGCGGGTCTTCTTGTCTGACCCATAACCAATGTTGGGCATCAAAGTGCATCCCTTAAACTTTCTCCTTACACGTGAATCAATACCCTTAGGCCTCCGCCAGTTTGTCTGCACATGAGTTAATTCATCAATGAGATGGACTTTTTCAACCAGTATATCTATCCGGAGATTACAAAATTGATGACAGATTAACCCAATAATCTTTATCTCAGCAATCATACAGGGACATTTATATTAAAAATCAGTTGCAAAATATCTTAGGGCAGGGACATTCATATTAAAAAATCAGTTGCAAAATATCTTTCAGCAACCAGACAAAACCAAGATAACCAAACAAATGAAAAAGATCAATTCAATCCTTTATTTTCAAAAGAACAAAAAAAAAAAAAAGCCGGCATCAGCAAATGCAGCACTCTGTATAAAGAAACATCATTTATCTGCTAGTATTTCCGTGATAAATATAGAGAAGACTCTAACAACAGAATCCTGTCAATAAAAATCGAATGATCAGCCCTATTTTCCCAGAGTACCCCCAGGCTTCCATCAAGTGTATAAATCATGACAGATTTTACAACCCAAATTCTACAGTTCAGAACCTCTCAGAGTGTGTTGACAACTGTAAAGAGACATTCATGATAATGAAGCTTGTAAAACATCTACTGATCCCACCAGACACAATAAAATTCAAAACCCATCGAAGCCTCCAATGCTCCGATACTATATTGCCATCCAACATCCTTCAAGCAAGCTTTAAACAAAACTAACGAATTCCTAAACCCTGGATACGAAGGCAAACTAAACAAGACAACTCCGCATCAAAATGATTTGGCGTGCTCCCATATAAACAAGACACTAACAGATCCCTGGAGGGTTAGAAAATACAAAAATGCGCGTTCTTTCGCCATTTTCATACCTTGACGGAAATCTTCCGGTCGCTCTGAGGCCTCTTGAACTGCTTCACGCGCTTCTTCACGATCTTCTTGGTTAGCAGAGGGACAGCCATTATTTCTGCATCATTTAAACGCCGAAAAGAGACAAAAGAAACAAGACATTCAGCACGCATAATCACCCCAAGACAACGCAACAATCACCTACACCTTAAACGCCACAGCAGCGCAAAACCACTGAAAAAGTCACTAGCTCAAAAATTGATCGAATCAGCGACGGCGCATCGTGAAGCGATTCCAAGTGGAGATCTCGGTCTAGCGAGAACAACTCGACTCGGCACAACCTAATCGCACGCTCCGCCGACCGAGCACATCCTTATTCCTCACAGAGAATCGCAAGCTCGACAACAGCAACAGCAGCAACTACAACCTAGCGCGCGCGCCCCGAAACGAAACTAGACGGAACGCCAGAACCGAAACGGGAGATCGGAGAACGCGAAATCGACATTTCACAGAACAGTAGAGCGGAACGCAATCGAGCGTCGACGAGGCAAAGGTACGAACTCCGTCTAGACAGAGAGAGAGAGAGAGAGAGAGCGACGGACCTGAGGGAGACGGCGCCGAGCTTCTTCCGCTGCGAAACTCCGAAAGACGGGAACGAGGAGGCAGCTAGGGTTTAGCGACCGCCTTATATACGTTGGAGCGAGGAGGTGGCTGAGGCTCCGTCTCGATGATGGGCCTGAGGATGGGCCAAGCCCAATCACATCGGCCGCCGAGGCCCATTCACGTTCGATGATTTTGAATGATCGTGTCTTTTGGGCCGATTGCTCTTGATAAAAGCCCACCTGTGAGAACAAATCTTAAATTCCTGATTGAGAGGTTTTTTTGTTTCCTTAAATATACCTGGCTATAATTTTGTCATTAAAATTCAATACCCCCATAAGTAATTATAAATTTGAATTTTCATATAGGAATCTCATATTGCAAAGCAGTTACAATTTCATGATTTTTCGTGAAAAAACAAAATTATAAAAAGAACTCCCTATTGATCTTATCATTATTTTATGCCGTCTTATTCATTTCCACTCGTAGAAGCCATGTAAGGAATCTCCTCACATGAAAATATACAGAAAAATATCGTACCGATAGCTGGCAATTAGCTAAATATGATGCAAAAAAAAAAAAGGAAAAACTTTTAAATATGGATAGTTTCACCTACATGTTTAATCGAACATCATCCTAACAAAATTCAAATGAAGCAAGACACGGTTTGCAATGATTTTACTTAGTAAGGGAATGATCAACGCGGCTTGTTCTTGTTGTCCAGTAGCTTTCAACTAGCAAGGATATGGCAGAAGTCCACCACAAGTGCCATAACTTGGCACGCCGGGACACTTAGGTGCCATAACTTCAAAACGGTACACTTAAGTGCCACTTTTTTTTTCGAGTGGGACACTTAAGTGCCACCTCCGGCGACCCTTGCCGGAAATCCTACGTGGCAATATTTTATTACTATTTTTTGCCAACGTGGCTCGCCGGAGAACTGAGTCGGTCCTCACTCACCAGAAACGACGTCGTCTGCATAATAAAAGCCCCAAATCTTCCAAAAACGACGTCGTCTCCCCAAATGCCCCAAATCTAAAACCCTAAATCGGCCAAAATCCCTATTGAAGTGCTCGAATTGAAGTCTCGAACCCTAATTTTCATTTGCCCAAAATTCCTTCGTCGAATCTTGGAAATGGAGAGCGGGACTCGCAGCAGCTAGCGCCTCAATTTCCTCTCACCGAAGCGAAGGAGAAGGTCGGCGTTTCTGTTTTTGTGGGTTACCGAGTCCAAGAAGAACATCGTGGACTCAAATCAATCTGGGAGAAGATTTTATGGATGCGCCCGATATAAAGAAGCGTCGAAGTGCAAATACTTCAAATGGATCGATGAGAAGTTCTCTGACCGAGCGACAGAGGTGATATTGGATCTACTTCATAAAAGACAGCAATCTCCATCTGTGTTCGTGGACGACTTGGACGATGTTGACTCAATGCAAGCTCAAGTGTCTTCAGTTAAACTTTTGAAGAATGAAATCTCAATGCACGCTCAAGCATCTTCAACTAAACCTTTCAAGAATGAAGTTCCAATGATGAAAATTGAACGAAAGTGTTACCAAGCGTGTATTATGGTGTTGTTTTGCTGTTTATTGTACTTTATGATGAAATGTAAAGTACTTGAAAATGAGAAAAAGTTTCTCCGACTGCCATAGTTAAAAATGGTGTTGTTGTGGAACAAGATCATTGTTGCTTTGTTGTTGTTTGTTCTGTCGTATGGACTTGCCATAAGTTTACCATCGTCTTCTCTGTTTTGATGCAGAATCATCTTCTCTGTTTTGATGCAGACCAACATATACACAAGAAAAACATGAATGATTACCCGAGTGCCATAAGTTGTATTTAGTAATCACGTAAGTGCTAGTCGCGATGAAAAAAGGATCACTTAAGTGTCAAGTTATTGTTAAAGTGATCGGTTAAGTGTCACTTGTAGTTAAAAGTGAACAGTTAAGTGCCAAGTTTTTTAGAATAGGATCGCTTAAGTGCCAATTTTTTTGTGGGTTTTCTGTAAAAATTGTGCCACCACCAAAGACACCGGCGACACCACCAACCATCACCACTAGCCACACTACGCACTAGGCGCTCCAGCCACCACAATGCTTTGGTGGTGTTCTTTGCACAAGATACTAGTGCAAGCTTAGCCTTGCACTAGTTTGCACCAAGTACACATGGTGTAAGATGTGCAACCGCACACTTGTACCCTTGTAGGTGCAAACGCTTAAGCCTATAACCCCCACCACAAACCAATAATCACCAGGCATCACCACCAGCCACACCAAAGACCCCACCACCACATTAGCACCCCAAGAACAAACCGACTACCACCAAACATCACCATCCACCATCACCAGATACACCAGCACTCCAAATATCACCACGAACACCAACAAAGCAGAAAGAACAAGTAAAAGCGAATCCATGATAAACAACAACATAAATTGACAAGCAAAGACAAGATCATTTCATTGATATTTCATCAAGTCTCGAGTCGACAACATCAATGAATGACAAACTAAAGAAAAGTTTCAAAACAAAAGATAACCATCCAGAGACTTTCTATATGCACGACAACATCATCGTTTACATGACTGTTTTTACTCCTAAGATCCACAAATATCACATCTCATCTCATCAATCAATATGCACGACACCCCCTGTTCGTCCTCCTTTCGATGGGCCTTTCACTTGATTCATAATTCTGGCACTCTTTCTAACTGGACGTGCAACTTCTTCTTCAACCTTTTCAGTATCCACTGACTCAGATGGAGCTGCAAATGTCCTAGGCCGAATTGAATCAAAAGGAGCTGGAGCTGGAGCTGGGTTCTTTCTCTTATTTTTTTGTTGGCACAGTTGATGTTGATGTTTTCTTTTTTGTTGGTGCAGCCGTCGATTCTTGAGTTGGGCCTGAGATAAGAACTTCTGAACTTCTCCCAGGCTACAAAAAAATAATAAATTGTTAGCAAAAATCTACAGCATAAATTAAATTAAATGCAGCCAATAAAACTTACATTGAGAATGACTGTTCCAAGACGCTCATCTCGTATAAAGGCCATAGCCATATTGTCTTAACCTCTTCCCAAATGCCCCTCTTGTTTGAATAGGGCGTCACTTTCAGAAACTTGTGATTTGTTGCCCCTTTTTCCCCGCTTTCTTGGGCCCTTTAACTACAGCCGAGGCTTCTTCGACCAATTGTCTTTGGGCGTCTTCTAGATGGCCTTTGTGTACCGCCCCTTCACCCGGCCTTGTTCTAGTTGTCCTTCGTGTAGCCCTTCAACTTCGGTGACACCTCCTTCGTTGGGCCTTCGGTGGTACCGGTGGTGGTACTTGTGGTGCCCCTTGCGGTGATTCTTCCGGTGGCTCCCGTGATGATCCTTGAGGTGGCTCCCGTGATGGCCCTTCGCCTTGGCGCTGAGTTCCAACTTGCTTTCTTCGAACCTGAGAAAGAGGCCAAAATATACCATAAATATAATATCGAGACATATAATAATAAAAACTAAATACAAATTGGTTGAATTTAGCACTGGGTATTTCTTTCGCTGCTGAAGAACAGTCGACTGCACTGGCCGTGATGCTGCTTGGGCTAATCCTTCAGCTAGCCGTGATGCTGCTTGGGCCAATCCTTCACCCGGGTCGTGTTCTACCTTGCCTTCTTCGAACAGTGTTTCGGTTTCATGACTTACTGAGGTTCTTCTTGTGACCTAACAAACACATTACATACAAGGCCAAATAGGATATTATGTACATTTTTTATGATAAACGACAAGAAAGCAACATAAACATAAAATAAATTTCATGACTTACCGGGGTTCTACTTGTTGACTGAAGAACAGTCGACTCACTTGGCCCTGCTGTATGCATTTCTCCAACTGTCTCTTCACTAGGCCCTTCACCTTGCCTCAACCGTTGTTGCTTCCTCAATTGACAACCTTTAATATTGTGGCCTGTTAGGCGACAATAAGAGCACGTGATCTTTGCACCCTGCCTGCTCATTCTTTGCTGACCCGAGACCTCTCCCTCCGCCATTCTTCGTCTTCGTTTTGTCCTTCCAATTGTCTTCTTCAGTGGCAAAGGTTGAGGTGCTTCATGATCCGTCGGCTCCCAAAACTTGCTACTTCTAATTGGCTGCATCATGAACTGATAGGAAGCAAGATATTTTGATTTATGGTACCAATCATCGATGTAATCATATGTATTGTCGCCCTTCAACTGGATGGCACATATGGCATGTGCACATGGAATTCCACTTACTTGCCATGCTCTACATGAACACTTCCTACTTCCTAGATTGACAACATACTTATCTGCACCCTTCATTATCTCATATCCGTCATCTCCATTCCAAATAGGATGACAATGCGTACTTGCAGCCAAGTTCTCATCCAATTTCTTCACAATCCTAGGACCATATTGTCTTGTCCACTTTGCAGCCTCATCTCTTTGTTTCGCAGCCGAGTCATAACCGCAACTCGTATATCTTCAAGCATTGAGATGACTGGTTTGCATCTCGGCATCTATTATCTTCGAATTAAATACTTCACAAATGTTGTTGTCGACGTTATCGCACTTGAACTCCTCATCAAGAATGCCCCGCACCAATGCTTCGGTTCTAGTTGAAATAGAGTAGCACAACCTTCCTTTGTCAACTGAAGCAGTCCTTCTTTGGCTATTCTAAAGTCAGCCATGTTTGCACTCTTTGCTAATTGCCAAAATTGCAATTGCAGCTTATCCCCTTTATACTTCTTTGCCCAATTTCCGTATATGTGCCGCGCACACATTCGATGTTCAGCATGGGGCAACAACTCGGCTACTGCCGGAACCAATCCCTGCAATAATTCAAAGTAAGAAATACTAGAGCAAATTACATGTTCATATTACAAAGCAAAGCAAACTATTGACTAAATTTTTCAAAAAACAAGCATTACCTTCTGTTGGTCGCTCGTGAATGCCCACCCTTCCCAGTTTGTTATCTCCAAGTCAGCCATAAGATTTTTCAAGAACCAGGACCAATTGTTCTTGTTCTCAATCTTTACAATAGCCCAAGCTAGTGGGAACATTTGGTTATTGGCATCTCTTCCAATCGCTGCCAATAATTCTCCCTTGCACAAGCCCTTCAAGAAACAGCCGTCCAATCCTATAATCCGTCTACAACCAGCTAAAAATCCTCGTCTGCATGCATCAAAGCACACATAGAACTTATCGAACTTGGTCCCATGATCGAAGCGGTCTCTCAATCACCTCTACATACACTCTACTTGTAGGGTTTTGCAGCCTACACTCCCAAGCATACTCCCACACCTGCCCATATTCCTTAGCATACTGACCAATAAGTACCTTTATCACCTTTTGCTTTGCTCTTTTGCACTGATTCCTAGATACATTGATGCCTACACGCTTCTTCACCAGCATCCTAAAGTTAGCAAGTTTCAAGTTGGGCATCACCTTGATCACATCGAAGAAGTGCTTGGACAACCATGCACATGTTACCCTTTTGTTTTGAAAATTAATGGAACAAGTGTGTTCCTCTTGGTAGGCTCTAATCTGAAAAGACCCACTCTTCTTAATAAACGCACCGTAAATCTTCCATGGACAATTTGGCTGCGAACACCTAGCTCTTACAAATTTCTTGGTATTTCTAATGAAATCAATATTTCTTTGTGCAGCAATGGAAGAACTCAGTATAGCTTCCCTAAATTGTATCACATCATGGAATTTCATACCTACTGACAAAGTAGGAGATGCAACAGATGGATCATAGGAAGGAAACTTACTTTTCCTTCTACGCACAGCTCGTTGATCTTCTTCAACTTCGTCCTCGGAAGTTGCGGTGTCGATGCTTTCTTCATAATCTGTCTCCAGGACCTAGCCAGCAACACCAACATCTGCAGGGCCTTCGTCTCTGTTTGGATGAACAGTAACATGCAAAGTTGCAAATCTATTTGACAAAAAGTCCATTTGTTTTTTCCTTGACTGTGTAAGCTCCTCATCGTCGGCATCACTTAAGATTAACAAATTTTCAGCTTCAGCCGCCAACCCTTCATCGTCATCGTCATCATCACCGTCACTAGATTCAATTACTTCCCAATCTAATTCAGTGATGGTGACATCACCCATGTCACAATCGCTCTGGTAAACAGCATCTGCGCCCCTCTCCTCCCCATCCTGTCCATCATGACCTACTTCATCTCCTCCTTCTCCTACTTGGGTGGTATCTCTGTCATCATCTTCGTCCTCACTATTGTTTTCAACAAACACTTTCGCCTCTTCGCCATGAAGATAATGATATAAGACATCCCTAAAACCATTATCATCTTCCAAAACTCTCAAACCATCTCTCAAGCCTTTCCCAGGAACACAGTACAGTAACTTTTGTACTCTACAAGGCAAAAATGTCACTATATCCCTAACAAATCCAATATAAGATGCCTTCTTTATATCTACAAAGATAGTACCCTCGTTCCCCCCTCATACTTCCACTCATCCTCCCCAATCACAAAATCTCCACCGTAGTAAACGATGACAGCAACATAGTCTTTATGCGCCATTTCTGCAACAAAAGAGGACAAATATACAATTAACTTTTGGGACCACATTCACAAAGAATAGACAATTGCAAGTGGAGGTCCCTACACTATTTATTAAAGAAAAGAAAAGAAAAGAAGAAGAGAGAGGGAAGATGCGGTCAGACGACAGCTGCAGCTTGAAAACAAGAGGCCTCAGGACAAGGACAAATAAAAATAAAGATGGGACCCGACAACTGCTTTGATTATGCCATCGCATTTCTTTAAAATATGGAGAGATTCCTCAGCATGGGTCCTCAACAATGCAATTTATAAAAAAAATATCCAGAACTCCCCATCCCCACAACCTTCGATTCGAACATATGCAAAGTCCAATACTCTGAACCCTAACAATCACCAATCATCACACATTTCACATCCGACCACTACAAATTACTTTCGCACATCACAATTCAACACCCTGAATGAATCACACATCACAGTGGATGAGGCGACGTCGAGCCTTACACTGAACCCTAATTTTCCCCCCGCCGAGCCCTACACCGAGCCTATATTTCAATGCCGCTCCTAAACTGTCAATTCGAACCCCCCAATAGGATTGTAGCACTACATCTTAGCCATAAATCTCACATCAAGCCTGACCTTTCCTAGCCGACCCCCAAATTTGAAGTCCGAGCCCTAATAAACGAGTCGGAGCCCTAATTTCACCACAGGGGAGAGGAAGAAGAGAAAAAACCTGAGCAAATCGACGACGGCGAGCGACGACGGCGAGCGACGACGGCGAGCGATCACCTGCGAACGGCGAGCTGTGAACGGCGATGGATGGAGAGGACGTCAGACCTAGTGTGAACTGACGAAATGTTAAAATCCAAATAAACCAAACGAGGTCGTTTAACACTAACGAAAAACGACGTCGTTTAGTTTGGCCAAATGCACAGTGGATGGGGCGACGTCGTTTTCCTCCTCCACGTGTGCTTTTTTTTAAAAAAAAAATTGCCACATCAGTTAAGCAAGTCGCCGAAAAATGCCACGTCTGCATTTTGACCGGTTTTTGGCCGGATTGGCACTTAAGTGTCCCATTTTACTCCGATGATGGCACTTAAGTGTATTATTTTAAAGTTATGGCACTTAAGTGTCCCGGCGTGCCAAGTTATGGCACTCCAGGTGTCCCTCCCTCGCAAGGATATAGATGTGAAATCAAGTGTTATGAGCTAATTACATGACTAATGAATGACCATATGAAGAGGAGTGACCCGATTGGAAAGAGAGCAAAGGAAAATCCGGGCATCACGATTTCCACAAGCACAACCAATTGAAAGCTCATCCCAGATCTAGCAAGCGATTGCTATTGTAATTTAGTCTAATTGCATTCTCTCCCTCTTTTATTAGGGGTCTTGTGTTCTTCATCGGGTAATTTGCAAAACATTACGTTTTTTTCTCTCTTTCCATTACAATTCTCGGCTTGATTAAGGAAGATTACGAAGCGGAAGCGCACACTGGGGTGCCGCTTTTGACACGAAATAAAGAAGATATGGAGGATTTGGGAAATATGTCAAGAAGTGTATTGCTTTCTCTTGGAAACCTTGTATGTATAGGGCTCTAATTGAAATACAATGTATGTACACAATATAGAAAAAAAAAATATACAGGAAATACTTTCCTAAGGGTACATGATTATTTTCTAAAAACATAAGCAAGCGGCCTTCGCGTCCTCTGTTGGATGAGTGAAAAAATTATTGCATGATTGAGCATTTCATACATTTTTCTGATGTTCTCCCAAATGGGCTTTGCGTCCTCTGTTGGAGAGAGCCTAGCTGCGATCTCCAAAGTGATGCAATTTCTGTTCTAAGTCCGAACAAGCTGGTTGCATTTTCTCCAACACTGTGCGAGCCTCTCGTTGGATAGAAACAAGAGGCTTCCATCAAGAAAACCGTCCTTATTTTTGATAACAAGGGCTTGCTGGAACTCTTGAGACTAAATCGAGTAATATTCTGATCCAAAGAGCTATTGGGAGATGAGACGCAGCTCCGTAGCTGTAGACATGTACAGTGAGTGGGTCGCCAGCTTCGGACGACCATTCGCCGCAGAAAACAGGTAAGGAACATTCCTAGATTGAAGAGACAGGCATGGATTTCCTCCAGAATCCGATGAAACCAATTCGGGCATCTAACCCGGGAAGAACCAACCTGGCACAGGGCTCATGTTGAATGGACCTCCTCTGGACAAGGCTTGGACAGGTAAACCACCGAATGGGTTGGGTCTAACAAACTGCTCCTGCCTAACCCAGGAACTGGTTTGTCGAGTTGGGTCTTGTTCTCCTTGGGACTAGTCGACATGCTCCCGTTTGAAAGCGAGTCAAGCGCGTCTTTCAGAATCGGTGCATCTAGATCCTGACTCTTCCTAGATGTTGAGATTTGATTTTTCGGCATGGTATTGGTAAGAAAGGAGGGAAGGAAGCTTTTTCTGATTTGCTAATTTATTCACTGGAGTGCTAACTTTGTTTTGTAAATTAGTGTGATTCCACTACAACAAAGTAAAAAAAAAGAAAAAAAACAGAAGGCAATCAGAAAGGGTTGTGGAAACTAGGCCAGATATCGTGACACGAAAAAAGTCAAGAAACAACGGATTTGGGAAATCCGTAAAAAAAGAAAAGAAAAGAAAAAGGTGATATTCTATGTTTAAGACTATTTACAATACAATATATGTACACAACAAAGGAAAAATATAAAGAAGATACTCTCCTGAAGGTATATAATTTAATTCCATACTAAAGTCCCGTTTGGTTTAACTTTCTCAAGGGGTTTTGAGTCCCCAAAACCCTCCAAAACCCCTTGAGAAAATATAAAGTGTTTGACAAACCAAATGCCAGCATTAGAAATGCTGAAAGCCCAAAGTAGGTTCTTACCTGCTTTGGGCTCACTAATAATTATGTATTCCTTAAAAAATCACTATTCATCTTCTTCATTGGGCTTGTTGGCTCGTTGTTGAGGTGAGGTCCAGGTCAAGGTCATCGTCATTGAGGTCGAGGTCGAGGATCGCACATGTCGTCGAGCCACTCACTAGAGTTGTTGTCTTTGCCGAAGTTGCTATGGTTTGAGGTTGAGGTCGAGGTTGAGGGTTGAGTGACTCGGATTTGGCTTTCAACCTCAACCCTCGACCACAGTCATGCAACCTCGATGTAGTGCGTCTTTGCCATTGGCATCCTTGGCGATCGTCGCTTGAGTTGCGGACGGTCAAAGTGCTCGAATGGGCTGTGGGATTGGTCATTAGTGAAGCTCTAACGTTCCAATGTCCAAATTAGAAACCCTAGAATTAACGAAATTGGTCGTTGGTGAAGCCTTTGCAACTTGTTGAGTCGCGTGACCCCAAGGGTCACCTCGCCTGGGTTCACGAGACCTTGGCGGAGATTGCCCCTGGTCGCCGTCTATGCTCACTTGAAGTCAACGCTGGCAAAGCTCACCTAATCCAGGCCTTTGCCTATGCTTGCCCCTCTCTGTTTTTCTCCTCTTCTTCTTCTTCTTCTTCTTCTTCTTCTTCTTCTTTTCACCTTAAAGTTGCTTCACAAAATATATACCAAAATGAGTATCCAAACACTATTGCTTTTGCCAAATGCCTTTTCATTCAAAATATTTTCTTTGCATTTCCCCAAAGTTGAATCAAATGGGGCCTAAATCAATTTACTCAATCATTTCAAGAAAAAGAAATCTTATCTCTAATAGCTTCTACTCCTCCCATTAATGAACATGAATCGACGACCCTGAAGTTTCCAAAACAGAGATATCCAGAACTAGAAGCAAAATAAATAAATATATCAGACCAATAATAGCCGACAATTAGCTAAATACAATGAGAGTTTGTGGCATACACATTAAAAAATCATGCCCACAAAATTCAAATAAACAAGGCGTGGTTAGATTACCCTGGAACGAAGTCAGCAAGGACATTAATGCAGGGGCCAGAATGGGAAAAGGCAAAGTCAAATCTGGGCATCACGTTGTAACGAACGCAGGTCATTCAATGCCCATCCCGATTAAGGCACGTTTCTCGCTACCTAATCCAACCGGGTTGGTCACCCCGGAAAAACACCAAATGGATTCGGAATTCCTTGGGATTGTAAGTTCAATTGGTTCGAGCATCCATTTAATTTGCAAGGCAATCAATGCGGCGCCTCGGCATTCCGGATGCACCAGCTAAGACGCCCGTCTTGGCCTCGTGGGCTCGCGCAATGTCCTCATCCTGGCTCTTCTCGTGCATGTATTTTTGCCTTGGAGCCACCTTTGATCCCTCTGCAAGAAGCAGCAGCTCTGTACTGGCGAGAGGGGCTTGAGTTTCAGTGGATTTCTTCTTCATGGTAAGCTTCGTTTCTTCTCGTTTTTGCTCTCTCTGCTCGTTTCGTTGTGTTCTCGGGGACGACCCGCCAAGAACCCGTAAGTTCTTTCGCCGATGTTCATACCGATTTACTCTCCATGTTTTCGTTATTTGTTGGTGGGTCTTCGCGTCCTGATCGCTTCATGTCCAGCTTTTTTTGTGCGCTGAGTTGATCACGAAGTCGATCTTTCGGTCAATGATCTTGCTGTGAAGTGCAGGATACCGAAATGAGAGCAGCCGAGAAGGATGAATTCGTGGATTGGAAAGGAAGGAAAGCCAATTCCGAGGAGCACGGCGGCATAAGACCCGCGTCCCTGACTTGCGGTAATTTATTTCGATTCTCACTAGACTCCATTTATTTCATATATGCATGAGGGCGACGAATCATTTCTATGGTAACCCCCGGACCAGATCGTTTGTTCCGATTCTACGAATTTTGAATGCTATAAGAAATTGCGAAGCTCGAGAGGGTGTTCCCGAATATCTGTTGTAATTTGGATCCTCTGAATTCCTAAAAGATTCATCCTTTGAAAGTATATTAGAAGGCCTCTCTTCGTGCATGCATCAATTCAAATTGATCTCGCAAAATTCAAGTAATTTTGCGACGCTGCATGTACTTCAGAACCAGTTCTTGCTAAGCACTTTGATTTTTGGGGCATATGTCTAGTGGTGGAAGTGCTGGAGAACATGGTGTTCCTGTCGAACGCCACGAACTTCGTGGCCTACTTCATAGGGACGATGCATTACCCGACCGCCGTCGCCGCGAACATGGTCACCAACTTCATGGGCACCTCCTTCCTCCTCACCATCTTCGCGGGCTTCATCAGCGACTCCTTCCTCACCAGATTCACGACCTTTGTTGTCTCCTGCGCCGTCGAATTGCTGGTACGGTTAGACGGTTGCTAATTCGATTGAACCCGAAAGCTCTGATTTAACTTGATTGTTTGCCCAAAATGTGCATGTAAGATGTGCAATTCTTGCTCTATAGGGACTGATCATACTGACAATTCAAGCTCACTCCAAATCGCTCCAACCTCCAATCCACAGAACACCCAGCAAGTCCCAAGCTGCCGTCCTCTATTTCGGCCTCTATGCGATGGCCACGGGAGTCGGCGGGATCAAGGCATCCCTGCCGACGCACGGTGCCGACCAGCTTGACCATCGCAATCAGAGGCTTATCTCCACCTTCTTCAACTGGTTCTTCTTCTCCTTGTGCACCGGCGGCCTCGTGTCGGCGTCCGTCATGGTCTGGGTGGAGGAGAACTTGGGCTGGCGCTGGAGCTTCAAGATATCGGTCGTGGCGTTGTTTTTGGCTCTCGCCATTTTCGTGTCCGGGCTTCGTCTCTACCGGTACAAGCTTCCCCAGGGAAGCGCATTCGCTAGAATTTTCAAGGTGATGATAAAGCATGGAGGTTTCGTCATCGCTATGCATCTGATTAACGATTCTTACCAAACGAAAGCGCAAAGTCAATGCTCGTGTTTGCTTTTTGTTAAACTGATGCCGCTTTTGTTCCTCTGTGTAAGGTACTTGCATCGGCAGCCCGGAATCGAAAAGCTTCCTTGGCAGAGGTAGACAGAAGAATTGGTTTGAATTCAGAAGTCAACAATACACTTGCAGCCAATGGAAGGCATCCTGAAAAGTTCAGGTAAGATGGGGTTCTTATTTTTCTGTCGACGAGGCTCGATCAATGCCGCTCTTGTACAGAGATCGAGCAAATACTAATCGGCATTCCTCGTTATTCCCTAATCGAAATGGCAAAGATCAGATCTTTCCTCTTGGTAAGCACTCAAAGCTGCCTCATTTCACCATCTGATCTCATAACAAAGTCGTGCTGCGTGAATGATTTGCAGGTTCCTAGACAAAGCACTAGCCGATGGCACGGTAAGCGCGAGCGAGGTCGAAGAGACGAGGGCCTTCATCGGACTAATCCCGATTTTCGCGAGCACCATCCTGATGAACTGCTGCCTAGCTCAGCTCCAGACCTTCTCGGTCGAGCAAGGCGCCATGATGGACAGAAGAATCCGCAACTTCCAAATCCCAACTCAGTCCCTCACGGTCCTCCCGCTGATCATCATGCTCGCCTCGATCCCCATCTACGAGCGCTTCCGCGGCACGGTCGGGGACAAACCCCGCGCGAAGTCGGGCAGGATCTTCGAGCCCCTGCCGAGGATCGGGCTTGGCCTGGCCCTCGCATCCGGCTCCATGGCCATTGCCGCGGCCGTGGAGGTCAAGAGGCGCAGGGCCGCCGCCGACGGGGCGGTCCTGTCCGTGTTCTGGCTCTCGTGGCAGTACCTGCTGCTCGGGGTCTCGGACATGTTCACGCTGGGCGGGATGCTGGAGTTCTTCTACTCCCGGGCCCCCGGGAGCATGAGGAGCGTGTGCACCGCGCTCGCGTGGTGCTCGACCTCGATGGGGTTCTTCCTGAGCTCGGCGCTGGTGTCGGCGATCAACTCGGCGACCGGGAGGTACGGGAGGGAGTGGCTCGGCGGGAGCGATTTGAATCGGGCACGCCTGGATCTTTACTACGCTGTCCTCTGCGTCCTTAATTTCCTTAATTTCCTGAATTACATTTTCTGGGCCAAGAGGTATTGAGATCCAAAAATCCGTTTTGGATGTATAAGTTTGTAATTAAATAAACTCACCATCTTATCCTTATACTTGGCCAAATAATAAAATATTAAAAGATCTCTTACATTTATACCGTCGTCATTACAAAATTTATTATGTTTCCCGCAAAAATGAATGACCGACAATTTTATTGACGAATTTTTAGTGTTTTTTTATTTTTATTTTTTTTAGATAGTAGAATTTTGAAAGAACTAGTGGCAATTCAAAACTAATTGGTAATTCAATGGGGGCAAAAATTAGTGAATCATTCTAATTAAGGTTAGCAATCTATAATAAGAGCTATAAGTATAAGGGTTGCTAGTTGGAGATAGCTAAATACCAAAGATTAATTAAAAGTTGGTAATATCTCAAATATAATTTGGTAGTCATAAATTAGTTGGGAGAATTACCAAAAAAGTCCTAAACCTATTGCAATTATGCCAATTCAGTCCTAAACTTTTTTTTTTGCCAATTTAGTCCTAAACCTTTTATAAATGTGCCAATTCAGTCCTTCCGGCCAAAATTGGCCGGCCGGAGCTGACGTGGACGCCGGCCGGAGACAGCTGGCCGGCGAACAATTTTTTAATAATTTTTAATTTTTTTTCGATTTTTTTTTTTGATTTTTTACCCCCTTCTTCCTCTGGCCGGCGAGGCTAACCTCGCTAGCCACTGGCGAGGCTCGCCCCCGCCGGCCACTGGCGAAGGTGAGCCTCGCCGTCGCCAGATCTGGCGAGGCTCGACCTCGCCATGGCTGGGCGAGGCCGAGCCTCGACTTGGCTGGGCGACGGCGGCCTCGCCGTCATTGGGCGAGGCTCGCCCGCCTGCCACTGGCGAAGGCGAGCCTCGCCTTGGCTGGGCGACGACGGCCTCGCCGTCGCTGGGCGAGGCTCGCCTTCGCCAGTGGCCGGCCGGCCGGCCAGAGGAAGAAGAAGGAGGTAAAAAATCAAAAAAAAAAATCGAAAAAAAAATCGAAAAAAATTTAAAAAATCGAAAAATTATTAAAAAATTATTAAAAAATTGTTCGCCGGCCAGCTGTCTCCGGCCGGCGTCCACGTCAGCTCCGGCCGGCCAATTTTGGCCGGAAGGACTGAATTGGCACATTTATAAAAGGTTTAGGACTAAATTGGCAAAAAAAAAAAGTTTAGGACTGAATTGGCACAATTGCAATAGGTTTAGGACTTTTTTGGTAATTCTCCCTAAATTAGTTGGTAATTTAGTCTAACAAAAGTTGGTAAGTTGCTCTTATGTAGGTTGGTTCACATGAGAGCTCGTGAGTTCCAAATATTACTTAATTGTGCAAATAAGCATTGATACTTTACAAACCGCAAAAAATCGATAATTTCATAAAACTATGAATAAATTATCAGTAAGTTTTATGGAAAAACTGGTTATGGGCCATCTCATTTTTAACAATTCTTTTACACTTATCAATACTTATTTAAATTTACGAGGAAGAGAAAAAAAAATCCATATTTTTGGACACGAACAGGGAAAAGTACCAAAAAAGTCATAAACCTATTGCATTAGTACCAATTTAGTCCTAAACCTTTTAATATTGGTACCAATTCAGTCCATTCGGCCAATTTTGGCCGGCCGGCGTTGACGTGGACGTCGGCCGGTGGCCAGACGCTGACGTGGCAATTTTTATGATTTTTTCGATTTTTTAAATTTTTTAAATTTTTTTAAATTTTTTTTCTTTTTCCTTTTATTTTCTGCCTTCTATCTAGGCGAGGCCAGCCTCGCCCATGGCTGGCAAGGCCATGGTGGCCATCGCCAGGGCGGATGCGAGGGCCGCAAAGCCCTCACCAGCTGCCGACGAGGGTCGCGACCCTCGCTCGGCCTTGCCCAGGGCCGCGGGCGAGGTGGCTTAGCCCAGATCTAGCCTCGCCCTGGCCTTGCCACTGAGTCCCTGGCGACTCCTCCGTTGTCGACCTCGGAGCTTCTCGACCTCGTCATCGCCGCCCTCACCTCCACGAAATCCCAATTCAAGGCCCTAGTCCCCCACCTCCCACGCCTCATGCCATCGCTCCTCCGCCCAATCTTCGCCTCCAAAACCCTAGCCCGCCACCCCAACACACTCCTCTCCTTCTTCCAATGGTGCCAGTCCCACAACCCGTCCCTCGCCCGCTCCCCGTCCCTCCTCCTCTCCCTCCTCCCGCGACAAGGCCAGGGCGAGGCTGGCCTCGCCTAAATCCGGGCGAAGCCGCCTCGCCAATGGCCCTGGGAGAGGTCGGCCAAGGGCCGCGATCCTCGCCAGCGGCAAGCGAGGGGTGAGGCTCGCCGGCCACCGCCAGAAAGAAGGCAGAAAATAAAAGGAAAAAGAAAATTTTAATAAAAAATTTGAAAAAATCATAAAAGAATCAAAAAAATTGCCACGTCAGCATCCGGTCACCAGCAGATGTCCACGTCAGCGCCGACTGGCCAAAATTGGCAGGATGGACTGAATTGGTACCAATATTAAAAGGTTTATGACTGAATTAGTCCAATTGAAAAATTTAGGATTGAATTGGTACAAATACAATAAATTTATAACTTTTTTGGTACGTTTCCCCATTTCTACACGTCGAACATTTCGAGTTTAAATTAAGCCAAGAACATGTCTGCTTGCATGTTTAAAGGTACAAGATCGAGCTCTCTATCTTAAGAACATAAGTTTTGCAAATTACTGCTATTCAAATTTGTTTGTTTGTTCTCTTTTTAAATAAAACTCTCAATTTCAGATCATCGTTGCAGGCACGTGCCGACTTTTCGTGCTATTGGAATCATGCACAATCGGCCCTAATTTTGTACAATTAGGGATACTAGACTGAAAAGTTGGTTGGAAGACATTATGCGAAGCACAAATTAGCCTAGCAGGAGGGATTTCACCTCCCTCTCCCACCTTCATTGACGCGGGCAGCTATTATACAAGTCTACCAATCTCTCAAACAACTTCCGAGGAAGTTGCGGTGGAATTTACCCTTCTTACCTAAAAGAACCCCTTAATTCCTAGGTATATCTTTATCTTCCCTACCTAGGAGGGAATACTCCTAAGTTTTACGTCCTGGAATTTAGATGAAGTGGTTTAAGGGCATATTCAAGTCCAAATTGGACTTAATCATCTATATTCTATAATTTGTCTTCTAATAATTTTTTAAAAGATAAAGCCTCTCGAAGTTCATTAGGAATGATCCCTAAACTTTGGTACAATATGTAGTATCCTGCTTGAATAATGTGGCCTTAAAACTTTAGTCCAATATGGTACTCTAGTAGGTCCCAAATGGAAAAACAAAGCAAATGATCCACATAAACTTTGGTACAATATGTAGTATTGCACTTAAACATTTAATTTGTTCAATGGGGTCCCAAAACTTTAGTCCAATATGCAATATCACCACTAAACTTTTAATTTGTTTAATACAATCCCTAAACTTTCATCTAATATTCAATGTGGTCTAGTAGTTCAAAGATCACATCGAATATTTTGTTGGGATATTATCCAATTCTAAATTTCAGGTTCAGCATTACACAAAATAAAAATTTGGAGACAACATTACTGGTTACATTAAAGTTTGGGCATCATTCTTGCTGTTATCCCAATCCAAATTTACGGAAAAGTCCATTTTCTTGAGATATGCATATATAGATATCACTGTGAACGTGCTTAATCTGCCTTAAAACGTCATTATAATCACTCACTAATGAAAGCTAAACCTTTGCATCCAAAGCTGCTATCTTTGCTCCACATTGCTTTATTCCTCCGACTCTAGATCGAGAATCAGGAGGACCGCCCTGCTTGATTGATCATGTGGGCCTCGCCAATTATTTCGACATGGCCAATAAAAATAGTAATTAGTAGATTAATGCGTTTTATAAGAAAATTTTTTGGTACATCTAACTACTACTTGAGTCACTCTTAGGGTGCGCATGACAAAATTTCTGGAACAGAAATTGATTTCTGGCAATTTTTGATTTCTCAATTTCTGAAATAGAAATTGAGAAGTTAAAAATTTTAGCTTCTAATTTCTTCTTCAAATCTATTTCTGGAATAGAAATCTGTTCTACAAATAGAAAAATCAAATTGCGTTACCAAACGGATTTCTGTTTCAAACCTGTTCCGGGGGATAGAGAAACAGAGAAATAGAGAAGTAGAAATTTCATCATGCGTGCTCTTAATTTCTATTCTCCGGACAAGTTTCTGAGCAAAGAAACCCGTTTGATAACGACTCAAAATTTCTATTTCTGAAATAGAAATTCGTTTGATAACATAACAAAATTTCTATTTCTAGGAATAGAAATTGATTAGATAACAACATAAGAAATCCTCAAATACAAAATAATAGTCGAAATAATACTAATACATTACAAAAGTTGAAAATACAATTTCATGGAATTTTCGGCATATTATTATCCCTTGCCATTTTATTAGCAATTGTTTTCCTAAGCGTATTTATTTGGTTTCCCTCTTCGGTCAATGTATCGTTTGCAAGCTCATCCTGCGTAAGTTCAGACAAGTTCTGCGGAAGCATGAATATGGGTGCCATCAATGGCACCTATACAGCCTTGTCATTTTATCAAAAACTAGTATTATAAAAGATTATCAACAAAATAAAATTAATGGTGTAAATGAATATATGAGAATTCTACCTTAAAGTAACGTTTATGGTTAAGAACCAATCGGGGGAAGGTCGGTTTATTTTGATTCTCGAATTGAATCAGTCAAGTTGCTCATCCCTAATTTCTTTATTGTTGCTCAATGAACCTTTAATGGCCCTTGCATAGCAAAGAGAGAGATTCTCTTGAATCTCTCACCTTTGAATTAAAATTCAAGATTGTGTAACAATCTAATTATTTTGATTTTGAAAGAATTTTGAATCTGTAAAAAAATAAGGTTAAATTTCTAGGCACGTTTTTTATTCATCTATTACGTAAGAATTTTTTCTTCAACTGGCCATGCCTGTGCCTTTTCTAGGAGGAAAGAGCCCCATTGTTTTTAAGTAAGCATTTAAGAACTTTGGTCGCTTTTGAAAATTGGGGACCCATTCGATTGCCTTTCATCCTAAAGAGGAAGTTATAAAAAAAAATGCAAAAAAAAATGCAAAAAAAAAAAAAAAAAAAACACTAGCGAAATAAGAAAAAGAAAATTAGCAATAATTTGTGAAGTTGTGGTTATGAGTGAATTAAGTTAGCAAGAAAATGCAAGGTTCTTTTATATGGTTTGATTTCAGTTTCTGATTTCTATTTCAGAAACTGAGAAGTTAAAAATTTCAGCTTCTGATTTCTTCAATTTCTCTATTTCTGGAATAGAAATCTGTTTAAGAAATAGAGAAATCAAATTGTGTTACCAAATGGATTTTTGTTCCAAACCTGTTCCGGGGAACAGAGAAACAGAGAAATCGAGAAATAGAAATTTTGTCATGCGCGCCAGTCTCCACCATAACCCCATCTAGCAAAAATTTCAGAATAAATTTCTATATAAGTCAATAGTTGAGATGATTGAGATACCAAATTGGAATATTGAAAGATGTAGGAAATTCAATTTGATATGCATATCAATATTGTTAGTTTAATTAGATATTAAATCACATTTTCATCTAACAGTTTAAGCTTTTAAAATAGCCGGCAGAGTTTCCACCACATCTTCTTGAGTTCAAATCTTTCCAAGTCTCTATTTGCTTTCCCAATCCACTCTTTAGATTACGCAATAACCCACATTTTAGGCTTAGGCCAAAGTCTCATAGCATGAGGGGGAGTGTTAGTAAATTATGTCTTTATCTAATAATTTAAGCTTTTCGAACGGTTGGCAAAGGTCCGAAGATATTACGCGATAATCCATGCTTTAGGCTTAGACCAAAGTCCATGACATATAAGGGGGTGTTAGTTTAATTAAATATTAAATTACGTTTTTATCTAATAGCTTAAACTTTTAAAATAGTCGGTATAAGTCTCATCAAATCTTCACAAATATTATGCAATAATTCCTCAAAACTTAAAGTGATCAATCTATCGATTTCTCCCTATAGAAATCGAAACCTGATTAACTTTCCACGTTTCCGCCCGACTATGTGTGGTTGAGATTAATGACCTCTTAAAATTAGATAGTCAACGAGTTTATATCCACATTTATATGTAATTAAAAAACATTACTTCCACCTAAATCTCTCCAACGAATAAACCACGCCTGAAAACACCCCCCCAAGCGTTTGTTTTCACTATATATTCGTGCTCCCCCGCACCTCCCCATGCATTCAAAACCAACCCAAAATACACAGCCAGCTTCCCCTGAAAAATGGCTGCCGATGCTGCCAGCGCCACTTTTCTTTCCATTCTCCTCTCGCTCACCATCACGCTCTCTCTCGTCTCCCCCTCTCTCGCCACGGACTGCCACTCCCAAGTCGGACTCGGAATCCCCCCATTTCCATACCCGAGTAAGTACTCGAACTGTACAGAGTACCTCCACCATAAAGCCGCCCTCCACTTCACCTTCGACCCCGCCAACTCCTCCCTCTCCCTCGCCTTCGCCGCCACCCCGCCCTCCTCCAGCGGATGGGTCGCCTGGGCCATCAACCCCACCTCCACTGGCATGGTCGGGGCGCAGGCGCTGATGGCGCTCAAGACCTCCACCGGCTCCGTCGTCGCCAAGACCTTCAACATCTCCTCGCACCACTCCGGTGTCGAGTCCAAGCTGTCGTTCGACGTGTGGGACCTGAGCGCGCATGAGGCCAGCGACGGGACCATGTGGCTGTTCGCGTCGGTGAAGTTGTGCAGGAGGAGCCTGAATCTGGTGTGGCAAGTGGGCGGTGTGGTCAACGGAACGAGGCCGGGGATCCATCAAATGGCGTTTGCCAACAAGAACGCCAAGGCGACGCTTGAGCTGGGGGCATAGAGCGGCGCTGGTCGTTCTCCGGCGGTTTCTCCGACGCCGGCGCCATCCCGGGCCAGTGGGGTTTCGAGGATTGGTGAGGGTTGTAATGGTGCTTTCAATAAAAATGTGCCCAACTCGATTGGGCTAGACTTGATTGGTATCTCGAGTTTAGTTAAGTTCGAACTTGACCTCAGCTCAAATTTGCAAAGCAAGATTGCGTTAAAATCGAAAATCTATACTGCCTATCTTTCTACATAATCATAACGAGAGCTTACACATAATTAAAATATGTAAAGTGCAAGTGTTCCATTAACCTTTGCAAGCTATTCGAGCAAAAGTATTTCCAAGTTCGACTTGACCAACGTACATGGAGCTGCCTCGAACTTGACTTGATCTAAAAAAGAATCTAACTTCAAGCTCAAATAATTCATGAATGGCTTTATTTGCTGGCATCCCTACCAAACAAATATGCATAATTAGTCTCTCACATGAATAAGATGAATATGCATGAATAGTTTAATTCATTAAATTGATCAAATTGAAAATATCGAAATTGAAGTGATATTGTAGAATATATTTAAGGTTTTTTTAAATAATTATCTTGAAAAAATGCTAATACGTGGCATAACCCTATGTGATTTATTGGCTTTGACTTGAGTTAATCATCGATCACAATCACGTGAAGGACCTAATTGAAAAAAAAAGAAAAGATAATAGAGGCAAAATATGACAAAGCAGGAGAGCCGAGGGGAAAAGGCGAATCTTTCCGATTTCTACTTTCCTCGCGCTCAAGGAGAGATACCATGTGTATAGTCCAAAGGTAGGGTCAATATCAACAAAGGAGCTAAATTCTTTTTTTCACGAAAATGATTTGCCGTAATAAATAAGAAAGTTTTTGAATTTTTTAGCAAAAAGAGATATAGTACTGTACAATTTATGGGTTTTGACTTGGAAAGTAGAGTTCTTCTCCTTCAAGAGGTTTTGAAAGACATTATAACATTGGTCTACATCTTCGCCTAATGAGCCTGACGTCTAGTTGCGATTCATCATAATTAATGGGGCATGAGTTTCAACAAAAAGAACTGGAAAATAATTTGAGAGTGTGTCATGACCTATCCCTCGATAGAGAAGAAAATAGATTTTGGGATATTGCCTGAAAAACGGGCCTACAATACATGACTAGGTGTGGGCTCTCTGAAACCCATACCTAGCGTAATATTTGGCAAGGTCATAGATAAATTTTGATGAAAAATCGCCACTAGACTATTGGAGTTGAATAAAAATCAAGTGAGGCATGGGAACTTATCTCATTTCCTACGCAATTAGAGAATCTAAGGTGGGGACTTGATTATACTAATTAACCAATTAATGTATTTTCCGTACCTAATCTTGATCATTTTAAGAAAATATTTGCCAAGTAGCTTGGATTGATTTTAAACCTATCCACTAATATGTAAGGTGATAATGTGAGTGCACAATCATTAATATAACGATCAACAATCAAAATTACATCGAATAAATTGCATTGGGAGGATAAGAATCTAGCATTATCAAATAAGAAGCATCCATCTCTAACTATGCCAAAGGGAAACCATAATTAACATATAGAAAGTGTGCAATCAAGAGCGCTCATCTCCAATGACAATTGAAACTCTAAGGTAAATCCCTAAAAGCTTGTTTAATTTTGAGCATAATCTTAGATTGAAAGGCTTCCACATTTTTAAGAGAAAATTTCCCAAAAACTAGTTTTAAGCTTTTTTGAGGGGCTCTAATTTTTTGGGATTCTTTTTAGGAGTTTTCTATATCTTTTATGAATTTTTGAATTTTCCAGAATTTTTTATTTTTGATTAATATTTTATGCATTTTCAAGATTGTTTAAATTTATTAATTTTTTGAAAATTTTTAATATTTTTATGATTTGATGTTCAAAGATTTTTTTGAAATTTTGAATTTTGAAATTTTTTTTTTGGTAAAAGATAAGTGGGAAAAGTGCCAAAAAGTCCTAAACTTTCAGATTACATTTGTCGATTTAGTCCTAAACCCTTTTTTTTGCCGATTCAGCTTCTATACCTTTTTAAGTTGTGCCAATTCAGTCCTTTCCGCCAGATTTTGCTGACTGGACGCCGGCCGGCTGACGTGGCATAATCGGCGTTGACGTGGACAACTTTTAATAATATTTTTTATTTTAATATTTTAATATTTAATATTTTTATTTTATATTTTTGTCTTTTTCCTCCAGCCAGTCGCCGAGGTCCGGCGATCGGCCAGAGGCCACCGTCGGCGAGGGCGAGGCTCGACCTCACCAGATCCGGTGAGGGCGAGCCTCGCCCATGGCCGCCTCGCCAGATCCGGCGAGGGCGAGCCTCGCCTATGGCCTGATCTGGCGAGGCGGCCATGGGCGAGGTTCGCCCTCGCCGGATCTGGCGAGGTCGAGCCTCGCCGACCCTTGCCGGCCCTCACCCGACCTCGCCAGATCAGGCCATGGGCGAGGCTCGCCCATGGCTGGCGAGGGCCGGCGAGGGTCGGCGAGGCTCGACCTCGCCAGTCGGCCTCGCCCTCGCCGGCGGTCGCCTCTGGCCGGTCGCCGGACCTCGGCGACCGGCTAGAGGAAAAAGACAAAAATAAAAATAAAAAATATTAAAATATTATTAAAAGTTGTCCACGTCAGCACCGATTAGGCCACGTTAGCCGGCCGGCGTCCAGTCAGCAAAATCCGGCCAAAATTGGCCGGAAAGGACTGAATTGGCACAACTTAAAAAGGTTTAGGATTGAATCGGCACCAAAAAAAGGTTTAGGACTTTTTTGGCACTTTTCCCAAAGGTAAGTATATATTGAAGCTTGAATCACTATACAACGAGATCGGTGCCAAAAACTTGCACTCAAAAGCAAGGAACTAGTGAGTGGAAGGGCGCCAGCGAAAAAAGCCAAGCGGCAAAAAAGAACAAAGGCTAACAGCCAAATACAAGAAAACCCAAAAACCCGGAGTCAACAGGGACACCCAAGAGCAAGCTGGCGAACAAAGAAGGCCAAAGGAGCCACCACCAATAAGCAACTAAGTAGAATACGAAGCACCCATGAAAATAGAGGGATCAAAACCCCAACATTTCTGAAGTCCTCTATTTCTTGTATTGTCAGGAATATTCTTGAAGGTGAGCGCCTTATCTTTAACAGCCTTGATCAAATGATTCTTAACCGCCGAGATCACCAAAGTATCACCACGGAATATAATATTGTTCCGTTTCTTCCAAATAAGGTGGCACATAGCTCCAAACGAGAACCGAGCAATTCTATGAAAGAAATCCTTCCCGAATAAGTGTTTGATTGCCCAAAAGAGGTTATCACTCCACGGTTTATTTCGCCAAGGTAGATTACATCTAGTGGCCTAGAAGAAAGCAATAGTAGCAAAGACGTGACACTCAAAAAACAAGTGATCAATGGAATCTGGCACGGTATTACAAAAAACACAAAGGCTATAATCAATCCTACCGAAAGAAAGGAGAGAAACTTGGGTAGGCAAGCGATTTTTTGTGATAAGCCAAAGGTGAAACTGGAATCTGGGGGCCAAGGCATTATCCCAAATAAAAGAGGCCCAATGCACTCGTCTCCTGTTGTTTCTAATGATATCCCACGCCAATCCCACAGAGAAGATACCTGAAGAGTTACCGCACCAGAGGAAACGATCCGGGGCATTCGATAATAACGGTACATCAATATCCTAACAAAGTAAGAAGGATCTTATGGTATAGGCCAACGGTGCGGCAAGATCCGCTATGGTAGCATGCCTGGAGAGACTCGAGATGTCAATGAAGGAATCCAAAACTAAGAAACTTAGTGGGCCATCAGGATGCCATCTATCAAACCACAAGGAAACTGAAAGTCCATTGCCAACTTTCCAGAGAAAGAAATACCTGAATTCCCTCCTTAATTGTAAGATCTTTTTCCACGCCCAAGAATATACCAACGGTTTTTACACAAACCAAAAATTATCTCATTTCAGAAAATTGGAATGCATCCAATGGCACTAGAGTGATTCCTTATCAGTGAACAGAATCCAGATATATTTAACCATCGCCGCTTTATTACAATCTCTCAATCTGCGTATACCCAGACCACCCTCAACCTTAGGAATGCAAACATCATCCCACGAAACTTTAGCCCCTCCCCAGCCCAAAGAAGCAGCTTTCCATAGGAATTGTCGTAGAATCTGTTCTATCCAATCTAAAACCGAAAAAGGCAGCGAGAATACACTAGCCCAAAAAGCTTGTATAGAGTGAAATACTGACCCGATCAATTGAAGTCTACCAACAAATGATAGAAACCTTTGTGTCCAGGATTGGACTCTAGCAGTAATTCGGTCAATAAGGACAGTATAATCAGCTCTCCCCAGCCTGGTAGATATAATAGGTACTCCCAAATATCTCACTGGAAGTTTACCTTCCTGGAATCCAAAAGCCAACATGATATAATCTTTAATGGAAGAAGGTCCACCAGAAATAAACACTTCGCTTTTGTTCTTGTTTGGTAATAAACCACTCCACGAGGAGAAGATGTCCAAAGCCCTCTTAAGAGACGCCGCCAAAGCCCAATCGGCCTTGTGGAAAAGAAAGACGTCATCGGCAAAGAATAGGTGCGATAATTTAACTGATTTACACCTCCAAAAATAATTGAACTTCTTGTGTGAGGTGCGAGCATTAATAATACTTGAGAATATCTCCATAACAAGTGTGAATAAATAAGGAGACATCGAATCTCCCTGACGTATACCTTGGCCACCCGAGAAGAAACCATATAGCTCACCATTAATAGCAACCGAAAATTTCCGGGTACGAACACAAACCATAATACGTTGAATAATCTAATTAGGAAAGCCAAAGGTATGAAGAGTAAGCTCAAGGAAATCACAGTCTACCGTATCGTAAGCCTTTTGAAAATTTACTTTTATCACACATTTAAGCAGATACAGATCAAGGTGAAAACTGACAAAGAGTTCTTGTACAAGAAGGATGTTATCCCTAATACGTCTCCCTTTCACAAAAGCGTTATGAGAGGGACTAACCAGGCCATCCAAAACAGAAGCTAATCGGTTCGCCAAAATTTATGTGATAATTTTTGCAAATTGTATTGCAACACGAGATAGGCCTAAAATCAGATACAATAGAAGCATTCGGAACTTTCGGCACCAAGGCTAGAATAATATTATTTACCTCCTTTAGGAGGCGGCCAGAGGCGAAGAAGTCCTTCGCCGCTTCTAAGACCAAAGGACCCACAATTCCCTAACTACTCTTGTAAAACTCAACAGAGAAGCCATCTAGTCATGGAGCCTTATCACGGGCAAGGGAGAAGAGTGTGTTCCAGATTTCAGAGTCAGTGATTGGACGAACAAGGGTGGAGGCCTGATCATTCGACAGAGGACGTCTAATAGCCTTTTTTAGCTCCTGCAAAGAAGGTTTGGCAATAATAGCCTTCGGGGTAAGAAGATCCTCATAAAAAGAAACAAAAATATGCGGAATCTGCTCAGGATCATCAAACACGGCACCAGAAGGGTCCTTCATCAAAAGAATCCTATTTCCCATTTGTCTTCTATTGACAAAATGGTGAAAAAATTGTGTTTCGGTCACCCTCTTTCAGCCAACGAATTCTAGATTTCTGTTTATAGAAAGATTTTTCATGACTACGCAGGTCAACAAAAATCTGACGTTGAGACTTCTCCAACTCCAAGAGAAAAACATTACTAGGATCCTGCTGGAGTTCTACTTGGGTATGCCGAAGAGCATTCCGAGCTTCGTTGGTCCTCTTCGAAATGTCAGAGTAGACTTCTTTGTTAAGGCGCTTAAGATGACCTTTCACAATCTTCAGCTTGGAGATAAGTTTAAACATAAGTACACCTTCAACCAGGCTTTCCTAGGCTTGTTGAACTATAGAATTGAAGTCCGAGTGATCAGTCCAAAAATTAAAGAACTTAAAAGACTTCTTCCTTCTTGACGGATTAAGAATTCTAACCACCATGGGCGAGTGATTAGAAATGCCCGGATTGAGAAAAGAAGCTTCTGAGAAGGAAAAATCCACATTCCACTTGGAATTCACCAAGACCTGATCAATTTTTCTCATCTTCCTGCCAGTTCCGGTTGAGGTAGACCACGTAAACCGGAGACCAACATATCTAAGATCAACAAGTTCTGGTTGATTTAAGCAAAGATTAAACTCATCAAAATAAGATATCCAGGCATTGGAACTCCCCACACGATCCGATGGATCTTTAATGGCGTTAACATCCCTAACAACCAACCAAGCTGAGTCCTGTAAACGATTGTTCCAGTGTATAATATCCTCCCAAAGAGGGCGGCATTTCACAAAAGTATGTTCCCCATATACAACAAAGATAACACAATCACGAGTAGAAGCAAATTTGAGGCGACCATGAATAGCCTGATTATTGATGGCTAAGGTGTCAAACAAAACAACATCTGGGTTCCAACCAACCCAAATTCTACCTCGCGGGGAGAACTCATAGTTAGCTACCCACTTCCATCCTCTTAAGAAAGTAGAAGATATAGAATCAAAAAGGGAAAGCGGAACTTTAGTTTCCACTAAGCCAATAAAGCAGCGCTTATTAGTGGAAATGAATTTCCTAACTTCAGCTCATCTCGCTGGGTTAAGAAGGCCTCTAATGTTCCAAACACCTATATACATATTTACAAGCAGGAAGAAAACAAGTTACCTCTTCTTGGAAGGCTTACGACGGCTAGGAGCTGAGGTAAGTGTCTTCGAAAGTGGGGGGTCGGGCTTCAACTTCAAGAGTTTGTCCTGCATAGTTTCAGCCACTACACTAACGGGAGGAACTTTCGAGGAGGAGGGACCAATAGATAAAAGATCATCATCAGAGATCTCTTCCTCCACACCAAAATGAGGCACAAGTAAACATGAAGTCTCAACGTTCGCCTTAACCAATGAGATACAATCTTCCCCACCCTTCTCAGCATCCTTGGAGGTCCGAGAGAGAGAAATAGATTGAGCCTTCTCATGAACAAAATCTTTTAACTTCAAAGATTGTCTCCATTCAAAAGGAGAAACCAAACGGAAGGAAGCCGCATCGTTGCTAGAAGAGGCCTTCTTCTTCTTTCCTCTTACTTGTTTTCAACCAGTATTATCCTTCGGTTGAGACACAGCATCAGGTTCAGTGCTAGAAGGCACAGCATCCGAACCAGGCAGTCATTATCGCTTGTAGACGGTAGGTCGGTATCCTTCAGGACCACGATAGACTTCAACCGAGGAGAATTTCCACTAGAAGTAGTACCACCCCTACTCTCAGATGGTGGATCTTCCATCACTGCCACAACCTGTTTCCCCAAATCCCCCCGCACACCAAACACCGGTGTAGGAACAGTGTGTAGAGGAGCACTTGGTAAAGGGCCTGATTGCACCTATGGCCAAAGATGCCACAACCCGAACAAGCTTCCGGCCTCCATTCGTATTCTACACCCACAAAGCAAGATTCTCCCTTGTGCTTAACTTCAATAGAGTCACGAGATGGTTGGTCAGCAGTTATCTCAACGCAAACTCTGGCAAAAGTGAATATTTTCATCTGACTAGTTCGCTGATCAACATACAATGGCCTGCCAACCGCGCTAACAACCTTACTTATCGCTTGAGCAGACCAAAACACGAGTGGGAGGTTAGTCAACCTAACCCACATCGGTACCATGAGGTGAGCATCCTTCTTCAATTCCAGCGTTGGCTTCCATTGTTGTAGCACAAGGGGCACTCTAGCAATTGTAATCGGTCCTCCCTCAAGGACTTTCCTTCGAAATTCAACATCCGGGATGTGTAGGAAGAAGAAGCCCTTCCCATTCGACATCACCTCAACAAGGTTATGTCCCCATGCATTCTTAAGCGCCATTTCAATTGTTTTAAAAGGTAGTCTCCTACCAATGAAATAACCCACAAGGCAACTATATAGCTTCGGATCAGCAGCTTCCATTTCGTCATTCGTCATCTCCACCACAGGTTTATTATCAACGAAGTTCGAGGGAAAATACTTTAAGTCGTAGCCTTTTTCCGCGAACTTCACCACCGCAACCCAAGTACGAGTCAGGCCATTAGAATCCCTACCTAGCTTTGGTCTTTTAGAACATGATCAATCCCTTCCCCGCCCTCTCGAGACAACCGGGGGGGGGCGATTCACACGAGGGCCTTCCCTCTCAACAGTACCAGATGCATGGTCACGTTCCAATTCTACCTCAGACGAAACATCCTGAGCTACAAGGTCCATTCCAGAACTAAAAGTGTCTCGAGCCGCATCCCAGCATTTCGGGCTAAACTCATCTCAGCAGCCATATTAGAAAGCTCGACCAGAAGCAGGAAGAAACCCTAGCCGAGATTAGCCATATGGCCCAAGAAGGAGACATACCAAAGAAAACAGCTTGTGGGTTTTGTAGGGTGGTAGAAGGCACCTCTTCCCACCAAGAATCAACCCCAACTACCAGTCTAACCGCTAGAAATGGAGCTCGCAGCAAACCGCGAGAATAGTGCTTGATCGCCTGGTTTGAGAGAAAACATGAACGATACCGAAAATTTTGAATTTTTTTATTAGGGTTAATATCCTGAAAAACCCAAACTAGTACACTTATGATGAATTTACTCAAAACTAACTTTTTGATCACGACAAACCCCAAATTGGTGCACTTATAATAAATTTATCTCAAATGGCAATAAAAATCCTAAATTGATACATTTGCAACAAGTTTATCTCAAACTAATTTGTTTGACCGCCAAAAACCTAAAATTAATATATTTGTAACAAATATATCCTCCGTTAAATTAAAATCACAAAAATAGTATAATTGTGACAAACGGATAATAAAATCTTAAACTAATATATTAGTCAACTCTTACGTGTCATCCAACTCAATAATTTGATAATAAAATTTCATGGAAACTGACATAAGGTAAACTTATCACAAATATATTAGTTTGGGACAAATTTGTCAAAAGTATATCAGTTTGGGATTTTTTGTGATTAAAAAATGAATTTGAGATTAATTTGTTACAGGTGTATTAATTTAGGATTTTTCAGGTTATTAACCCTTTTATTATTATAATTTTTTAATATTCTTATATCCCTTTCTTTATATTAAAAATTGTATTATTATATTTGGAAAAGGGGGTTTGAATTGGGTTTCTTGGTCCAACCCTCTAACCTGATCCGCCTACCCAAATTCGACCCGCTTCAAATTAAAAGTTATTTTTTTAATCTTTTTTTTATTATTAATCACAGTCTGGTGCCATGTGACGTCTATTGGGATACCACATCAGATCATGGACGAGGCAGGAGGTAGTGACATATCTATTGATCTAAAAGACAAGCCAACCACGAGTGAGTGCAAAACTTAACAAGTAAAAGTCAACTAGACTATACTATGTAAATCCACCACTACTCATACAAGAAAATCCCAAATATAAGATATACGTAATTGAAAGTTGAGTTTCAACTCAACTTGCCCGAGAACCTTCCTCGACTCATAGTAATAGTTGATCTAAAAGAAACTTACAGAAACGGTATACCAATAAGCAAATGGAAATTTGAGAAACTTCGATAATTATATTTGGCTTAAGTTCAACTGCCACCATCTTTCGGAGAGAATCATGTTACACCTCTCCAGGCATCATGAGGACTCCAAAAGACCCTTGTTACATTTCCAAGCATCCGGAGGGCACCGTGTTATACCTCTCTAAGTATCTCGCATCCCACTTGACATTGCAAGGACCTCTGAGAGACCCCTGTTACATACCTCAGGCATCCGGAGGTTACCATGTTTCACTCCTCTAGACATCTTGACACTCAAGGCACCAACGGCTTCCATCACATCTATAGCCACATCCATACCATAGCTCAGCGATTCACTAATTCAATTTGAAATATCTTTCAAATTGTCAATGCAAAATAAAACACTTCCAGTTTCAAAGTCCAGAGTCGTAGTATAATGTAAAATCAGATGTAAATAAAGCCCCAAAAATAGCGACCCCAAAATCGGCAGCATTTGAACTGACAATACTTAAAAACCGAGAGACAATTCCAAGTCACGTTTATCATGAATCCCGCAAGTCAAAATGACCAGTTTCTCATTGAAAACGGAAAGGAAAGGGGAAAAGGAGGAGGCCCTAAATCGATTCAAAAAGAAAAAGATGAGAACGCGGAAAGATTCGAACCCGAGTCATGAACAAAAGCAAAGAAATAGAGGGTGTATACTTGTATAGATAGATAACGAGTTTGCCGCATGGAGAGTCGACAACGTTTCAAAGTAAGTGACGGAACCCGAGTAAGTTCTTGAGCAAATAGTACCAATTTGCATGGTAACAATAATAATTTGCAGAAATCCAAAGGAATACGTCTCGTTGAGCAATAATAGAATTCACATAATATCGAATGGTAGACGTCTACTTGCCTTGAACTTTTTCGGAGTGGCTGGTCGCTCGGCCATTCTGCAGCGAGTTGATGGAGCGGCTAGACGACGGCTGGGTGGTGCGACCGAATGGCTAGATGAGACGCATTGCCGGCGACCGAACGACGTGAGGCCGTGGCAAAATGAGGGGAACGGAGAGGGAACCAAGAGGAAGAAGGTGGTGTTGAAGTTGAAGGGTGAGGGGAAGTCAGCGCTGGTCGCTGCTTATATTCTCATCCTCCACCGCCTTGCATGGACCAGATTAAGATTAAAACGCCACATGAGTTTAATCTGGCCATCTAAGGAGGACGCCAGCCGGGACATGGGTGGTGAGTGAGCTGGGCCCACCGCCTTTGATCCGTCGTGGTCAAAGTCTTCGACTTGTGGCATCGTAAGGAGGGGACTGGAGGAGGTAGACGTGGGTGTTTGTGAGTAAATTTTGTTTACTTTTCTGACAGCTTTAGGAGCGTTGGTAAACCTTTTCATAGCCACGTTACGAGGCTCGTGGCAACACAAGGTGAAACGGCCGGTGGGCTTGGGTCGTGGTGAGGCAGCGCTGGCCTGCTTGGTGTGTTGAGCGGCAGGTAGGGCAGTGGGATTAGGTGGCGCGGCTCGACGGAGACACAGGACCGTGAGGCAGTGCCGTGGAGGCGCGATGAGAGACCACGTCGTGCAGCGAGTTGGCGCAACGGTGGCACGGCAATGATAGGTTTAGTACCCGAGGGTACATGATTATGTTGAGCAATGACCTAAATATCATACTTTTTTATAGATTGGGAAGGACCTAATTGAAAAATAAAATAAAAAGAAAATAAAAGAGGCAAAAAATAATGAAGCAATAGAGCCTAATTGGGAAAGAATTAGCGAGGCCCGACGATGTCACCGGATACCAACAGGTCGCATGAACTCGAATAGCATAAGCGAAAGGAGATTCCGATAGTTCCTCATTATCATAAAAAAAAAAAAAAAAAAAAAAAAGGAAAAAGGCAAATCATTTTTATTTCAGCTCTCCCTTGTGCTCGAGGAGCAATGCATGCGGTCCAAGGTAGGGTCAACGTGGACAAATGAGCTAATTATTTTTCACAAAAATGATTTGTCATAATAAATAAGAAAGTAGGTTTTTGAATTTTTGAGCAAAAAGCGGTATAACACTGTGCGATGTATTGGTTTTGACCTGAAAGTGGAGTTCTTCTCTTTCAAGAGTCGCTTCTTTGTGGATCACAGGCATGCGAAGGACCTAATTGAAAAATATAAAAGATAAAAAGGCAAAAATAATAAAGCAAGAGAGCCAAAGGAAAAAAGCGAATCTTTCCGATTTCAACTCTACCTCATGCTCAAGGAGAGTTACAATGTATATAATCATAAGGTAGGGTCAACATCGACATATGAGTTAATTATTTTCTCATAAAAATGATTTGCCATAATAAATAAGAAATTAAGTTTTTGAATTTTTGAGCAAAAAGCGGTATAACATCGTGCAATTTATTGATTCTGACCTAAAATTGAAGTTCTTCTCCATCAAGAGTCGCATCTTTATGGATCATAGGTATTCAATGAGACCTGAGTGAGTGAAAAAATTCTAACTTGATCTAATTTCCCGCGCATCTCTTTGATGTTGTCTCATAATGCCTTGGGGTCTTCGGTTGGAGGGAGCCTAGTGATGACTTCGGGAGCGATATAATTCCCAATACAAGTACGAACGAGTTGGTTGCATTTGCACCAATGTCATTGAAACCGATCATTGGTCGAAAATGGGACAACTTCGCCGAGGAAACCGTCTTTGTCCTTCGCCGCCAAAGCTTGCCAAAAATTGCAAGCCCAAGGGATGTAATTATCCAGTCCGATAAGCTACAAAGCTATGAGCTGGGGGTCGCCAGGCTCCGAGCAGTTGCCGTTGGCCAAGATTACATGGGGCAGCAATCCGGGTGGGAAATCGAGTAGAGTTTTGTCCCATAACCTGTTTGAGTGGATTTGGATCTAGGATCTAGGCCCGTCTGACCCAGTCCCCCATCTCCAGATGGGCCTTGTTGTGCCATGCTTGGTTTGGTCTCGTGTCCCATTGGCCTTGAATCGGAATCCACTGAACTGATGGCCATTAGACTGGGCCCGAAAATTGGGCTGGAGTTGGAGCAAAAGGGTTCTCCCCTTCAATCAAATCAATTTGAGAGTGTTGAACAGAAGGGGTCTCCCATTCAATCGGATCAGTTTGATTCGAACTTTGATTTTGAGGTGAGTTGTTCTCCTCCTTGCTTGAATGTTGATCTTTTGTCATGGTGTCAAGAATGAATTCCTACTTGTTTTGCATAATAGAAATTGCAACGACATGATAGAAATGAGACAGAGGCAATTTGAAAAAAATGCAAAAACTGGGCTAGGATCAAAGACTATGATATTATGACAGAAATTGGAGAAATTTTGAGGAATTCTATCATATCTTTCATTCTTGTACATCAAAAAATATTTTCCTATTTGAAAAGAGTGAATCAATTAATCTATCAATCTCTAATTTGTACAATCATCTGCAGAACCATATCTTCAACAAAACCCCCTCGAGCCAATGTTCCTCTCTCCATTTGAGCTCTCATGCCAGCTGTGCTGGCAGCCTACCTCTGGCCGGTCCTTGTCCTTCCTTGTGTTGTCGCTGAGCTATATCGTCCATGGGCAGGGGAGAGAAGGAATGGAGAAGAAGGAGAGAGCTGGGCCAGGGAAAAGGGAAGAAGAAATGGGCTGGGCTACCCTAGGCGGGAAGAAGAAAAGGGGAAAAAAGGAGCGGCTGAGCTAAGGCTGGCCCGAGCCCGGCCCGGTTACAGTTTTTTCAATTGAACATCACTTTTTAAACTGTATGCGATGCAAATATTCCCAGGGTCTATATGCGATGCATTTTAATGAAATTTTTTTTTTTCTAGGGGTTAACAAATAATCCCTAATTTTCTCTGCATTTAAGTCCTTAATAAATAAACAAAAAAAATTTAGGATACCGCTCTCACTCCTCTTAATAAAGGACTGCATCAGTAGCTCGGAATCGACAAGCTTCCTCGACAAAGATGTATAAGAATAATTGGTGTAAGTTGAGAGGTCAATATGCTTGCAATTAGTGGAAGGCTACCCAAAAGGTTCAAGTAAGATCGAGTTCTTAGTTTTTCAGTTGATGAGGCTTGATCAATGCAGCTCTTATATAGAGATCGAGCGAATACTGATTGGCATTCCTCGTTGTCGCCTAATCGAATTGGCAAAGATCATATCTTTCTCTTGACAACACTAAAGGTGCCCCATTTCTCCAATTGATCTATATAACGAAGTCATGCCGCGTGAATGATTTGCAGGAAAAAATGCTGGCCGACGGCACGATAAGTGCAAGCAAGGTCCGAGGTCTAAGGTTGAAGAGACGAAGGCCTCGTCGGATCAATCCCGATTTTCGCGAGCACGACTCAGCTCCAAACCTTCTCGGCCGAGCAAGGCGCCAAGATGGACAGAAGAATCCGCAGCTTCCAAATCCCAACTCAGTCCCTCACGGTCCTCCCGCTGACCATCATGCTCGCCTCGATCCCCATCGTATTAAATAGATTTGATAAATGATATTATTAAATTATCATCAAGTGTTTTTGGAAAAATTGGTTATAGGCCATTTCATTTATCAAATCTATTTATACTTATCAATACTTATTTAAACTTAAGAGGAAGAGAAAAAAATTCCTTATTATCTGCCGTGAATTAGTACAATTCTACACGCGAGAGACTGCGAGTTTAAATTAAGCCGAGAACGTGTCTGCTGGCGTGTTTTAAGGTACGAGGCCGAGCTGTCTATTTTAAGAGCTGGCTGTTTTAAGAACGTGAGTGCTACCAATTATCGGCATTCAAGTTTGTCTGTTCTGTGTTTTAATAAAACTCTCGATTCCTGTCCAGGGAACACCATCGCTGCAAGCACGTGCCGGCTTTTCCTGTTGTCCAAATCCGATCTTTTTCTCTTCGCTTCATGGCATGCAACCATCTCCGACATAATACTGTGCACGTGCTTGGCCTTGCCTTAAAAAATCATTATAATCAATCGCTAAAATGAAAGCTAATGCTTTACCTCCAAAGCTGCCATCTTTTCACCTTTTCGTTTGGGCCCCACATTACATTATGCCAAGGACACTAACCGAGAGTCGGGAGGGATGCCGTCCTCGATCAATCACATGGGTCCCACTAATTATTTCGATGTGGCCAATAGAAGAATAATTAGTAAACTTAACGCGTTTTAATGAGAAATTTATTTTGTACATCTAGCATGATTTGAATTGCCGTCAGTCTCTCCCGTGACTCCATGGAGCAATAAATTTCGATTATATATAATTAAGAAAGGTAAAAACCACCGACAATTATAAATCATGTTCATTATAATACATTTATTCCAAACATTTTTTTTATAATAAAAATCCATAAACTTTTATTTATATGACACATTTACTCCAAACTTGTGCAGTGTAACATATTCATTCTTAATTATTTTTTTTTTTGTGAAATCAAAAACCCCAATTTTTTATGACACTAAAAATCTCAATTTTTTTCTCTATGACACCAATTTTTTAGGGTAAATCTATCATGTGAAAAAAAGTTTGGGATTTTTATGTTACAAAACAAAAGTTTAGAATTTTTGATATCACACAAATATAAGTTTAGGTTTTGTGATGTCACAAAAAAATGTTTTGAATAAATGTGTCATATGAATATAGATTTAGAATTTTTGATGTCATAAAAAAATTTAAGGTAAATGAGTCATAATTAGTAAAGTTTGGAATTTGTCACGACTTTTTCCCGTTAAAAACCAATACTTTACCTAAAAGTCTCCAACGATTGAACCATGCGTGAAACTCACCCCCAGCATTTGTTTTCAACTTTTCACTATATATTCGTGCTCCCCACATTCCATATGGATCTAAAACCAACCCTAAACATACTACCAGTTCACCGCCATCGATCGCCTTCACCATATCTTCCGCTGAAAAATGGCCGCCGATGCCGCCGCCGGCACTGCCGCCGCCACCACTTTTCTTTCCATTCTCCTTTCCCTCGCCACTGCCCTCTCTCTCCTCTCCCCCTCTCTCGCTCTAACCTGTAGCCCTCAACCGTCCTTCCCCAACAAGAAGAATTACTCCAGCTGCGCCGCCCTCTCCTACCTCAATGCCACCCTCCACTTCACCTTCGACCCCGCCAACTCCTCCCTCTCCCTCGCATTCTCCGCCGCCCGGCCCTCCTCCGGCGGATGGGTCGCCTGGGCCATCAACCCCACCTCCACTGGCATGGTCGGGGCGCAGGCGCTGATGGCGCTCAAGAGCTCCACTGGCTCCGTCGTCGCCAAGACCTTCAACATCTCCTCGTACCACTCCATTGTCGAGTCCAAGCTGTCGTTCGACGTGTGGGACCTGAGCGCCGACGAGGCCGCCGGCGGGACCATGAGGCTGTTCGCATCGGTGAAGGTGCCGGCGGGGGCGACTAGCCTGAATCAGGTGTGGCAAGTGGGCGGTGCGGTCGACGGAACGAGGCCGAAGATCCATGACATGACGGATGCCAACAAGAACTCCAAGGCGGAGCTTAAGTTACTGGGGGCAGAGAGCGGCCCTGCTCCGGCACCGGCGCCGGCGCCGACGCTGGTCCAAGCCCCAGCCCCGGCCAGTGGTGTTTCGAGGATTGGGGAGGGCAGTAACGGTGCTTTTTTGGTCTTGAGCTTGGCTTTTCTCGTTAGTAGTTTCTTTGGGTTTTACTAAATGTGCTTTTCCTGAGGATGTTGATGTCCTTCCATTAAATTCGAGAGTTTCTTTTTTCGTGGTTGCCATAATAGTTTCTTGACGTCATCTCAATATTTTTTCCTTTGTAAGAAAAAACAACTGAATTCGGTTCAATACTGCCTATCTACATAATTATAATAAGAAGTTTACAGACAATTAAAATACGTAAAATGCAAGTGCTCCCTTAATCTTGCAAGCTATTCGAGTAAAGTGTTTCCAAGTTCGACTTGACCAAGTTACCTGGAGCCACCTCGAACTTGGCTTGACTCGATCTTGAAAAGAATCGAGTTCGAGCTCGAATGATTCAAGAATAGCTTAATTCACTCGCGCCCTTATTAAATAAAAATGCATAATTAGTCTATGTTCATGTTAAATAACAACTCACATGGATAAGCTAAATATTCATGCATAGCTTAATTCGTTAAATTAAAACTAAATTGACATATGTATAATAAATTATCAAAAAATTGTTGGTTTTTTCATTCCGAAAGAGAACAGACTCCAACAATAATGGAGCACTCCCTCGTGATGCGCGTCAAAAGGGAAGATGCTTGGTGTTTGCGAGAAAGCTTGTGGGGGCGTTGGATTCATGATATGTTGGCGCTGGATAATTTACCCATGCTCCGCCTGCTTCGCTCGGTGGTCCAACCCATGTCTCTTGGTCGCTATTTATGTGCATACCATTCGAACGTGCTCGATGGGCAGGCTCGGACGGGCCGGGCCTGAAAACCCTTGCTCGAGCTCGGGTGGTACCAGGTGCTCGTAAGGGGAATCGCTTGCTCAGATCCATCTACATCGCCACTGAGTTAGTGTTCGGCTCACAAAATTTTTGGCAGTTTTACACCCCCAAAGTCCCTTGGGAATTCAGTTCCCAAACGCAGCCTTAGTAAGCTTTCTATCCTGTGGTCTAAGCAATTAGGAGCCTTAAGCATGACCATCGACAACTTCTCATTAGAGTAGAACTCGTTACTCTCTCTAGTTGATAATTTAACTTTCTCGATTCAAAGTTTAATCGGAATTGATAAGCTATACCTATCTTCGTAACTATTTACGAGATAGGAGCCCGGATGAGTCGTAAACTCGAGCGACACGGGCATTTTTATCAGGTCACGTCTCACACGTCAAGATAAGAGCATATCATCTATTTCGGGTTATTCAACTGGCGAAAATGCATGGTATTTGCTATATATCTTTATTATCCGGACACCGTTAACACAAGAGCATGTCAAAATAGAGTCAAACAAAAAATGTACGAGTTTCTTTCTAAGTACCTAATTATTCACTGGCTTTAATTACTACATT